>VDFB02049217.1:90322712-90650831 GCA_007258455.2 Sequoia sempervirens | reverse complement strand
GAGGAATCGACGTGGATGCCGATTGAATCGCCTAAACCAACATAAATATTTTAAACATATATGTGATTCAATTATAAATTTAAAACTCAAGTTAAATTTATGATTTCATATATAATTTTAAAAATTGAAATCAAAATACCCCATAAGGGTTGCCGAGTACGACCGGTGTCGATGTATGTACTCATGGAATAGATGATTGCCCCATCGTTAGTGTCATATGTACACCAAACAATTTGATTGCTAAAATGTATTGCAAACTTTTCTTTGATATATACATCCATCAAAATTCTTATAAAATGAATGTACATAGATGCATATTTATACTTGTGTCGCAGTGTCCTTAGGGTGATGGTTTTCTATAAGAAACTCTACAAATGAACTAATGCGACCAAATGAACCACCATAATCTCCCCTTCCACTTGAACTAGGTGTGGCCTGATCAAGCCCATAGCATACTTGATGACAACTAGTACATATATGGGGGATGGGCCTCGACACTCCTGGAGTAGTACTTGGACCAACTCCATAAAAAAATCCTCCATCATCATCGTCTCTATGCTCCCCACCCACTATCGTTGAAGCATGTTGATCAAGGTCTCCTGCGAGTGTACTAAGGGAACCTAATGTTGAGACCAGAGCTCAATGATGTACAGGTGTGGGAATGGGAGGAGTAGGAGCAACAACAAGGGGTTGCGCATGCATGGGGCGTTGGGGATCAACCCTTTCCCCTAACCTTTGTTGTGGCATGCCGCCACCAACACCCTGAAATGATCTAAAATCAAAATAATTGGGCTTTTGCCCCATAACAAACTCTACATACAGTTTTCTCAAAAAATACAATGGGCACTCCCAATTAGCATGTGGGGGACTATCAAAAACCATATACCATCGATCCCAAAAATGTGCACTCATCTGTGGATGTATGCGCCACCTCATGGATATTCTAGATTTGTTGGGTGGAATGGGTTGTCGAGTAATGGGGTCAAGAAAGTAGGGGGCTAGATGGGCTTTCGTTATTTTAAGGTCTAATATTTGTTTGTAAGAGAGACTGTTAGAATAAAATTGTCTCATTTGTTCTCTCTCTCGTCGATGCCTATCAAGATCAGAATTGATC
The DNA here is from genome assembly GCA_007258455.2 of Sequoia sempervirens. Lineage (NCBI taxonomy): Eukaryota > Viridiplantae > Streptophyta > Pinopsida > Cupressales > Cupressaceae > Sequoia > Sequoia sempervirens. The sequence goes on along the minus strand of VDFB02049217.1, from coordinate 90,649,717 downwards.
ATCCTGATGGCATCAACAATGTTTTGCATCACAGATCAACAATGTTTTGCATCACAGATGCAAAACGTCTCACATGTGGTGGAATCAATGCTTGACTCTGCATAACATTGATTTGATTTTGTAAGGATGCAACTTGATCATTTATACATGCTCACAAGCGAGCCTTGTCAGATGCGATAGGTGTTGGATGTGGCATATTAGGTGGAGGTGGAGGGGGAGGGGGAGGTGGATGTAGCTATGGCTGAGGTGGTGGATTGACGATATCATCAATGATATGAGATATAAATGGGCACCTGCATTAAATCATACAAAATAGGATGTGCATACATATATTAAGATCATATATTTAATTGAAATAGGATGAGCATACATATATATTAAGATCATATATTTAATTGAAATGCACATATATATACATTGATTGAACTTGAGCATGACCATACAAAATTCAAAATTTAACATGTACATACATTTAAAATAAAAAATATGATGCATAATTTGCATGCGTACAGATCATTAAACTAAACTATGTACATACATACAAATTTCAAAATTTAAGAACTATATGCAAATTTTTAATACATGCACGTATATATTGAACAATAAACTTGAAACATTCACAAAAGCTCATTTTATGTCTAACACACACACACACACACACACGCACATATATATATTACAATTTTTTAGGAGAAATCATGATCTAGTAGATAGTCATCAAATATATACTATTATATATTGTTCATTATAAGTTCATAAATTCCACCAAATTCATAAATCCATGTCACGAAAAATACCATCTAGAACCAAAATCATAAATTCATGTCACTAAAAATATCCATCCAACCAAATTTATAAATTCATCACACAAAATATCCATCGTTCACCAAATTCATAAATTCATAACTATTTAAGATCATTGTCTTAATTTAGAAACTATTGTGGCTCTCTATTGCATTTCTTCATTTCTTTGTGTTTTCCTTTTCAGAATCAAAAGTTCTCCTCTCCTCTAGCCATTGTCAACACTCATCTAAGATCCCATCCATAGCCTTGACAACATCAACAAGGGTTTGCATCCTAGATGCAAACATCCTCACAGGAGGTGCGACACATTCTTCATTTTCAATAATTTTGATTTGATCTTGGATGGTTCTAACATTGATTTGTGCTTGCAAACGAGCATGTTCATCGATTTCAGGTGGTGAGGGGGGGTTACGAGGTGGAGTGGGTGGAGGTGGAGGTGGAGGTGGTGGAGATGGATGGCGTGGAGGTGGATTGCAAATATTATTGAATGGATCCATGTGATCTTTAAGATATGAGTGAACCTGCATTAGATTTGTAATTTCAAGATGTAAGATACATGTTTAGGAAATACCTTTAAACCATTCAATATAAATGGCCTTAAATAATTGAATACAAATGATAAAATATGTAAGCCTCATTTATGTCTAAGGCACATGTTACTTGAATGAAAATACAATTAACTATTAATATTATAATCTTGCATGATCTTATTATTGTTAAATTTGGTTGCCTTGGGCAACTTTGAACACCAAAATTTAAGAACTTCTTTGATCCCCTTAAGAAATGTCATATTGGGACCCCTTAAGAAATCGAATTACGATTTAGGGTGACAGGATGGCTTAAGGGGATCTATGTCTAGTGAGGTCCTAGGAGAAAATGACATGGCTCAAGTGAATAAAATTTGGTGAAGTTGCCCAAGGAAACCAAATTTCATTAAGAGCCTTTAAATAAAAAATGATGGCTTTAGGGTTTAGGGTTTAGACTTTAGACTTTAGGGTTTAGGGTAATAGGATAGATTAAGGGGATCTACATGTAGTAATATCCTAGGACAAAATTACATGGCATAAGGGAATGAAATTTGGTGGAGTTGCCTAAGGCAACCAAATTTCATTAAGAGCCTAAGAAAAAATGATGGCTTTAGGGTTTAGGGTTTAGGGTTTTAGAGTTTAGGAGTTTAGGGTTTAGGGTAATAGGATAACTTAAAGGGATCTATGTAGTAAGATCCTATGACAAAATTACATGGCATAAGGGAATGAAATTTGGTGGATTTTCCTAAGGCAACCAAATTTCACTTTAAGGTCAGGTAGGACAAAATGAATGGTTTAGTGTTTAGGGTTTAGATTTTAGAGTTCAGGGTTTAGGGTTTACAAAACTTAGGGTGAAGTTTTGGTGCCCCTTGGAATATAATGAACTTGCAAGTTAGTGAAGAACATTTTCTTGTGGAATAGTTGATTGAGATCTACTCTTGTTTCAACTGACCAACCTAGATCATGAAATCTCATTCATATTGTAATCTTGCACAATCTTATTATTGTTAAATTTGGTTGCCTTGGGAAACTTCACCAAATTTTAAGAACTTCTTTGATCCCCCTAAGAAATGTCATATTGGGACCCCTTAAGAAATCAATTTACGATTTAGGGTGAGAGGATGGCTTAAGGGGATCTAGATGTCTAGTGAGGTCCAAATTTAGTCATACTGTGACCTCATTGGTTCATAGCTCTGGGTCAAAAGTGTTTACCCCTCTAATAAAAAAAAGTATAAAGTTAAAAATGGATCAATCTATACATATCACAAAAATAACATACATATATCAAAACAAGTAAAAATTTCCTCCTACATTAGAGGATATCAAAATAAATATGAAATATTTTAATAATTATACTTGTAATCACTTATTAATAAGTTATATCATACATAATTTTAATCACATAATAAAGGAATAAATATACATATATAGAAGATACAAAAATAAAAAGAGGCTACTCACATGGATCTTGATCCTCCTAGGAAGTGCCTAGATTGGTGTATTTCGTGTAGGACTCTATGTAGGTGTTGGGACCTTCACCTCTCTCCTTGTATATTTACAACAATCCCACTCACTCCCTCTATAAAATTATTTCCTTTGTTATTAGAGTTCTTTTAATCTTCTAAATTGACCTCTTATTTATAGGAGCATAATATGAATCCTCCTCCTCTCTTTATTGTAATAATAGCCTAGTTCCTCCAACCTATCATCATGTACCTCCTCCCTTTCCCATGTAATAAGTGTACCTTAGGTGTTAAATGGTTCCATCTTGGTCTCCTTATTGATGCATTTCTATACTTCCACATAAATCTATATAGTATCAAAATATAGGTAATTTTATGGTTATTGAATCTCCCTTAATTGCTAAAGAATCCATTATGCTTGAGGATGGGTGGATTATTATCTAGGATCACATCTTAAAAATCCTATAAAGGTTATGGTATGTGTTTCTTAATACATATATTCCCATACAGACCTCTTTCCATGTATTATCAACTCTCCTATATAATAGACACCTTACTATTTAAATTTCATATGATATATACCCAAGTGTTTCCAATTGGAATTGCTATAATTATACTTTTATGGTATTCTAGATATTCATAATAGTTTTCATAAATCTACCAAATAAACCCATTCTTGACATTGAACCTACATAATTTTAGGTATGTCCAATGAAAGAAACTTTACCCATGGCACTCTCACTCGCGCTCTCCTATCTTGTGGATATAATAGAATAAAGTTTTCTTCCAATGATTTAGATCCCCATTGATTATGTCTAAGTGTCATAGAGAGTGATCATCCACTCTTCATAAACTTGTAGAAACTAAAAGGTTTTATATTATGTGTTAAAATAAGTGAAAACATTACAAAAAGCTCTACTGGATGGTGACAATAGAGGGTTTTTTAAGGCAACCAAATTTCATTTTAAGGTCCTAAGACAAAATTCAAATGGTTTAGTGTTGAGGGTTTATATTTTACAGTTCAGGGTTTAGGGTTTAGCAAACTTAGGGTGAAGTTTGGGTGGCCCTTGGAATAATTTAGACTTGCAAGTTAGTGCCAATTGGAATCGATTGTATGTGCTTGGATTTATGAATTTGCTAACTAAATTTGCAAACAAACATTGATAAACTTTATGAATTTTAACTATTCTTTAACATATTGTTTTCTAATCTAATTATAATTTAACATTGAAACTAAAGTTTAACATATCGTTTTTTCCATACAATGCAAATAAAATTTAAAACATTTGAGCAATGCAAATGAATTTTCTTGAGCTCAAAATTACCTAGTTTTCAAAATCAAAATGATTTGTTCGATTTCAATTTAGGGTTTTAACAAAAAAATTGTTCCAATTCAATTTAGGGTTTCAATTTCTAAGCAATTAGGGTTTTTAATGCAATTTTTTCGTTTCGTTCAAACTAGGGTTTTCAAATTCAAAATTTTTTCGTTTGATTTGAATTGGGGTTTCAAAAAGCTTGATTAGGGTTTCTAAATGCAATTTTTTATTTCATTTCAATTTTTAGGGTTTTGAAATGCAATTTTTTTTGTTTCGTTTCAATTAGGATTTTCAAATTCAATTTTTTTTGGTTTAATCAAACAATTTAGGTTTCAAAAGCTAAATTTTGTTTGTAAAACACAATTCAAGGTTCATTTTTTCATTTCTATTAAAAAATCTTCAAATTTCATTGCATTTTTTGATCTATTTCTACAATTACTCATTTATACTATAACAGGAAAAAAATGCTCAAAACGTGAAATAAATAAATAAAAAATGCTAAATTCACTTATTTTATTCACAATTTCAATAAGAAATGGAAAAATGCAAAAAAAAGGGGCATGAGCAAGGTACTTGGAGCTATTTTTGGAGGTCATTGTCACCTGTACTCGGGATCCCGTTCGCTGCAAAATAAACTATGTTCGTTTTAAAAAAATAAAATAGCATTAGAAAACAGGATCTCGATTTCTACAAAACGGGATCCCGTTCCTTGTCTGTCGTTCAAGATCCTTTAGGAAACGGATCCCGATTTTTAAAAAGCGGGATCCCATTTTGTATTTAGGCTCGGGATCCCGTTTATTAAAATCGGGATCCCATTTTTGCAATGCCGATTTCAATTTTTTGGCTAAGGCAAAAACTTCCACGTTTCGTGGACTCAAGTTTGTGCACTTACCCCTTTGCACATTCCTCCATAAGGAATATTCCCATGGAATATTCCTTCCCCTTTTGCACATTAAAACTTTGTTTTAATTTGCTAAATATCTAATTTCCCCTCACCCATGAGAATATTCCAAAGAATATCCTCTCTCCTCACTCATTTGAAAAAAGGGAATATTCTTCTTCCTAACAAACTTACAAGACTTCTTGTGCAAGTTTTGAGTGTGTTTGTTTGGAAGAATATGGACCTTTGATTCTTTCCTTGATCCATGTGATCATTGATTCTCATTCGTTGATGAGAATCCATGATCCAAATTCACCTTTCCTCCATCCTTGACCATTGATTAGATTTTTCAATCTCAACCCTTCATTTCTCATTTGTCCTCCTATAAATAGGTCACTATTTTGGAGACAAATGGATCCATATTTTAATAGCAAACTTATGTTGTTAAAATTAGTTGCACTTGCACTCATATTTATCACTTATTTAGCATCTTTTAGTTTAATTTCTTGCATCATATTAGCTTAGCTTCCATTAATCGCTTTCATGATAACATAGATGCATTCATCTAGCTTATTTGGTAATTGGTGTTTCAATATTTTTAGCTTAAAATCCATTAAAGATTAGCTTTGCATACATCCATATCAATCATCTTAGTCTACATGTTAAAATAGCTTGCATCATGTTAATTTAGCATTCAAATCATGTTTTCCTACACATCTATCATCTGTTTCATCGATTCTCTTCAATAGAATCGATTGAAACAAACTCATTTATCCACGGGATTGGGAAAGGTTCATCATTCCACATCAATGTGACACCACTCCCCCAATAGGATAAGTTTCAATAGATTAGAATAGGTATTTCTAAAGCTTCCATAGTTTAACATGTTAAGTTTTAATGGATTCTTAGTCTAGTTTTTTATTGATTGATCTTATGGGACTAATGTTTAGTGGCACAATTACGCTTCAAATCCTCATGGATCAAGTGTAGTTGGCCCATACTAATCCGTCGATCACATTTTGGCGCTAGAAGGAGGGCATAACTGATCAAATTTAACGAATTTTTCTCTCGAAGTCTATTTTTTCTAGTTTTTGCAGGTACAACGAGGCTCTTAGAGATTTCAGCAACTCCTTTGTTAGGCATTGCCGACTCGCCATATAACGATGGTCTTTCCATCAGAAATAGTGATTCCTAATTAAAACCCTAACGTTGATTAAAAGAAATTACGGTGCTAATACTTTTAAAAGTATTGAGGATTTAAAAACGGTGACACCACCAAATAGCGACACTATCGTTGTCTCTATCTTACTGCAAAGTGACGCTATTTTTCACCAGAGTAACACTCATTTGAATTATGGTGACGCTATTGTGAACAACGACACTTTTTACTGGTAAGCAAAAATAGTGAGTGATTTTTAGCATGTGCTTTAAATTTATGATTTTATCTACTTTTCGACATATCACTGACTTCTCGCTTTTTTAGGCTAACTAGGTTTTGCAGGTTTGGACAACGAAACTTGAAGTGAAGAAGCATACTACTATCATTTGAATTATAATTGTAACAAGTGTTGTGACACTTATGGGGAAATTATAACCCATTTATGATGCTTTTTATTTCATGTTTTAGGACCAGACTAGATTTATTTTGGTTTTTAAAATGAATGTTCAAATTGGATAAAATTGAACCCTCACATCATTGTGCTTGTTGGTTTTAAAATTGAACAATACAACTTCCATACTTTGTTTGGTGTTTAAAATGAACTCACTTTGCTATGATGGATTAAAATGAACATGTGTTTGATTTGTCTACGTATTCTTGTTGTGCGTATCCAATCCCCTTGCGCTTCATGCAATCTTGGGTGAAGAGAAATACACAAGTCTACTTTTCTGCTTAGAAGTTCTTATCCTTTCCCCTCATGCCTATTGGAAATCTTGGGTGACGAAAATAATTTTATACTTGAAACATGTGTAACCTTTAGAGGGACTGCCTCCTAACTTGTGAGAGGGAACGACCCAAGCGATGCTTTCTATCTGGCTCGCTATATAAATAATTTGGAGTGACGAAAGTCATTAACCAACTAGTTGTGGTTGTCTCATACAGATGAATGTCTCCCCTAGTATCCTTGTGACATGCCAAAACCCTTAGATATTTCTAAGGGCTGGGAGGCCTCTTAATTGAGTGAATCGTCGTGTGTATGGCACCGGTCTATCTTAGATATGGTCATTAAAAACCTTGTTGTAGTAGCTAAACAAGTCCAATTCCAAAACGTATTTCAAGGTAGTACATGGGAGTAGCACCGTGCCCAAAAGTTACTTACCATGTCCAGTTTTCGATTGAGGCAATAAAGCTAATGGGGAAGGGACTCCTTTACTTGGCGTGTCAAGACGTTACATTTCCTTGTCATAGCCTATTTGTCCACTTCATATTCATGGATTAATCATCTCTTCGGATGATGGTAAGCCTATTGAAAAATACGTACCTGATCTATCTAGGATTATAAATGCTTGAGAATCAATTTAACACTTGCTTGATTCCAAAACAATTGAAAACAAACATCAAAAAGTATTTTCAAAATTTTAAACCCTTTGGTCTAATTATGGATACCCTTTGAAAAAACCTTGATATTGATGCTTGTCCTAAGAATTTATTCTTAGAGACTTCTAAATATTTTGGTTTACATCTCAATCCATACTTCCCAAAGTTAACCTAGGTAACTATGCCCCTAACTTCATCCTTTTCACAAAATGGACTTTGTGAAATTGATGATGTTTTTGACATAGACATTTAGTTTGAACTTAAGAAAGACAAGTGTTTTTGGTAAAAATAAACTCATTATGCAAGATAAATTGACAAATTGAACCCTACATGACCATTTGGCATCCAATCACTCCGATTGAACAACCTGACCTTATGCCCGCTATCATTTAGCCAAACTTTGAACTCATTAAAGGAGAACAAACCGATATAATTAGTAGTTTGAGAAGCTTCACTTTTGAAACAAAGGAAACCACAACCTAGTGGAGAAACATAGCATACATTATAGATGAAGAAGAGGAACAAGCTGGTATTGTGGCTAGAAGGCCCATATTACCACCCCCTGTGTGGCAATAAATATCCTCTTTTTTATGATCTTCGAACTTCTCTAAATGATCTCACGCAAAATCAAAAGCCCCAAACATTTTGTCACTTCAAACTTAGGCGTCATAGTAAAAAATATATCAAACAACACCTTGAGGCACTCTATCAAAATAGGAATAGGTTGACAAGAAACTTTTATAGACGCGTTTCAATGAATAATCCAAAATTGTATGCCCTATTTTGAAACTCAAAACATTGGTCTTTTTAATGATCTTGAACTTCTCTAAATGATCTCATGCAAAATCAAAATCCCAAAGAGAAGGTCTACATGTCACTATTTTAAACTTAGACATCATAGTTCAAAGTACATTAGAAGACGTATCCTAAGATAGTACTACAACCGAGATAAACCACTAAGGAGACATTTTCTTTGCTATTTCATGAGCAAACCAGATCTACACATTTCACAAGAACTTCTCCTTAATCGTAGGATTTGAAAACTTTAGATGTCTAGCATGTTTCTCACCACCTTGGTCTTTGAAAATAAAGGTTCACTCTAAGTCAACATTGGGTCAAACATTTTCATCCACCCCTTATCAAAATCCAAACTTCACTTCACCAAACTTTGCAAAATTTTTGAACATACCAACACTTTTTGACTTGGACATATATCAATCCTCAACCCTTAACTTAACTACTTTGTATATGAAATGAATCCTTTTCCATGCATTTGGTTAAGTTAATTATCATTTTTGAACTATTTTATCTTGAAAGTCACAAGTCTACCCTTAAGATTCACAAGTTCATAAACATCCTTTATCCAAACATCAAAACATCAAACTTAACTCAAAAGTGTTGTACCAAAACGTTTACAAAGATCACTCCCCATATCATTCATCTTTTCATCTACCACTGCCATCATTGCTCCAAAAATACTTAGAGCATCCCTTTTGCCTAGATTTGAGTCAACTAGAGAGTTCAAACATTACAAATCTCAACACAACTCTCCCATAGGTGACCCAAAATTTATGCTAAAAATAAGATCACAACACAAGAGAATCATGGAGAAAACCAATGTCACATTCACCTCAAGTGATCCTAATCCTCAAGAATTTGATCCAAGAAGTCATGTAACCCCATCACAACAACCTTCATCTCCATCAGGGCCATATGAGATAGAAGACGTCATGAACAATCCATTTGGACTTACTAGGGAATAAATCATGGAACATCAAGCCTTAGAAAACATAGCTCCAATTTCCCCATCTTTTGTTGCACAATAATTGACACAAGGCTTGAATTCATCCACTATTTAAACAAATACATCATCAGGGCTAAATCAAATATCTATTCCTCATATTGCAACTAGTCTTGCCAAGGACTTTGGCCACACTCTTCCATTTGAAAGCAACACAATTGTGGGTACTCTCAACACCACTCCATCCCAAACAACCACTTGGACACCAACATTTGGTGCTCCTCCCATCCTCGAGGATCCCCAACATCCATATAAACCACTTACACTCCACTACTCCACAACAACCTCAACATATCGAGGACACCCATCTTTATCCATACCCATGAGTACCACAATTTTTCCCAACATCTCGCAAAGTAGTATAGACCAAGTATCATAGGTAGATCCAAAAGGGAAAGGGAATTCCCTCATGCAAAATCAACCTTTAATGCAATAGGGAACATCTTCATCCAATCCTCCCATTTATACATCAAACCCAACAGTTGCCCAAAACACATCTATTCCATCCATCATCAACCCACATCAAAACAATCCCTTGATCACAAATCCCATTAACCAAGGTAATATTGTGGTCGTGTCTCAAACACAAGAGAATCCCTAAAACATAAATCGAGGGAATCCTTTCAATCAGTGGACTCAAGGTCCTAATGTGCCCTTAACATCACAATACTTAACAACACCATCATCATCTTTATCGTTCGTCCCCCAAGTCATGCAAAATCAGATGGGGCCTCAAACTTACATTCCTCCACCTCAATCTACTATCTTACAAGGAATGTTAAACCAAGAGAACCCCCAACCTCTCATCAACAATCCACAACCCACACAAAAAATAAACACCCAAAACCCATCACAGATGTCCCAACCACTGATTGATCCTACATTGCAAGCACACGCCCTAGCTTTACAACAAGCACAATAGGATTATTAGTAAGCAGTCCAACAACAACAACAACAAGCATCCTTAGCAATGCAACAATAACAACAAGTAGCCTTAGCAACGCAACAACGATAGCAAGCAACCCTAGTAGCACAACAATAGCAACAATGACAACAAGCAGCCTTAGCAACACAACAATGATAGTAACAATAGTAAGCACAACAAGCAACCTTAGTAGCACAACAACAAAAACAACATCAAGTAGCCTTAGCAGCACAACAAGTAGCCTTAGTAGCTCAACAACATCAACAATCTCAACAATATGCCCAAAAACAACAATTCATCACATAACAATAGGGTTTATACTATAAACCTCAACAAACCATTGTCAACCCTAACACATTAGGAATATATATGCCTACACCATCATCACCTTATCGAACAACACCATACACACCATACAACACCTCATCATATTAGAATCCCATGTACACATCATCCACCATCCCACAATACGCATATGTTCCTCCACCAATCCCACAAGATGATATGGCATCACAACTCAATGCATTAACACAAGAAATGTAGGATATCTAGATGGGAAAAATGAAGAAATGCCCATATCCATTCGATAGAAACATTACAATGGTACCATTCCCTCCCAGTTTTGAAATCCCAAAATTTGATAAATATAAAGGGAGAGGAAGTCATATGGACCATATCAAAGGGTTTAACATCATGTGTATGGAGGTCACCTATAGTGAGTCCTCTTTGATGCGTATTTTCCCATGAAGTTTAACTGATCCTGCCATGGATTGGTTTTCTCAATTACCTCTAGGTATCAAAAATTTCCAAGAAATCATTGAAAAATTCATAGATCACTTCTCCTTTAATCTTGACATGAACATAAGATTATAAGAGTTGTACACTCTCAAACAAAACAAGGGAGAATCTTTCGCCAATTTCTTGCAACGATGGAGGCAAAGAGCGAGTAAAAGTAAGTGGCCAATTCTCGATGAACAACAAGTGGGGATCATCATAGAAAATATAGATCCAGATCTATCATTCCACTTGAAAATGTAGTCCATCACATCTTATGACGAGCTTTTCCCTAAATCCCTTAACATTGAGAGAGCTCTAATCTCATAGGTAAATACTCAAGCCTACAAAGAAAATTGTCCATCAACCAGTTCAAACGACAAGCCTCGTGTCTGGGCTAAGAACAAGTACGTAACGAATGATGGCATGGTAGATGCTAAGGTGGTCTTAAGTGCTCCTAGTCCAAACAACAATCAAATAGCTAACATTCAACCAACTGTGCAACAAACAACACCACCACAAAACAATCAGGTCAACAACACCGAAACACAACAAAGATGAACACCCAACAAGAACAACTATCCAAAATGCAAATATACATAGTTTTCAGAACCCATTGAGACTGTTAGCTCTCAAAAACGCAGGCGGAATGCCTCAAGAGGCTTCTAATCTCTTGATACGCTTTAGGGTAATAGACAAGGTCAAGAGAACTCAACCTTCTACTCTTCAGGTGCTGCTAAACCTAGGCGGGTGTACCTTTCTGAATGAAGCAAACTTGACTTATGGTTATCCTTCTTGCAATGATTTGTCCACAATGGCAGGTGCAAGTGAACAAATGAATTCAAGCGCAATAGAAATCTCCTTAATTTAAATCCTAAAATACTCAATTAACAGATATAAAGAGAATAAATGAATCTTAATGATGAAACTGCAGAGACTAGTGCCTTATTGGGTATGCGGAGTCAAATGAAATCAAGATGAGCAACACTCTCTGGAGAAAACTCAAATTATTTGGCATACATTTTGTTTACAACTTGTATAAACATGCAATACTGTAACTACTAAGCTCTACTTTTAACAATCCAAATGAATCTCTCTGATTACTGTGATCAATTAAAAGGATTTAATCTCTGCTTGAAAGAACCAATCGATTAATCACATAGAAACAACAAATGTGCACTGATGAATTGAATATAAACTTGTTATATCAATTTAAACAATCAGAAAGAATCCATCTTGGAGACAGCTTAGCAATACTTTCATTAAATTCAATAGATAATTGACACCAGAAATGTGCAGCAACATCAATTGACTTTCATAAATACCTCCATTTTAAAAAACATGCATCATAGTCTCTGATTTGATAAATCTATTGTACTGTATCCATCTAATTTTCCTACTATATATCGAATAACTAATAGCTGATGATGATTTTACAATTACAAAATGCCTATTTATACACTAGCATTAGAAAAATATCATATTGAGATCCAATGTCAGCCAACTGCTTAATTCGGGCTCATTTCATGTCGGCCTGCAACGGTAATTGAACATCCACATGTCAGCCACAGTATTTGAATTTATGTTAATCTCATTGAAACAATCGCCGAGACAAATCGCAGTCATGCCGAAGGCAATTCAATCGCTACAGTCGCCCCGCGCTTTATTCGCTTTCGCCATGACATATCTGAGTCGGGGAGATATCCTGTAGATCACTTTATGTTTCCCCGAGAGTTATTTTACCTTTCACATGTCGCTATGACTTTATGATATCGGGGAGATGTCTCACAGAGCATATTGTGTTTCACCGAAAGTCTCCCTCCATCCTGTGTGTCGCTGTAACATAATGATTCTCTCGCCGATGTATCCTTCTATCTTATGTGAGTCACTATAACATACCAACATCGGGGAGACCTCTCATAGAACACTTGAGTCATACCGAAAGCCATCAACCATCTTGTGTGTCATCGAGATAAATCAATCATCATGCCGACAAAGTCATTTTGTGTTCTATCAGCAAGACCCACCATACTCGCCAAGACCATACACCGAAGTCACAATAGTCTCGCTGAGGTATTCATTTTATGTTGGTCGGTGAGACCCCTTTGAATTCGCTATGACTTATTCCGAAGAAAACATCTCTCATCGATGAGACTTTTGATAGAAACCTTTTGTGTAATGTTGGCGAGATTGAAGGTCACTCGCCAAGACCTCACTCCGATATTGCTAACTCATACTGATATGTATCTTCTCGCCACCGGTTGGTGTGACAATGTAAATTTGCTATGACCTCACACTGAAAACATGTCTGGCCAAAGTGAATCCTTAATGTGTTTGTTGGTCAATGTAATAATTCAAACTCACCAAGACACAATGTCGAAAACATTAACTCTTACTGATGTACCTCCATACATGCCGGTCAGCGAGACATAAAGCACTCGATGAAACAACATGCTGAAGACCAAACTTCTACCAAAATGTGTATCTTTTTCCTTGTCGCCAAAACCACGTGAATGTCACGCCGATAGGTGCCAGTAGATGAAAACCAATTGCCATGACACCAGAAACGTCTTGCCGATAGGCAACATAGACGTTTATCAAAAAAATGGATTGGGGAGACCCGGGCCATCTCATGCCGATATATTTCCATAGGTAAATGTCGATCGCTGTGACAATTAAGAACTCATGCCAATAAGCTTGCAACAAACATATGTTAGCAAAAATGCATTGTGGGTCAAGGAGACCAAGATAGACTTATGCCGATATGGACCACAACGTGAAAAATGCATGACCCGATGGATTTTGGGATAAATATAGGCAAAATGCAAACAAAATGTCACGATGGAAAGCCCCTATGCTTATGATGAGGACACATATGGAAACTCAGGGGGATAAAAAAATATGTAAAATCATCAGATTTTTATAGTTCCAATAGTGGATCCATCTGGGGATGAATGATAGTAAGATCATTGCAAGGATCCAGATCTTTGGGTGAGCAGACCAGACACAAAATGACGAACCAGTGAGCAAAATGGAAGATAATGCAAAATGAAGGTATAGCATGATGGAATGGATGGAAAATGAATGCAAAATAGAGATGAACCAAAATCCTAAACTACTATGCATGGAAAATAATTTTAAAGAAAATTAGCAAGAGCTATCCATGCACTGGCAACCCTTAATCCTCTGTGTTGCTCAAGAGAAAAAATGCTTAAGGAATTTCCCATGAACAGGCAACTCCTGATCTTCGCCAGCCATATTTTGTAGATAATATGAATCTTCACCTCTCTTCCCAATAATAACAAAAGGTCCCAGCCACAAAGCTTCAAACTTACCATGCTTACTTTTCTCTTGACACCTTGCATTCCACATCAACACCAAGTCATTCTCTTCAAATTTTCTATCATTTTCCTTCTTGTCAAACAAATACTTCATCTATGTCTGTAACTTCATGTTTTGGTTTTGGGAAACTCTCCTTATTTCATCAAGTTCAGCTAGTTGCTCCATTCTTTCTTCCATAGGTTCAGAAATATCCAAATCTTCCTGAAGAACAAACTTGTAGACTGGCAACAAATTCTGCAAAGGCATCCTGGCCTGTACTCCATATACCAATTCAAATGGGGATTTTCCAATTGCCTTCTTAACAGTAATCCTATCAACCCACACAACTAGTTTTAATTTTGAATCCCAAGCTTTCTTGTTATGACTCAACATCCTCCTTATAATCTTCAAAAGACTCTTATTGCTAGACTCTACTTGACCATTAGCTTGTGGATGGTAAGGAGCTGCATAAGAAATGGTAATGCCATATGTGTCACAGAAACCTTTAAATTCATCAGACCTGAAACACATCCGATTATCTGTGATTAACCTCAGTGGTGTACCAAATCTGGTGATAATGTTGTCCATCAAGAAATTTGTCACCACTTTGCTTGTAGCCTGTTTAGTTGGGATTGCTTCTACCCATTTGGTAAAATAATTAGTAGCAACCAATATCCACTTGTGTCCTCCACTTGATTTTTCCTGTATCTCTCCAATGAAATCAATTCCCCATTGATGAAAAGGGACATCAGCCTGCAAGGGTCGAAGTGGCAAGGCTCCTTGATATTTCAACTTTCCAGAGAACTTCTAGGAGGCTTCACATTTTCTTACATGTGTAAAGGAATCATTAAAAACTCTAGGCCAATAGTAACCTGCCCTGAGGATTTTGTGCGCAGTTGTTTTTGTTGAATAATGTCCACAAAATCCTTCATGCATTTCACTTAGGACATGCTTGGCCTGAGGCTCGTCCAAACACAATAACAGTATACCATCCCTATTCTTCCAAAATAGATCTCCATCCATGAAAACATATTTAAATGCCTGCAACTTCAAAGTTCTTTTTTGGCTGTCACTCAATCCCTCTGGATACTTTGTGTACTTAAGGTAATGCATGATATCAATATACCAAGGAGTGTGCTCGATGCTTGCAATTGTAGTCCCTTCTTCTACATTACAAACTTGATTTGCTTCAATATTTGATTCTGCCATCAACCTAGCCAAGCCTTGACCTCTTACTAATTTGGTAATTTGTATCTCCATGTCAAATTCTTGGATCTTGTTAATCCATTTGCATCTTTTTTTTGTTACTTCAGATTGTGTCAGAATATCTTTGACAGCAGCATGAGGGACATAAGCAATCACCTTCGCTCCAACAAGATATGGCCTGAAAGCTTTTGTAGCCTTTACTAATGCAAACACCTATTTTTCCATTATGTCATACTTCAATTCAGACCCTTGTAATGACTTACTGAAGAAAGACACAGGATGTTCATGACCATCCTCATTCTTCTATAACATAACAACAACAATTGTGTGCATTGAAGCAAATGAAAATATCTGAAAAGGCTTTGCAAATATGGAGATTTAAGGATAGGAGCCTCTTTGATGGCCCTTTTGATAGATATGAAAGCTTCCAAGGCTTCTGCAGTTCATTCCATTTTCTGTCCTTTCCTCAACATTTTTGATATGGGCTTAATGATCTCAACAAAGTTAGAAAAACAAATCTCCTAACAAAATTAATCTGTCCAAAGAATGATTGTATAGCCTTAATAGTTTTGGGAATAGGAATTTTTTCAATAGCTTCAACCCTCTCAGGATCAATCCTAATCCCTTTCCTTGAAACAATATGTCCTAAAAGCTTACCTTCTATGACTACAAAATGACACTTCTTTGGGTTTAAGCTAATACCGTACTCTAGGGCTTTAATAAATACCTTCTCCAGATGTTGTACATGATCCTCAACCTTCTTTGAATAAGTAGTCAGGTCATCCTAGTACACCACCATGATAGCATTGATCAAATCAACAAATGCCACGTCCATAGCTCTTTGGAAGGTCGCTCCTGCATTAGTGAGACCAAATGGCATTCTTATGTATACATACGTTCCCCAAGGAGTTGTAAATGTTGTCTTATATTGCTCAGATTCTTTGACCTTGACCTGGTTGTATCCTGAAAACCCATCCATCATGGACAACAGTTCACACCCTGTTACCTTATGCAATATAGCCTCCATATTGGGTAGAGGATAATTGTCCTTAAGAGATGCCATATTCAAATTCCTGAAGTCCACACATAATCTGATGTCTCCATTTTTCTTCCTCACAAGGACCAAATTTGAGACCCACGTTGAGTGCCTGATTGGTTTGATGATTCCTCCATCTCTGAGCTTTGTTAATTCTTCTTGCATTTTAGGTTCCAGTGTTGGATTTATGGGTCTTTGCTTTTGTCTAAATGGCTTAGAATCTGGCTTCAATGGTATTTCATGCTAAAACAAATCTTCCCTGTACGCTTTTAGATCTTCATAAGACCAAGCAAAGACGTGTTTATACTTTCTCAACAACTCTATTAGCATTCTTCTAATTGTAGGGCTTATCTTCTTTCCTATGTACACCTTTCTTGGTGCTATCTCAGTCCCCAAGTTAACTTCTTCAGTATCTTCTCTTCTGACTGGTGTTTGCTTCATGAGGGACCGATCTTTTCCATCATACAGCCTCTCCAATGCCACCAAGCCCTTAGGAAGCTTATTTGTTTTGAGTTGTAAGATCTCCTTGCCAAACACTATTTGCTTCCCATCCACTTCCTCAACAAAAGCATTGAAGTCAATTTCCTGAGCTTCATATTGATCTATACAATTGAGGAATTTCAAAAGGTCAATATCATCATTGAAGACTTGCCAACTATAAATGTTATCAGGAACAACAGGCCTTGTCTTGAACTCAATCTGTGATACCCCAACCAATGTGATATCATCTCTTTTCAGGGCCATATTTGCTAAGAAATTAGACATTATGTTCTTTGATCTGTCAATCCACTCAATTGAGAAGGCATCAAATAATTGAATTGTGTCCCATACAACATTCCTATACTGTTTCAATCTTTTGTGCTTTGCTACATATTTTGACTTGATTTGTGAAACAACCAACTCAGAATCGCCTAGAACAGATAGCAACTTGATCTTATGTTTCACAGCTATGTTCAGACCAGTCAACAAAGCTTCATATTCTGCCACATTGTTTGTACACTCAAATGTCAACAGGAAAGAATATTTAAATGTAATACCTTCAGGTGAAACAAATACAATGCCAGCTCCATTACCTTCCTGGCTGCATGCTCCATCAAAATACATCTTCCACACTTCATTGCAGCTTTGTGCAACATGCTTTTCAATTGGATCACTATTGGTTAATTCTGGTTGGGCCGATTCAATCTTAAAACTTCCAAGATCAACATCACAAAAATAGTTGATCTGATCTTATGGTACATAATCAATCAGCTGGGTCATTCTCGACTCCCTATACAATTTGACCTCCTGACCATTCACTGGAATTGTAGCATAAGATAGATCAAATTGAACATTTCCTCCAATTACTACTGTCCATTGTCTTGACAGAAGCATACCAAACTACGAAGGAGTATCAATTACTGTTATATCTATATTATATGCCATTTGTGGATAAATAGCCAGTTTGACTTCAACACCTCTCATAATGCCTACCACAGGTACAGGTCTGTTAGCCATTGCATAGCACTTCCCTTCACATGTATCAACCCACATGCCAAGCTGCTTCATAACTCCTACTGGCATGATATTTATAGCAACACCAGAGTCTATCATGCAATTTCTCAATAGTTTGTTATTTATAAGCAATGTAGTGAAAAAAGGATCAACTTGTGGGGGAGTTGCTAACACATCACTCAAGTAGACTTCTGAGATATTTACTTTCTCTTGCTTATTGACTGCTTTAATAGCTACTCTATTTTTAGAATTCACATGTTTTTCATTTCTATTTGTTATCAATTGAACCACACTATCTCTGTATTCCTTAATTTTCATTATTTCAAGTAGTGGAACATACATTTTTACGTGGGATAACGCCTGAGTGAAGTCAAAAGAAGAGCCCTCCACCTTAACAATCTTCTTCTGCTCCAATGTTTCTCCTTTGTTTTCTTCCTTCTCTCTTTTACTAGGCTAATCAAGCTTTTGTATCTCTTTGTGTAATTCCTTCACTTCCTCTTTTTGGACAGGCTTCTGTTCACTTTTATCATGCTGTTTATTTTCTGATTTCTTCACAGTTCCTTGTGTTGCCTTCTGATCCTTCATAAATATTCCCTTAGGGACATCGTCCTCATTTACTGTTCTATTTCTCAACTAATATTTACTCTTTTCTTCTTCAACCGCAACAATAGTTAGCCTCTCTATCTCCTCTTCAGTGAATCTCCTCATGCTACATTGAGTAGGAGCCTCAATAGAATGTGGCCCTGTATAATCTTCTTCAGAATCAAAAAGAACCTACTGTTCAACCATATGGACATTGTATCTCTGATCTGAAACATCATACTCATAACCTTCATCCTCTGAAGGTGAGTACCTTTCCTCCACATGGTGAAAAGTATTCGAAGTCAAATACACTTTATGATCTACTCCACTATTTTCCATCAACATTCCCTCCTCTTGCATCCTTTAAGCTACAACACAATAGTCTAGGGAATGTGGCTTATCACAAGCTTCACAAAAGTAGTTGCTACTCACCATATAGGTTCCCTTCTTGCTCAATATATCAGGAGTCTCTTTGTTTCTTGGCCTAGTTGTTATAGGTTTTCCATCCTTCCAGTCTGTATTATATGGCATGTCATGCAACCTCGACCTTTCATTTTTGTATGTGCTTTCCTGTCTGTACTGATAATTATTGCTTTGCTGAGGAGCCCTAGGGTTATCTCTTTTATTGATTATACCTACAACCTTCCTGTTGTTTTCAATTGTCAGTGCTATCTTCTGAGCTTCAGCCAGATCTCTTGGGACCCTATTTCTCAGTTCATACCCCATTTTAGGATCAAATGCATTTAAATAAACACTCAACACTACATAATCTGGCAACCTTGATCCAGGAGGTACTTTAGTCTGAAACTTGTTGAATCTTCGGTTAAAATCATAAATTGAATCATTCTGATTTTTCTAAATTCGCATCAATTCATGAAGAGCTGCATCTGGTGCATTTAGATTCCCATATTGCTCTAGGAATCTGTCCTGGAATATTTGGAGAGAATTAATTGAGAGTGCTGGCAAGCTGTTGAACCAATCCCTAACATCTTCAAGAAGTGACATCATAAATAGCCTCATATGTAAATCTTCATATGGCACACCTATGTCTTGGATGAACACATTGAAATTTCCTTAAATGTTCTTCAGCAGTAATTGCATTACTCCCTATAAACTTAGGTACCAGACTTCTCCAACTGCCATCCATAGGGTAAGGGTATAGATGAAACCCTGTCAAATCAAACTGTCTGATCATTGCTGCATACTGGTGAGGGGGAGGAAAAGGCGGGTACTTATATTGGTTCATATGATTGTTATATTGTGCATTATGTTGTGGGACAAAAGGCTGACCATGAGGTGGCTGCATATTTGTATGCTGTGTGGGAATATGAGGTGGATGATTTGGCTGATTATAGTGATTTCCTGTTTGATGGTGAGGAGACACAAGTGGATTAGAATGCCCTACACTATGATTACCCTGCTTATGAGGTGGTACATACTTTGGGGGGAAATCAACCATTTGAGAAGTAATTTGGGCTTTCAACAATGCATCCCTTAGTTCCTCTATCTCCTTCCTCTGTGATTCAAACTATGCCTTTACTTCCTCAGGAAGCTCATGATCAATAAAGTCATTTTGGTTACCTTCCATCTTCTGATCATATTCATGCTGAATTCTGATTCGTTCAGCCTCCAGTTTAGCTCTAAACTCAGCTTGTTTCTAAGGATCGAGAAAAGAGAAAGGATTTCTTTGATCTTCTGGAGTACAAGGCTCTGCACTCGAATTGTTTCTCCATGTATCATAGTGATCATATGCTTCACAATGTACTCTTGATACTTTGTCTTTATCTGTTAGGCACATATCCTCACTTATCCCTTTTCCCTTATCAACCTTGTCATCTTTGTGTGTCCACTTACTGCTGCCAGCAGGAGCTCCAGTATGACCTCCCCTGTATTGAGATCTTCTTCCATTCATGTTTGAACAGCTGCAAAATTTCTGTCAGAGTCGCCACTCACTTTTGTCAAAAATGAGAAAAAACTTGATGTTTCTTATTCCCAGTGGAGTCTGTATAAAGTTCCTGACTCTATGATTAAGGCCTTGATTCTGAATGTATCCCCAGTAGAGTCGCCAATTTGTTATCTCTCAAAAATGCAGCGAAATGCCTCAAGAGGCTGCCAATCTCTTGATATGCTTTAGGGTAACAGACAAGGTCAAGAGAACTCAACCTTCTACTCTTCAGGTGCTGCTAAACCTAGGTGGGTGTACCTTTCTGAATGAAGCAGACTTGACTTATGGTTATCCTTCTTGCAATGATTTGTCCACAATGGCAGATGCAAGTGAACAAATGAATTCAAGCGCAATAGAAATCTCCTTAATTTAAATCCTAAAATACTCAATTAACAGATATAAAGAGAATAAATGAATCTTAATGATGAAACTGCAGAGACTAGTGCCTTATTGGGTATGCGGAGTCAAATGAAATCAAGATGAGCAACACTCTCTGGAGAAAACTCAAATTATCTGGCATACATTATGTTTACAACTTGTATAAACATGCAATACTGTAACTACTAAGCTCTACTTTTAACAATCCAAATGAATCTCTCTAATTACTGCGATCAATTAAAAGGATTTAATCTCTGCTTGAAAGAACCAATCGATTAATCACACAGAAACAACAAATGTGCACTGATGAATTGAATATAAACTTGTTATATCAATTTAAACAATCAGAAAGAATCCATCTTGGAGACAGCTTAGCAATACTTTCATTAAATTCAACAGATAAGTGACACCAGAAATGTGTAGCAACATCAATTGACTTTCATAAATACCTCCATTTTGAAAAACATGCATCATAGTCTCTGATATGATAAATCTATTGTACTGTATCCATCTAATTTTCCTACTATATATCGAATAACTACTAGCTGATGATGATTTTACAATTACAAAATTCCTATTTATACACCAGCATTAGAAAAATATCATCTTGAGATCCAATGTCGGCCAACCGCTTAATTCGGGCTCATTTCATGTCAGCTTGCAACGGTAATTGAACATCCACATGTCGGCAACAGTATTTGAATTTATGTTAATCTCACTAAAACAGTCGCTGAGACAAATCGCAGTCATGCCGAAGGCAATTCAATTGCTACAGTCGCCTCGTGCTTTATTCGCTTTCGTCGTGACATATCTGAGTCGGGGAGATATCCTATAGATCACTTTATGTTTCCCTGAGAGTTCTTTTACCTTTCGCGTGTTGCTGTGACTTTATGATATCGGGAAGATGTCTCACAGAGCATATTGTGTTTCACCGAAAGTCTCCCTCCATCCTGTGTGTCGCTGTAACATAATGATTCTCTCGCTGATGTATCCTTCTATCTTATGTGAGTCGCTATAACATACCGACATTGGGGAGACCTCTCGTAGAATGCTTGAGTCATACCGAAAGCCATCAACCATCTTGTGTGTCGTCAAGATAAATCAATCATCATGCTGACAAAGTCATTTTGTGTTCTATCGGCAAGACCCACTGTACTTGCCAAGACCATACACCGAAGTCACAATAGTCTCGCCGAGGTATTCGTTTTATGTTGGTCGGTGAGACCCCTTTGAATTTTCTATGACTTATTCCAAAGAAAACATCTCTCACCGACGAGCCTTTTGATAGAAACCTTTTGTGTAATGTCGGCGAGACCGAAGGTCACTCACCAAGACCTCACTCCGATATTGCTAACTCATATCGATATGTATCTTCCCGCCACTGGTCGGTGTGACAATGTAAATTCGCTATGACCTCACACCGAAAACAACATGTCTGGCTGAAGTGAATCCTTAATGTGTTTGTCAGTCGATGTAACAATTCAAACTCGCCAAGACACAATTCCGAAAACATTAACTCTTACTGATGTACCTCCATACATGCCGGTCGGCGAGACATAAAGCACTCGGTGAAACAACATGCCGAAGACCAAACTCCTGCTGAAATGTGTATCCTTTTCCTTGTCGCCAAAACCAAGTGAATGTCATGCCGATAGGTGCCAGTAGATGAAAACCAATCGCCATGACACCAGAAATGTTTTGCCGATAGGCAACACAGATGTTTATCAAAAAAATGGATCGGGGAGACCTGAGCCATCTCATGCCGATATATTTCCATAGGTAAATGCCAATCTATGTGACAATTAAGAACTCATGCCAATAAGCCTACAACAAACATATGTTAGCAAAAATGCATTGTGGGTTGGGGAGACCAAGATAGAGTTATGCCGATACGGACCACAACGTGAAAAATGCATGACCCGATGGATTTTGGGATAAATATAGGAAAAATGCAAACAAAATGTCATGATGGAAATCCCCTGTGCTTATGATGAGGACACATATGGAAACTCAGGGGGATAAAAAAATATGTAAAATCATCAGATTTTTACAGTTCCAACAGAGACTATCATGAAGAAATTGGTAGAGTCAAACCTGATAACGCTTCCAAATTTTGAAACTACCAAGAACCACAGGATAAACCACACTAGTAAAACGAAAAAGATCTTTGTGATTTTCACAAAATCAAAGGGCACAAAACATCAAACTATATAAGGCTCAAGAATATTATCCAAGATCTCATCCAGAGTGAAGACATATCTATTGAAGTACCAACCAACAACTAGGATCATAAGATATACAAGAACCCAATGTCGGATCATAACAAAGGGAAAAACTCTAGGAAAGCTAAAGATTACACTAACGTGCAACATAACTATTCCAATGTGGTCACTTCCTATGATAGCATTATCACCTTCATCACCATCAAAGGGCCTAGTGTGGAGTGTGGAGTCACCACACGGTGTGGAAAAGTCACCATCCAAGGAGCTCCATCTCAATCTAGGGTACAACCTACCTTGCCAATGTCAAATATTAGCAAGTATAATCTCCTAGATCAGCTTAAGAAGACCCTCACACAAATTTCTATCTTAGAACTATTGAGGCTATCCCCCGTACATAGGGAAATATTAGAGAAAGCTCTATCTACATCATTTGTCCTTGAGGATATAGATACAAAACGGTTTCAAGCTATTTTAGGGTATATCACTAATCATCTCCTCACCTTCTCGAAGCAAGACCTACCATCGTAACCATCTCATAATCGTGCTTTACAGCTTGAGGTCATCATTCATAAGAATAAGGTTAAAAGAGTCTTAGTAGATGGAGGTGCTGGTCTGAACATCTGTACCCTTCAATTAATTAAAAATGTAGGATATTCAAAGGATACTATTAAGAAAATAAAAAGTACCACCATCAAAGCATATGATGACCAAGAGCGGGTATCACAAGGCATCATCACACTGCCCATCCAAGTAGGACCTGTCATCACAAAAACTACATGTCAAGTGTTAGACCTTGATCTTCCCTACAACATCTTGCTTGGTTGACCTTCGATCCATGCCCTAAAAGCTGTAACTTCAACCTACCATCAATGTCTAAAGTTTCCTTTTGAGGGAAGAGAAGTTACCATCCATGGAGATCTTGAGCCTTTTTACTACTTGTGTCGCAAAAAAATGTATAGTTGACATTTTTATGCTCACTTGAGTCTCTCTTTTGGACTTTGGCTTGATTTTTCCCAGGTCTAATGTTGTAATGTGGTCAACAAGTTCACATTAGGTCTTGGACCCTTGTGAATCATTAAGACTTCTAGGATGTCTTGTAAAAGTGTTGTAACCCACTTTCACACTTTTCTAGGACCCTTTCATTATAATTCACTTAAGAAACCTCTTTTTATTACTTTCCAAGTCTTATTTCAAAGTGTTGTAAAGTGTTGTAACCCACTTTCACACTTTTCTAGACTTGTTATCACCAATTCAAACCTTTCTCATGTATAAATGACCCTTTAATACACTTTCTGGTTGTTTTCAAGTGTGTTTTTGAGGATACTCCCATTGGACAACATTTAATGCCCCATAATTCCTAACACCCACTTAATTTTCTTAAGTGGGACTAGGTCACTAGTAGGGGCGACTTAGTCCTTTTTGACACGAAACTCAAAATAATTTTAAATTTCTAGCAGGATTTTTCCCTCTAACCCTTGAGGTCAACCTGTGATGTGTTATTTTCAAGAAATTTTAGTAAAATCATGTATAAATAGGGGTTTTTCTCCTCATTTTACATCTCCTACAATCTCCTAGTTCCTCAAGCATTCAAGCATTCATTAACTTAATCATTCTCAAGCAATCAAGTAATCAAGCATTATCAAGCCATCCATTGGAGCACTTCATTGCATATCTTCAGATTTCTACATCAAGGGTTTGGTAAGTTTATGACATTGCATGTTGTTTATTTATTATTATCTTTCATTTCATTTCATTTCATAGGGTTTGATTACCAAACTGGGGTTTGACCAAGGCAAACCCCTATACTCTAACCCTTAACTAATTTTCCCCTTTTGCATATGTGTTTGCAGACTTTGTATGCAGATTTGTCAAGCAAATAGGTGTTGAAAAGTGGTCAAGAAGTCTTCAAAGTCAATCAAGTCATCACAACCCTAATTCAAGCTTGGAGAGACTTTTTACCCCGTTTTCTACAAAATCAAGTGCAGACACCTGTCAAGAAAGCAAGTGCAAACCTAAGACTACAAGATTCTATCCTAAAATTCCCAAGATTTGCAGGAGGACTAAGTCACCACTACTGGAGGATTAGTCCCACTTCTGGGCCTGAAAAGTGATTTTGACATTTTTGGATACCCATTTGGCATATTCCTGTTCTAATAAAGTTTCCTGAAACTGGGACTAAGTCGCCCAGCCTAGCATAAGTGTCCCAGTCAGCATTTTCATCCAATTTTTTAGGATTCCAGAATCTCCTAGCATCAGATTCCATATTCCAGGTGCACCTCTCTGATTTTGTTCTAGTATTTCATCATTTACTTGCATTTTTAGGCATTTTTGCATATCACATTGTGTTTTCAAACAAATTGCATTTCTTAGGTTTTGCATCATTAGATCATTTTAATTTTTAGATCAAAGCATTAGAGAATATTAATTAGACATAATACATCTCATTCACATTAACTTTGAGTGTAGACATTTCCCATTTTGGCCCATCTTTTTCTCCTTTTAGGTGAAAAGCCCTAGAAGTGCAAGAAAGAAGTGTGGAAGCCAAAATCATTGTCCACATTTTGGTGAACCTGACTTTTGAACATCTTTACTTCTAATTTTAAGTGCATCCTAAGTTTCATTTGCATTGCATTGTTTAAATTGCATCTTAGGGTTTTCAAAATTGCATCATTGAAAAACTTCAATAGTTTGCATTTTTGCATCAATTTTGCATTGAACAACACTAAAAATTCTACATTTCATACTGTCCCTGCATTTGTGCATCTAAAAACCATAAAATTGCATTCAAAAATTCTAAAAAATCTCAAAAAAATCATCAGTGGGACTAAATCGCCACATTGGGTGACTTAGCTCTCTTGCATATTTTGCATTGAATTTTTTGGAAATTTCTGGTTATTTTCTGCACCTCTGTTTTCTCTTTCTACATACTGTCATATTTTCCAGATTTTCTATTTTATTCTTGTTACCTAATTTTCACCCTCAGGCTCAATCAAGCAAGGCATCTATATTGCTTACATGGCTCAGCCTCCATTAGAGCCAAGTTGACATGACATCTTCACTGTCTAGCCGACTGGCTGCTTTGTTACTTTCCGTTTTGAACAGGTCGCTGTGACCCAGCTTCTGTCCTGCCGAACGAAGCTGTAGAGCCTATTGCCATGATAGGAAGGGTTCGGTATGACCTCTTTCTGCATCAGTATCTTTGGCCGATAGGCCATTCAATTGTCAGTCGACGAGACTCATGGCGACCACGGGCTTTGGGATAACAAAGCGGCTTGGTGAGAAGTCCCAGCGAAGAGTTGATGTCTCGCCGATAGCAGCCAGTTTAAAAGCCATCGGGGAAGATCTCGCTAGAAGAAAGACTGTTGGTAAGAAGTCTTACCGACATCAAAGGGTCACATCAACTGCATTCCTTTGGGGTAAGTCCTAGTGCTTGGTGAGAAGTCCCATCGAAACTAACATGTCTCGCCGACAGTGCCTTACGTTGAAGTCTTCGGCGTGGCAATTTGAGCTCGCTAGGAGGTCTCGGCGACCCGGAGGTGCTTTGGCGATAGCAATGAGCTCGGTGAAAGTCCCCCCGATAGAGGGATAGGCTCTTGGCAAAGTTTGGTCCCTTTGCCATGAGGTCTTGCCGAGGACAAAAACTCTCCCCGACACAAAAAGAAGAAGGCCCTCGGTACGACTAAGGGATCTCGTTGAGATGTCTCAGCGATTACAAGAGGTCTCCCCAAAATGAAGAGCTTGGAAAAAGCGAGGGGCTAGAAGCAAAAGAGGTCTCGGCGAGCAGAGGATGTCTTGCCGAAGAATGAAAAGGGGGCCTTGATATGTTTGCCTTTGGCAGGAGTCTCGCCGACCACGAAAGACTTCACCGAGAATGTTTGATATCGGCGTAAGGTCATGCTGAAGTGGAGATGTCTCCCCGATAGGAAAGGGAACCCATCGACAGGAAAAATGAAGGGAGAAGGTCTCAACGACCTGATAAGTCTCACCGATGAGAATGGCCTTCGGTATAGCATTCCAGGTCAGAGAAAGCTCCCCTCGACTCAGCGATGTCTCGCCGAAAAATGGAGCTCGGCATAAGTTATTGCATTCAGCATAATGTCTTTCCAAAGGATGAAGGTCACACCGAAGAAAGCCAACAATCCCACCAATGAAGTCATATCGATGTGAGGTCTGGCCGACGGAATGGAGTCTTGGCGAACGGGAAAGATCTTCTGTGTAACACGTGAGGCAAGGGGAAGTCTACAGGATGTCTCGGCGATCAAGAAAGTCTCAGTGATGGAACAAGAATCAGTATGACCGATGGGCTATGCCAAGATGTCTTCCCAACTTATGAGGTCTTTCCGAACGCAGGAGGTCTCCCTGATGCTTGGTATGAAGTCTGGCCGATAGGCCAAAGTCTCAGTGAAACAAAAGGGAGCTTGGGCAGAGTGAGGAGTTCAGCATATGGTCTTGGCAACATCAAGGGGTCACATTGACAGTAGTTGAAGAGCAAAGGATCGACATAAGATGTTGGTTTCGGTGAAGGTTGGTGGGATCGCCGTAAAGTCTCAGTGATGAAAAAAGTCTTACCGATGCAGAATGAGCCCGAGGAGGAAAAGAGAGATCAGCAAGAAGTCTCCTTGACATAAATGATATCGGCGGAGCTCCCAGCCATCACGGTAATGTCTTATTGACATGGTGTAGTCTCAGCGAAAGGAGGAACATCGGCAAGACAATGAGCCTCGCTAAAAGGTCTTCCCAACTTGATAATGTCTTGCCGAAAGAAATTTGGAACTCGGTGGAGTGGAATGCATTTGGGGTGATATCAATAAGCTCTTGCCAAAATGATAGGGGGGTTCTTGGGGTAATGTTTTTCCTTCGGTAAACCATCTCACCCACAATTGGATGTCTTGGCGACCACAGAGGCAACATCGGTATGAATTTTGAAGCTCGATAAAGACTCTCATCGATGTTTCCATGTCGTGCCGATAGCTGCAGAGGGACATGATCGCATCGGTGAGACACTTCCAGTGTCTCGCCGAGATGCAACTTCGACTGAACGAGTTTTTGACCAGAGGGGAGTCTGCGTGTAGTGTACCCAGCCAATCAAGGAGAGCTACGGGTGAATCATTGGCAGCTTGACCAGTGCCAAGAGAATCAACAGAATGAGAACCAACGTGTATCTGTTTCAGACTCAAGAGCATTCAAGGCGCTCAACAGGGGGATTCAGTAGGTGGACACAAGGACCATAAGTAAATACACCCAGTAGCTTCAAAAGATCTAAGGGGTTCTCCAGGCAGTAGTTTTTCACCGACACACACAACAAGGACACGCAGGGGTGCAACATTTAATTCAATCAAAAGTTCTATGGGAGATCTTTCTGTGACTGATATTTTTTGTAAAGCCCTAAGGGGCTGAGATCTTTTCTATAGATAAGGTATTTTTTCCTTTTTGAAATGGAGTTCCGATGTATGCTCCTCTGAAGTCTGTGACCCTTTTTGCAATCCTCTCTCAGACTAGCAGGATTCTGTAACTCAATTTGGAACATAATATACAAAATCTAACTTGGTTACTATTGATGGTCCATCATTCTGCCTTCTGATTCTTGTGAAGTATTGTGCATTATTTTTTGATTCATTGAGCTACTTAGTGAAATATTCTCTTTCCTTATAGCTTTTGTTTCATGTTGTGCCTTTCTTTGCAGAAGTAGTATCATGTAGGTTACAAACTGTGTTTACTTAATCATGCACATGAGCTTCTAGTTTGTGAAAATCTGCCTTTCCTTCTTGAAGGCATGTGCATGTCAAACCTGTTTGAATGTGTGATCTACAGGATCTTGTTGTGCAGTCTCATGGCTATCACCAGTATTCAAGTGTAGCTCGAGTATCTCATTTTTCCTGTCATTTCGGTGCATCACCTTAGAGTTTAATTTTCATTTTTATGCATTATCTCTCTCCCTTTTCCTTCAAAAAATCAGTAGTTTTAGGTGATACCCAAAGGAAGCCAACCTTCTCCGGAGGTTGACCTCTGCCTATAAAGAAACCCACATCTTTAGAGGTCTTCCCATGTTACACTGAGGCGTTGAACATCAGGTTCAACAAGGGTGCAACTTTAGGTGATAACAATTCTCTTTTTAGCATATTACTTTGCTTTTATTTCTTGTCATCATGGCTTTTTGCTTTAATAAGTTTTGGAATTCATTGAAATCCCTTGTCGACATGTCCAATTGTGCCTTTGGGTGTGATCCTAATGACCTTGAGCTTCCTCATGCTCCTTCAACTCCTAATGAGTGTCCACCTCATGTTGTTGAAATCATTGGATAAGATGATGATAGAATACATAATTTCTTAAATGAATGTCTTGATAATCTTGAAAACAATGCAACCTTTTACCCATCCATGAAACATTCAAACCTTCCTACTGTTGCACCTCTTGATACATTTGGTTATCTACATCTTGAAACAAATGAAGGAAACCTAAGTTCTTTCCATCAGGTGGACCTAGCTCCTCTAAACAACCAACTCCTCAACTATTTTATGATCACAAAGTTACAAATACACCAATCAGCCTTGAAGAAACATATGGCAAAGGCTATACTATCTTAAGCAAACAAGGTTGTGACACAACAAATGAGCATAACATTCACCAACTTCTAGAACAAAAACCAATAAAAGAAAACACAACAGGATTAGGATATCAAGATCCTCCTCATGACAATAAGTCTCTTTTTGAATATTGGAGACTTCGTGATGATGGTACAATGATATTTGATTCCCCTCTTGACTTGAACGTTCTCCTTCCACGTGAACAACCATTACTTGATTTTAACGATAATGATGCTAGGATCCCCATGGGTCCTCTTCCTCCTTCCATTCATGAAAAAGGAGAATCTAGTAAATGAAAATGCCCTTACAAATTGAAAAAACTCAAGTTTCCTCTCCATCCACCACCTCAATGTGAAAGGAAACTCCAAATGCTCTTAAACAGAGGTCTCATTCTATTACCACCTATGAATAGGTTGGCAATCTATCCTAAGGATTCTAATGTACCATTTTGCAAATACCATCATGTTCTTGGCCACCGAATTGATGAATGTCAGACATTGAAGGACATACTGAATAAGTATCACTTCACTGATACTGATTGTTATCCTGTCATTCCATAATTCCTTCAACCAACTCCTCTCATCATGCAATAATTGTAAAAAATTTCATTCTTATTATCGCCTGATCTTTCCCATCACCCACCTTGGCTCCTTCTTATCTTACACTCAGTGAGGGAAAGAAGTTGTTAGCCTTTTTCTAGTTATGCATTTGTCCTTGTCTCTTAATCGCATTATTTCCCTTTTGCTTATATGCGTTAATATTGTGAAGCCACTAACCTGGTTAATGGTTGACTTACGCTTGCATTACTGCCCCCTTTTATATTTTCATTTTTTTTTATGCGTGTATTGTGTTCCCCTGTAATGTGCATTTGATGTTCCCTCTCTTTGTGCCCTTCTTCTATTTGTACCTCTCTTCTTCTATATGTCGTACATTTCCTTTTTTGCCTTTGTTTTGTGTTTTTCCTTTTGGAGATGACACAAAGCGTTGAGACACCCTATGTCTCTTCCATGTTGACCCAAAAGGTCCTTTTTCTTTTTTCTTTTTGCTTATGTCTTTCCTTTTGGGGATGACGCAAGGAATTGAGACCGCAATTCCTCCTTCATGTTGACCCAAAAGCTTTTCCTTTTTCTTTGGCCTTTTCATTTCCTTTTCGCTTGTGTTTTCCTTTTTGGGGACAATGCAAGGCATTGAGATTGTAATGTCTCTTCCATGTTGACCCAAAATGGATTTTATTTTCCTTTTTTTTTCACTCTCTTTGTGTCATTCTTCCAGTTCCATGTGTTTTGGGGAATGATGACAGTTTTGAGCTCTTTAATTAGGACATTGCAACAATGAACATACTAACCCCAAATCCATAGATCCCTTATGTGTTTGGTGTGTTCCTTTTGGGGGAAACCCCTCTTTCTTTTGTCCCTTTTCCTTCACATGATGCAACCTTACTGAGAAACGTATGACTTGGCATAGGGGCTTTCCAAGTGGGCTCTCATGCCTTGTTTCTTTTTGAATTTTTCCTTTGCTACTTTAAAGTAATTGCTCATAGAGTGGTGTGTAGCAAATCCTTTAAAGTGGGGGCATACACTGGCATTATTCGTTTGCATTTTTTTTCTTTTTCTTTGTTCTTAGTGCAACCTTGTTACTTCATACAATGCGTTTGTCACTTTGTGGATGACATTGGGTATGATTTCCTTCATAAGTGTGATCTATCTTAGCATATTACATTCCTCTTAGTGGGATGATGCAACACACTGCATCCCCTAGGTTATGAATATTCTATTCTTTGATTGGTCCTCTCTTGGAGATATTAGACACAATGTTCCCTAAGTGATAGACCTTGCATGATCCTAACAAGACTCATTTGAAATTTCCTTTTAATTTTACATTTTTACATTTTGCATTTTTACATGGCCACCTTGCATAACACAACTTGCATGCATGTGGTACCTTTACATTTGTTCATGAGTTCTAAGTGTACAAAGCTTTGCTTGTCTCATGGAGCACGAACCGACATTGTCTTTGTGGCACCTTATTAAAGTTATCAGGAGGTATAACTTTAATTTGGTTGAGTGAGAAAGCCCATCCAGCGACATGAATTTCCCCATAGCCACCTACTTGTGTGAGTGCATACCAACCAAGCGTATGTTTCTCACCTTTTGGGCCTTCTCAGCCTGCAGACAACCAAAAGATTTGTGGACCCAAAGTGAGTATACTTGGGCTTTCTCACCCGATGGACAACCATAAGTCTCGTTGCCCCAAAGTAAGCACACATTTTCTTTTTAAAAACAAACAACCTAGATCTAATCCACAACGAGTTGGAAATATGATCAAAGCTTTCATTCTTTTTCATCACCTTCATGTGTGTTCCTTTGCACTTATGTTTGGTTTGTCATGATATCTTGATCTTGGGGGCTTGATCATCCCTCTTGATTGTTGTTGTTTCATATTACCAACATGTGTGCATTTGGATCCCTCTCGATGTGCATGTTGAGCTACTTTAGTGAGAGTTTGAAGCAAGTTCATCCTCTCACTAAAGTGGGGGCATAATGTGTCGCCAAAAAATGTATAGTTGACATTTTTATGCTCACTTGAGTCTCTCTTTTGGACTTTGGCTTGATTTTTCCTAGGTATAATGTTGTAATATGGTCAACATGTTCACATTAGGTCTTTTTCCCTTGCGAATCATTAAGACTTTTAGGATGTCTTGTAAAAGTGTTGTGAAGTGTTGTAACCTACTTTCACACTTTTCTAGGACCCTTTCATTATAATTCACTTAATAAACCTCTTTTTATTACTTACCATGTCTTATTTCAAAGTGTTGTAAAGTGTTGTAACCCACTTTCACACTTTTCTAGACTTGTCATCACCAATTCAACCCTTTCTCATGTATAAATGACCCTTTAATACACTTTCTGACTGTTTTCAAGTGTGTTTTTGAGGATACTCCCATTGGACAACATTTAATTCCCCGTAATTCCTGACACCCACTTAATTTTCTTAAGTGGGACTAAGTCGCCAGTAGGGTGACTTAGTCCTTTTTAGCACAAAACTCAAAATAATTTTAAATTTCTAGCGAGATTTTTCCCTCTAACCCTTGAGGTTGGCCTATGATGTGTTATTTTCAGGAAATTTTAGTAAAATCATGTATAAATAGAGGTTAATATCCTAATTTTACATCTCCTACAATCTCCTAGTTCCTCAAGCATTCAAGCATTCATTAACTTATTCATTCTCAAGCAATCAAACAATCAAGCATTATCAAGCCATCCATTGAAGCACTTCATTGCATATTTGTAGATTTCTACATCAAGGGTTTGGTAAGTTTATGACATTGCATGTTGTTTATTTATCATTCTCTTTCCATTTCATTTCATTTCATAGGGTTTGATTACCAAAGTGGGTTTTGACCAAGGCAAACCCCTATACTCTAACCCTTAACCATTATCCCCCTTTTGAATATGTGTTTGCATAATTTGTATGCAGATTTGTCAAGAAAATAGGTGTTGAAAAGTGGTCAAGAAGTATTCAAATTCAATCAAGTCATCACAACCCTAATTCAAGCTTGGAGAGACTTTTTACCCCATTTTCTACAGAATCAAGTGCGAACACCTCTCAAGAAAGCAAGTGCAGACCTGAGACTACAAGATTCTATCCTGAAATTCTTGAGATTTGTAGGAGGACTAAGTCACCACTACTGGTGGATTAGTCCCACTTCCATGCCTGAAAATTGATTTTGACATTTTTGGATACCCATTTGGCAAATTCATGTTCTGACAAAGTTTCTCGAAAGTGGGACTAAGTCGCCCAGCCTGGCGTAAGTATCCCAGTCAGCATTTTTAGCCAATTTTTTAGAATTCTAGAATCTCCCAGCATCATATTCCATATTCCAGGTGTACCTCTTTGATTATGTTATGTTATTTCATTATTTGCTTGCTTTTTTAGGCATTTCTACATATCACATTATGTTTTCAAACAAATTGCATTTCTTAGGTTTTGCATCATTAGATCATTTTCATTTTTAGGTCAGAGCATTAGAGCATCTTAATTAGACATAATAGATATCATTCATATTAACTTTGACTGTAGACATTTCCCATTTTGGCCCATCTCTTTCTCCTTTTAGGTGAAAAGCCCTAGAAGTGCAAGAAAGAAGTGTGGAAGACAAAATTATTATCCACACTACTGCAAGAATCTTGAGGCCAAGTTCTATAAGATCCCCCAAATACCAAAGAATGAGAAAGGGCCTACACCTTATACCTCATTTTTTGACCCATCATCCCTTGCATCTACCTCAGAAATGAAAACACCCATTATGCAGAACATACCCGACATCAAAGCAATGATCTAGGGTGATGGTTGTGGAAAGTATAAGCTAACGAAGGATACTTTTGTGTTGGGGGAGCTACCTATTTCTCCCAAATATCATGGGAAACCCACACCTAGTACTAGCAACATCCTTGGAACTATCAAGATGGTGGCTGCTACCTTCACCAAGTGGGGGGCCCTGAACAAAGAAGATGTCAATGAGGAGGATATCTCTAAATTGCTCTATCAAGATGAATGACCCATCCCCATTCTTCCCATGGAAGATGACAACAAAGGCTTGAAGCTAATGAAGGGAATGGGGTATACCAAGAATAAAAAATTGGGAGAAAATGACAATGGTTTGCTAGAACCCATCATTCCTAAGAAACATCCAAAGAATCTCGGCTTAAGATGTACTACTAGCAAGATTACCCTTATTGGAAAAGGTACTTCTGCTAAATGGTCTGAGGCTTCCTCTTGGTTACCAACATTGTGTGATATGACCCTAGATGACTTCCCCCTTGATGTTGCTAACCTATTTGAGAATAACTCCTTCTTCATGATATCTACATCATCCTTCACCCCAAGCAACCAACCAAATGAAATATGCCTAGTATACCTGCAACTTATTGACTTGGACCAACGAGGACCACCGATTCTAGATTTATTCAAAAATGATGAAGCGATCTCAGAATTCATGGGACTTCACGACAACTTATCATGGGCAGATCACAAGGTTGGTTTTGACAGAGAGCTCGACACATGGGCATACTACAGGGAGACGATTGAATCCTTTAGTTGCAAAATGGATGACATACAACTAACTTGCAGATATTTGAGTGAAAACCACATTGTGGCACTCTCTAATCCTAAAATAGTAAAAAGAAAGGAAGTATCTACTGGTGAAAACCTCTCTGAGGCACTCAAGGATGAGGGATTCAATCTCCCCCTTAGTAAAATGCATCTAAAAAATTCAACAGTCTTAGCAGAAAAGGCCACTCCAGTCGACGTGAGAATCGAAGAAACACCCAAGATCACTTTCTACACCGAATCCTTGTTGGATGAAGAACAAAAGAACCTAGTAGCATTCCTAAAAGAGCGATGAGTTAAATTTGCATGGTCATACATGAATATGCCAGGAATCGATCCATAAGTAGTTGTGCATCATCTAGTAGTCTATCCTAAAGCCAAACATGTAAAGAAAAAGTTAAGGAAGATGCACCCTTAGATAGCACTCTTGGTCAAACTTGAGTTACAAAAACTTCTTGACGTTGGATTCATCTGACCCATAGATTATCCTAAGTGGGTTTCAAACCCGATACCCATCTCCAAACTCACTAGGGGCATCATAATCTGCACTAATTTCAGAGACTTAAACAAGG
This sequence comes from Sequoia sempervirens, assembly GCA_007258455.2. NCBI lineage: Eukaryota > Viridiplantae > Streptophyta > Pinopsida > Cupressales > Cupressaceae > Sequoia > Sequoia sempervirens. The sequence continues at coordinate 90,614,242 of VDFB02049217.1, read as the reverse complement.
CATGCCTGAAGGATGATTTCCCTCTTCCTAACATCGACATCATAGTGGACTTAACAACTGGGCATGATATGCTATCAGTCATGGATGGTTTTTCAGGCTATAATCAAATCATGATCGCCAAGGAGGATCAACACAAAACTGCATTCACTTGTCTATGGGGGACATACTACTAGAACATGATGTCGTTTGGGTTGAAGAACACATGAGCAACCTATCAAAGAGCAATGATCCTCATCTTTCATGATGTGATCCAAAAAATAGTCAAAGACTATGTGGATGATATATTAGCTAAATCAAAGAAAAGGAGTGATCACATACAAGTCTTGGGACCCATCTTTGACAAACTCAAAGAGTATAAGGTATGGTTGAATCCAAAAAAATGTGTTTTTGGGGTGACATCAGGAAAGCTTCTTGGCTACATTGTATCACAAAGAGGGATATAAATTTATCCAAAAAAGGTAAAATCCATCCTAGACATGGAATCACTACAAACATTGAAGTAGATGAGGGTTACAAGGAAGATTACAGTCCATCAAAAAGTTTATAGCATAGTTGTCAGACAAAAACCACCCTTTCTCGCATCTTCTCATAAAGGAATAACTTACAAGTGGGATGAGAAGTGCCATAAAGCTTTCCAAGAGATCAAGGACTATCTATTGAAACCTCCATTTCTCATGCCACTGATACCAAACAAACCCTTGATCCTATATATCTCAGCCACAACAACAACACTAGGTGCTCTTCTCGCACAACATGATGAAAACGAAAAGGAAAGAGCCATAAACTATATCAGTAGGACCTTGATGGGCTATGAAATGAACTATTCATCCATTGAGAAGGAATGCTTAGTAGTAGTTTTTGCTTCACAAAAAATTATACACTACATGTCACGTCAAATCAAACTTATTGCAAAGATCGGCCCATTGAAATACCTATTATCCAAAGCAATTCTCACTAGGCGAATGGCCAAATGGGTAATGATCTTGAATAAGTTTGACATAGAGTATGTGGATTGCAAGGCAATCAAATGACAAGTGATTACATACCAACTAGCAGAGGCACCTATCTATGTAGAGAATCCATTGATATCTGAATTCCCTGATGAATTAGTATTCCTTGTCAATGCAACAAATCAATGGAAGATGTACTTTGATGGATCATTTACCCAATATGGATCAGGGGTGGGTATTCTCTTTATCACCCCTCAAGTTGATTTCATTCCAAAGTCATACAGGCTATCCTTTCCATGTACTAACAACATTGCTGAGTATGAAGCCCTAATCACAAGGCTAAGGATAACAGTTCAATGGCAAATACAAGAGTTGAAAGTCTATGGAGACTCACAACTAGTTATCAACCAAGTCAATGATGACAACCAAATTAAGGATGAAAAGCTTACTGCTTACAAGAAGATGCTAGAGAGTCTCAAGGATCTTTTCATAGATATAACTTTTGAGTAGATTCCTCGCATGAAAAACTGAGCAAAAAATGCTATCATAACAATTAGATCATTGTTAGACATGTCGCATGATGTCCTTCAGTGTGAATTCTTGGTAGAACAATTTCTCATACTGACTTTCAAAATCCTAGAATTTGAATTTGTGTGTGTCATTGTTGGTCTTGGATTCTCGTGGTATCATGAAATATTTACCTACCTAAGCAGGGGAACCCTCCCATCCGATATCACCTCCAACCTTAAAAATACCTTTGTTAAGAAGGCATCCCGATTCATGATCCTAGGTGATACCTTATACCGCCGAAGGATCAAGGGGACATTACTACAATGTCTTAACCAAGAGGAAGCCTTGACCGCTTTAATAGAAATTCACGATGGCATATGTGGTTCCCATTCTAGTGGTATGATTCTAGCTAAGAAACTATTGAGGATGGGGTACTACTGGCCAACCATGGAAAGAGAAGTCCATCAGTATGTACAAAAGTGTGTCCAGTGTCAACAGCATGTAGATTTGATTCATGCTCCAACTCAGGAGTTGCAACCAATGGTTACACCTTAGCCTTTCTCGCAGTGGGGGCTTGACCTCATAGGAAATATTACTCCAACCTTGTCTAATGGCCACAAGTTTATCATAACAACCACTTCGTACTTTACCAAGTGGGTAGAAGCCATTCCTATGACCTACATAACGAGGAAGCAAATTGCTAAGTTTATCTTGAATTACCTTATATACCGTTATGGTGTTCCGCAAGTCCTTATCTCAGACAACAAAACACCCTTCAAGAATCAGGATGTGAAAGAGCTATGCCAAAGATTCAACATCCAACATTGATTCTCTACCCCATATTACCCCCAAGGCAATGGTCAAGTTGAGACTACAAACAAGACCATTCTAAAAATCCTAAAAAAAATAGTCAATGAAGTTGGTCGTGACTGGAATTTGCAGTTAAATCTCGCTCTATGGGCATATCAAACAAGTATTCACATGCCTATGGTGCAACCCCATTCTCCTTGGTCTATGAATCAAAAGCCATCTTTCCTATTGAGGTTGAGCTCCCATCACTGTGAGTATCACTACAAAACATGATCACTAATGAAGATTACAAAGTATCTCAGCTAAATGAGCTAGAATTTTTGGATGAGTGTCATCTTGAAACTCTTAATCACTTGCAAGTATATCAAAATTGACTGAAACATAGCTATAACAAGAAGATCAAGTGTCGATCTTTCTAGGTAGGGGACCTTGTTCTAAAGGAGAATGAAAAAAATCTTTCAGATCAAGACAGTAAAGGAAAGCTTGATCCTAAATGGTTGGGTCCCTTTTTCATCATAAGTTATGGATCAGGAGCATACGATTATCAACACCTGAAGGTGAACCCTTGCAGGAACTGACCAACAACTTGCATCTTAAAAAAATTTATGCCTAGGCTTGAAGGGTGTAAATCTAAAAATACAAAAAAATCAAAAAGTGATAAAAAATCCCAAAACATGAGATAAAGGATTGAAAAAGTAAAGAAAAACAATCATCCTCTAGTGAAAACCACTTTGGTGGCACTTTGGGAAAGTAGATTGGTGAAAACCTAGCAAATAGGTGCCTTGCATAAATAAAGCACCTCCATCTACCTAGGCTCTTTATCCTATCATTACATCCATCACATCGCATCATTCATCCTATTTATTCCATCGCCCATCCATGTCTGCATCATAGCTTGATATTGTGAAGTATCGTATCCCCTTTAGTACTACTTGGCATATTCCAAAGGTCATCTTGTCCTACCTATATCGAGGTAGTCTATCACATCATGCTAGGGGAAATTCGTTATGGATTAGATTAGGTTCTTGTATATCTTAAGGTTATTGGAAATCTCATCAAAAATCCCAAAAAAATTCATAAAACGTTCATCAAAAAATCCAAAAAAATTTGCAAAATATTGTATAGTTGAAAATCCAAAAACATCAAAATCTTGTATAGCTAAAATCTAAAAACATTCAAAAACTATAAAGTCAAAAATCCCAAAACATCCAAAAACATCAAAATCCCCAAAAAGGTCGAACATCAAAAATCCAAAAATAGTACCATGTCGAACTATGAGTCTCTGAGCTTGAATGTAGGCAAGGCCGTCATTGATGTGCCCTTGAAACACCTTAGGTCAGTCCTTTAGGAGTTTGTCATAATAAATTGACATTCCATCAATTGTTCATATCTCATTGTCAATAAGTCAAGTTAGTCAAACTACGTGGTCTCTACATGTATAACATAGGCAAGGCTCATCTTTGGTAAGCCTTCGAGGCCCCTAGGATAGGTATTTTAGGTTAGGTTCTTGGTTGAAAACTCAGAAAACCCTAAACATTCATAAAACTAGAAAATCCTAAAAGATTAAAAAAACTCAAAAAACTCAAAAAACACAAAAACATTAGAAAACATTCAAAAGACCTAAACAAAATAAAATATCTTAGAGAAAACCCTAAACAACCTCAAATAATTGAAAACCAAAACATTCACATAAAACTTTCAAAAAGACCAAAAACAACCTCAAAACATTTTCAAAATACCAAAAACATTGAAATATACCAAAAAATCCAAAACCATTAATCCCATCTCACTTTAACCCACAATAAACCTTCACCCATAATAACTCATTCATCATCTACAAACTTTAGCAAAACAAATAGAAGACAAGTATCGCAAGTTGTAAAGTGAAAACCTAAGTGTCAAAATCTAAAGTCTAGATCATAGGTAAATGAGTTAGTGGAGTTTGAATCAACGAATTATCACACACCTCATCCTAATGAAACCATCTGATAACATGTCCTAGGATGTATCCTTCCAAAAATGGGCATCAACATCATAAATCACCTTACCTAAAAATAAACTGGCAAGAGATATAGATAACACTGATTGTTTTCCTTTGATCCTTTTTTCTAATTTATCTTAGACCTCTTGATGATGTCTAAATGATTTAGAGAGAAAGGAATGGGGCATCGATCATTATCTTTCGTTTGCTATTCTTATGGATATTCTTGTAAAATAATCTTTGCGCATACTTTCTTAGTTGTGTGTAGGGAGGTTATTCAGAGTAGATTGTTGACTATTGCGTATTCTTTGCTCCAATATATTCTTAACTACTCAGCTACATTCCAATGAGGTTTCCGTATGTCAAGGTGTGAACAAGAATTATCTTATCTATTTGTGGAGTCAAAGTCCATTACACTAGATACAATGCCATCCTGGTTATCAATACCTTAAAGCATCATATCTATGTGTTATATGAAACAATAAGAAATGATGGAAAATTCCAATCCCAAGCTATGAGAAAATCATCATTCATCTCTCATCACCATCTCTAATAAAGTCTCGATGGATCATAGACTTGTTGGAATTTTTGAATCAATAATCAAAATCAATGGTCAATCATCTCATTCTTCTATCTTCTTTCCGCGCTAACCTGTTATCATGATAGTAAAAAAAAACATCATCAATGCATCCATCCTACATCCACAAATCATCAACATGCATAGATATCACATATCATAGGAATACACGACATACATATCATGAACATCTACATTATCCATACATACATCCATATCATACATTATCATCTCATAATTGGCATAAAAAGGTACACAAAAACAAATGCATCCATATCATTAGCATAAGCATCACGTCTGCATATCATAGCATCCATTCCATAACATATCATAAAAAGATACTGAAAAAGAAATGCATCCATCCATTGCATCACATATCACATATCACATGAATAAAAAGAAGTACCTCCATCACATTGCATCCATACATGATCATAATGAATAAACATGTCACATCACATCATATCATATGCATCCATACATTCATAAAGTATGAAATAAAATAACACATCACATCATGAATCCATATCATCTCGTAGATATATCAAAAAATGATTGTCATGGTATAATATCTGAATCGGTGTATGTATATCATCAAAATGTGCAATGTACATGGGGATATAAAAAATGAGCCTATGAGTATCTTTGTATCAATAGTTAGGCTATTCAAAAAATGTGTCTGCAAAATTAGTGGAGGTCTATGCCATCTCCTGGTTGATCTAGCTACCTAATTGAAGTAGAGGCATTAGGCCGAACTTGGTTGCGATGCTCAAAATCAAGCTGCCTGCGGTGGGGAGGGAAATATTTGTAGTACAAGGTCTACCAATATGCTACCTCATCTCTCACTGTACCATACAGCTATGCAAACACAGTCTGACCAACTAACCCCTGAGCCTGTCGGGATTGCTGCTGAGACACAACCTCTAACTATTTCCACCAACCAACCTCCTGAGCTAACTGGAAATTTAATGTCTACCTCAGATATCTCTCGTGATCTCTTTGCTACCAGGCCTGGTCCCTCTCTACCGTGAGTGCCAGTACCTATTGCCGAGCCTGATCTCACTCAGTTGTAACCACCTACAATTGCTGCCGCAACTATTGTATCTAAACTTCATGGGGATCTGGCCCCAATAGTGGCTACTATTGTATGGGGAGGTTGTGGAGGTTGTTGATGCAATGGTGGTGGGGGTGCACCTGGGACCTATCCATCTTGTTGTTGGCCATCCTGACCATCCTGTCCTCCCCCCCATCCTATGTCCTGCCCATCCTGTGGCTGGCCTCAACCTCTACTTGCTCATCTCCCTCTCGGCCTCCCTCGTGGAGGTGTACCTACTAGATCTATCAGTTTGGGAGGGGGTAGGAACCATGCATCATATGTGGGTGTCATTTATGCATTTTCCTTCCCCTAATCATAGGCCTATGGCCTCACGACCAACTTTATGAAGCCCTCAACAACCCATGAGGGCTTGGATCGTGTTTCCCCATGTCATCTCTCATGTTGATCTAGCAAAAATGGCTGTATAGGCATCATCAAGCCTATCCTACCTTTTTCCAAACTGTTTGGAAACTCTATCAAGAAGGTACCTCTCAATCATGGTGTGCTCTCAACCCTGCATATACCGGGTCTGTCGAGAAAAGAATAACTATTGTACATCATCGTAACATGCTGACATTTGAAGCCATAGCTTCCATTTAAACAATGTCATCTCATCAATCACTCTCCTCTAGTATGAGATACCAAGTTGTCTTGTGTACTGAAGAGTGATGGCACCTCTATACCTCTGGATGACTAGATCATCTAGCTCCACATTTTCCATATGGAAAATAGGTCAGAGCATGACAATGTGCTCCCATGCCCATATATGTAGAAGAGTGACTCCTGTACCAATAGCTTTGCCATCGCAGTAAATGAAATCATGAATATCATGGTAAAGGGAGGCTAGCATCACTGGCCCCCATGCATACTGAGTCCTTCAGAAAAGCATCATGTGCCATGCCACCCCCATCCTAGACTAAATCCCTTGCTCCGTCAATCTAGGGCAACCAAACCCGAAATCACTACAACAATGATCAATCTGAAGGTCGATGAGCGACCTATGTACATCTCTAGGTCAATTTGTGAGTTGACTAGGACAACGGTCTTCTCCTAGTCAAGAACCTCATGACATGTTTCTTATACTACATTAGTGTCGTAAATAACCTACTCTCCATGTATGGGCAATCACAAAATATGCCATACATCCTTCAGCGTCACTGTCGCCTCACCAGTGTGTAAGTGGAATGATGAGGTATCACTATGCCATCGCTCATATAGCGCTGCCATCATCACCAAATGGGTCCGCACGATGGGCATATATGCAACGTACCACAATTTGATCTCCCCAAGGTGCTTTTGTCAAAGCTCAGATAAATCATCAAGTCTGGATAAAACTGAAGGTCGATGCTTGCAAGACATCAAAGGTTGGATAACCTCCTGCACCCACGAAGTGCACAACATCAAATTTTGCTAAAATTGGCTAAAGTTTGGAGTTTTTATCGCCCAAATGAAAAAAGTGTTGCTATTTATGAAAGTGTCACTATTTATGAAAGCGTCGCTATTTATGAAAGCGTCACTATTTATGAAAGTGTCACTATAGTCTAAATTCCAAACAATGATGCTATATACCTTTAAGTTCTAAATCACGACTAGCATCACTCATCACACCCGTGTCACCGTTTACAATTTGAAAACCCTAAATCTAAATTACAAATTGGGCAGATGCATCACTATTTGCACCTATGCCATGATTTGAAATTTGGAAACCCTAATTTCAAATCGTGAAGTGTGTCGCTCATAATAGCATCACTAAAAATGAAAATAGCGTCGTCAATTCTCAAAATGGCATCACAATATAGCGATGCCGCCCTAACCTAAATTTCAAATTGCAATAAATGCATTCAAAAGTTGAAATGCAAGCCAAGTTTCAAATCATATATGTTGGTCTTGTGCCTAGAGGCCTTTGGTACTCTCGAACCCAGTTGGAAATGTGTCGTGGGAGCACTTGTGCCATTTTGTTAGGAGGTCAGAGCTCAAAATGCAAGAATTCCCTAAGGTATGAATGCACAAATGAATTGAAAGTGACCCTTCATCACCTATTTAAGCCTAAAAATTAGGGTTTTTGCCCCTAATTTGATCGTGTAGCTAGGGTTTTTCACCTATTTCACCACGCTTACAAAAGTGAAGCTTATTTTGCACCGTTTTTTGCATTTTTGGCATGTTTTTTGCATCCTGGAGCCTTTTCGGACCCTTTAGGCAACATTTTACCTTTGTCAAGAAATCAACCCAAAATTTCAAATTTCCACCCGATTTCTCGAGGGGTTAGGGAACCAACTTATTCCTTCCACTGGGGCAATAGTGGGGCATCCAAAAAATTAGTAATTTTTTATTTTTTTATTTAAGCTGTAGTTTTTAATCTAAAAAGCGTTAGTCTTTGAACCAACATAACATGTACTTCACTTCAAAGAGGGGCAATATGTACACTTAAAAATGTCTTGAATGATATCATGCACTCAAATCAGATATACTAACACTATTTCATCCTCAAACCCATCCTCTTTTCGCTTAATTGATTAAATTTTCCTTGCTATTTAATTAATTATATCATTTGCATCTATTAATCTAATAAGGTTAATTCACCCCCTTTCATGCTAATATTTTGTCCTATTAAATTAAATACATCAAGTTATTTAATTTAAATCCCTAAGTCTTCTTATCTAATTAAACAACCCTAAGTTATTTAATTAAATATCATTTCACTTTTCCCCCTTTTCATTAAATCACTTTATTTAATGAAATCACGAAATTCCCCTAATTGCATAATTAAACCTTTTTTTAATTATCGATTACTAATTAATCTAATCCCCCCACTTGCAAGGGAATATTCCAAGGGAATATCCCTCCTTTGCACATTCCTCCAAAAAGAATATTCTCATGGAATATTCCTTCCCCTTTTGCACATTAAAATTGTTTTAATTTGCTAAATATCTAATTTCCCCTCACCCATGAGAATATTCCAAAGAATATCCTCTCTCCTCACTCATTTGAAAAAAGAGAATATTCTTCTTCCTAACAAACAAGAATTCTCTTGCAAGTTTTGAGTGTGTTTGTTTGGAAGAATATGGACCCTTGATTCTTTCCTTGATCCATGTGATCATTGATTTTCATTCGTTGATGAGAATCCATGATCCATGTTTCACCTTTCCTCCATCCTTGACCATTGATTAGCTTTTTCAATCTCAACCCTTCATTTCTCATTTGTACTCCTATAAATAGGTCACTATTTGGAGACAAATGGATCCATGTTTTAACAACAAAATTATGCTGTTAAAATCACTTGCAATTGCACTCATATTTAGCACTTATTTAGCATCTTCTAGTTTAATTTCTTGCATCATATTAGCTTAGCTTCCATGATAACATAGATGCATTCATCTAGCTTATTTGGTAATTATGATTTCAATCTTTTTAGCTTAAAATCTATTTAGATTAGTTTTGCATACATCCATATCAATCATCTTAGTCTACATCATGTTAAAATAGCTTGCATAATGTTAATTTAGCATTCAAATCATGTTTTCATATACATCTATCATCGGTTTCATTGATTCTCTTCAATAGAATCGATCAAAATAGGCTCATTTATCCATAGGATTGGGAAAGGGTCACCATTCCACATCAATGCGACACCACTCCCCCAACATGATAATTTTCAATATATTAGAATAGGTATTTTTAAAGCTTTCCTAGTTTAATATGTTAAGTTTTAATGGATTCTTAGTCTAGTATTTTATTGATTGATCTTGTAAGATGGTGTTAAAAATCAAATAGCATAGACAAAGTGACAACCAACACTTCTAAGCTATTAACCTCATCCAAACAGGAGAAAACATTGAAGGCATAAGGAAAATAAAACATCAAATCAAAATACTCCCCATGCTTGAACTTGAATCACTTCTCTTGCTCTCCTATTTCTCCTTTTGCAAATATGCCCTCAGATTTGTAGTCGAACTTGTGCAAATACCTATAAATTGTAAGTAGAAAGTTGGAGAAGAATAGCTGTTAAGGTGAAAATGGAGGAGGAAGGTTGCTTTTATAGACAACCATTCGAATGGACGACTGAGATTAATCTTCTAGAAAGATTCCAAGATCAATGGATGGGAATGTATGAGAGGGATGTTACAAAATGGATGGTTGGGATTAAGTCTCAGAAAAGATGCCAAGATCAACAGTCCAGAATTGATGCACCAAAAATATTCCATGCATGGAAAACCTATGACGCCGACGACTATGACGCCTGATAGCTATGACAAACATGCAAGACATGCAGGCTATGACAAAAATGAATGTTATGACAGGGGATTCTGACAAAACATCTTTGACTAGGTGGTGCATAAACAATTTATTTTAAATTATTTATTCAAAAATGGAGAGAGTGGAGGAAATGAACAAGTGGAAAATAAATTATTTATTCAAATTATTTATTTGGAGAAAATGAAAAGAGGAGAATTTAATTAAATTTATCAATTTAATTAAATGGAGAGATGAAAATTAGTAGATTAATTATTTAATAGGGGAGGTGGCATGGATAGTTAAATAATTTTGATAATTATTTAACTATAGAAGAATTAAAGGACCATGAATAGATAAATAATTAAAGGTAATTATTTAACTATAGATGAAAGGTGATAAAATAAATAATAATTTATTTAACTATTGAAGAAGAGGGAGAAATTAGTGACAATTAGTTTATTTAATCGATCAGGATAGAATAAAGATTAGAAAGTGAATTAATTAAATAATTATTAAAAATTATTTAATTAATAGAGGAATATGATCAAACATAATTGAATAACTAAAATTATTCAATTATCGAAGGAAGAGGATGAAGAAAAATGACACTCACAGGCTTAGGACATTTTTCATTGTCTACATTTTGCTCCTCTTTGACATAATGCAGTTCATCACATTGTGTCAAAGAAATTTAATTTTGAAATATGCCCCAATGAAAGAAGAATGACGAGGAGGGTTGTGTATGCCCCCTCGAGAGGATAGGTGAGTTCAAAGAACATGAGTGTGCTCTTGAAATTGATGATAAGACTAGAGGATGAAGGATAGAAGAAATGTTAGCTTGGAAGGGGATGGATATCAGCGTGGAAGAGAAAGGAGGATGAAGATCGAAAGCTAGATGAGAAATGATAAGGGAACCAACTTTCATGCTTACAATTTTATATTTATCATCATTGGGAAGATTATTGTAATGGCCAACAAACACCATGATATGACATAGACCAGGGTGTGCAAGGTTGTACCATCACGTGAGACAAGTAATCGCAGACAAGGATGATCATGACTCATACTAAGAAAGCAATTTCCCTAGTCTTTTTGTCATAATCAACCACAAACAATAAAGATAGGGAAGACAAATCATGAAACGTCATTGCTCCTCTAAATCCTGTTGTCAGGACATCCTCAAGGAACTAGCATCATGATTGCCAAAAGAGAAAACAAGCATCATAAAATTAAATGCCAAGTGCTTGCCAAGTGTCTGGATGTCAAGATGTCAAGTTTGTCAAGTTTGGTGGAATGTCAGATGTCTTGGTGTCAAAATGCCAGGGTTGATGATATGAAGATTCCAGATTAATGTCGATTTTAGGAAGGACACATCCTGAATGATGTCGAGATGCCAGATTTAGAAAGGACACTTTCTGAATGATGTCAATGCCAGAGTGATTCCAAATTCAGGAAGGACACATCCCGAACGAGGTCGATGTCAAGATGTTGAAATGATATTAAGTTCAGGAAGGATACATCCTAAACAATGTTGATGTCGAGATGCCAGATTGGTATCAAGTTTGGAAAGGACACATCCCAAACGACATTGATGTTATGATGTCGAATTCAGGAAGGACACATCCTGAATAACATTGATGCCAAAATGCTAAGCTGATGTCAAGATTCAGCAAGGATACTTCCCGAATGATGTTGATGCCAAGATGCTGGATTCAAGGACACATCCTTAATAATGTCGATGCCAAGATGCCAGATTCAGGAAGAACACATCCTGAATAATGTCGATGTTGAGAGGAACATATCTCAAATGCTGTGAAAATCCTCTAAATGCTAGATGACTGTGACGACGCCTAAGAAGGACACATCCTAGGAAATGAATAGGTGATAGGGCTACCCTTCAAAAGGACACATCTAAAGAATAAGCAATATTTGACTAGTTTGACTAAGTTTGACCGATTTTGACATGCCAAGATGATTGTCGTGCTTGATTGACAGATTGTAGAAGTTCGTGTGGGTAAACCATTCATTCAAATTTTGACAAGGACCATGATAAATTTAAAGACTATTTCATGTGTGTGAGAAAATTGTGCAATGAACCCTAATGGATTGACCTAGTGTGGCTGTAGGGGCTCATCGACAGATGGCCTTGCCTACGTCATACACTCAGAGACCTCGTAGTTTGACACGACCAGTGACTTTGTCTTGTTGACCAAAGATTGAGTCATGATTTATTTTGACAAACCTAATAGGATTGACCTAATGTCTCGGGGGCTCGAAGATGAGCCTTGCCTATGTAGCAAGTGCGCAGAGACAATGTAGTTTGACAATGACAAAGACTAATCAAGACTTGAATTAACGTGACTGTGTTGACTGACATGACTGTTTTTTGGAATTTTTTATATTTTCTTTAGGACGTTTTTCAATTTTTAGGTATTTTTTAAGGACATTTTTTGATTTTTAGGTCTTTTTTAAGACATTTTTCAATTTTTAGGTCTTTTTTATTTTTATGATTTTTAGGTCTTTTTATGATTTTTAAAACTTTTTCAAGACATTTTTGATTTTTAGGTATTTTTTCAAGACATTTTATGATTTTTAGGTCTTTTTCACATTTTTATTTTAGGTTTTTGGACATTTTTGATTTTTAGGTCTTTTTTTAGGACATTTTATGATTTTTAAGTCTTTTTTCAAGACATTTTATGATTTTTAGGTCTTTTTTAGGACATTTTTTGATTTTTATGTCTTTTTTAGGACATTTGTCAATTTTTAGGTTTTTTTTAGGACATTTGTCAAATTTTAGGTCTTTTTTAAGACATTTTTTGATTTTTAGGTCTTTTTTCAGGACATTTTATGATTTTTAGGATCTCGTGCGGTACCCACTGTAGTCTCATGATAAAAGTTTGCCTCTAGTCAAATTGAGAATGAGCTAGGAAAAATGGAATGGAAAGAAAAGGCATGACTAGCATGGATAGTGGACAGTATGCAAGACTTGATTTCAACCATTGTTAGCTGTGGCCGGAAATGTCATGATGTCGGGGTGAATTGTTATGATGAACATTGGAAAATAGTATGTTTATTAGGGACCAAGGTAGATAGAGTGACAGTAGATGGCACAACAATGAATGACTACACATGGCACTTGTTTGCCAGGTTTTCACCATGGTACTTATCCAAAGCGCCTGTTTACCAGGTTTTCACTATTGGACAAATTATTTCTCTTTATTTTTGTCATTTTATTCATCATTTTTTTTTTTGGGTGTCACCAGGATGCTTGTTTGCCAGGTTTTCAACAAGGTGACGATTTTTTGTATTATTCATTTTTTTTGTATTTTTTCAGGACTTTTTCCCTAGCTCTCTGAAGCTAGGTATAAAATTGAAAAATTCCAGATCCATGGACTGCCTTGATGATGCTCCGATCTTATGTGGATGACTTTGCTGGATGAAAGGACCCAATTGAGATGAGGAGTACGAGTGGCAGATATGAAGGATGATATATGTGATGAATGAAAGAGGCTATGGTAGGATCCCTAATGTTCACACTATGTGGGCCATTAGGATTCATCCAAAAAGGAGCTTGAGCAACCAACGAGCTAGAGTACAAGAAGGAGTTGTCGTCAAAGATACATTGAAAGACATCGCCAATGGAGGGATATGATGGATATGTGAACATGGATGGATGGAACAAAGTATATGGTATGAGTGAGAGTGACATGGATAGAGACCTTGGATCAACAAGTGCTTTGTTTGACTTTTTGCCTTGATAGATGCCCCCAATGATTTTTGATGGAGAGACATACTTTGAGATTGACTTTTTCTCATTTTCACTTTTGAATTTTATTTCCGTTTTATCTGATAGCTTTTTATTTTGGCTATGGGACTTGTCTTGATCTTCTTTTCTTTCTTTTGATTTTTGATCTCCTTTTAAAGATATCTTGTTCATTGGAGCTTTTCCTTTATTCTTTTCTTGAGCCATGATTTGTTGATCCATGTCTATGATGCGAGTGGACGTGTGTGAAATGGGGGAAGTAGGTGAAGTGAAAGGAATGTTTAGTGGATGAATGGGAGTGGCAATGCCATTAATGTAATCTTTTGGACTATCATTTTCTGTACTGTTAACATCAAAGGAGGTTTGCACATCCTTAATGACTTGGAAAGATTACTTAGTAGAGATGACAATAGGAGATTCATATCCTAGCCCAAGGTAGGTGGGATGGAAGGATGATGATTGGATATCCTCAGCGGGGTCATGCTTAAAGAGTGGATTATCATAAATTTCTTGGTCAAACAAGGGGTTATAATAGATATGAAAAGCTTGAGAGGAAGTAGATATGGCAAAGGCTGATGTGTCATCAGGGTCCCGAAAGGTTTCAATCCAAGCACGACCATCCTTTTGTGTTCCTTCTGTAACTATCTTGACATCAATGTTGGAATTTTGATCTCTATTAGTGGCATTAGTATTGTCGTTTGCTGGTAAATTATCCATATGATATTCTCCACATCTCTGGTCTTGAATTTGGAAGCTTGGGTCGACGCTTGGGGTGATAAATGAAGTGGTAGGTGTTATGGAGGTGGTCATGGTGGTCAAAGAAGCAGAAGGTTTCACAAGTGCTGATGGGTCAATGAATTTGGAAGACAAAGATGTCAAAGCTTCCCTATTGATAGGCACTTGACACTCTGATACATCGCGTAAGTTGGTACAATATTGGAACAGATCAGGGTCTCCATATATAGTAATCTCACTGCCTTCAAAAGGAAACTTCAAACATTGGTGATACGTGGAGGGGACGGCTTTCAGTGCATGGATCCAAGGTCAACCGAGTAAAATGTTGTATGGAAGGTCCAAATCTAGAACTTGACAAGTGGTGTCAATAATGACTAGCCCAATTCGAATTGGGAGTGTAATTACGCCCCGAGAGGAATGTTCTTCATCATGATATGCCTTGATAACAATGCTTCTTGTGGAGTCTATGCAAGCATCAAAAAAGCCTAGTGCCTTAACCAATTTTAAGGAACATATATTTAGTCCCACTCTACCATCTACTAAGCCTCATCTAACCTTATGTTTATGAACAAAGAATTTGATATGAAGGGCATCATTATGGTTGGATTTGGATAATGAATAGTCTTGGTCAGAAAAGGTGATATGGTAGGGAGTCATGAGATATCCTACCATGGCTTTGAATTGGCTGACATCAATATCTTGGGAAACAGAGGATTCTTGCAATGTTTTATCTAGGATGGCCTTATGGGAAGGCGAGATGCGTAACAACTCAAGAATAGAGATTTGTGCGGGTGTTTTTCCAAGCTGGTCAATAAGATTAAAGTTTCCTATAGGTTGGGACTGCTTGTTCTATGGACGCGGTTGCAGCTGTGAAGTGGATGAGCCTGCTATTGTTACCTTTGGTTGTCTAGGAGGAGGAGGGCCGGCTATGGTGACCTTTTTGGCATGGGTGGTGACATTGCATTCAGGGGCCTTTCTGACAGTGACTGTGTAGACATGTTCATCAGTTGTTCTAATGTGATGTATGATAGGTCCTCCAGAATAATCATATCCAATACAGGCATGGTTGGCGTGATTGTTGTTATTAGGATTTGACATAGAAGGGTTTCCTGAACCATGATCCTGGGTTTTTGTGTATTGTATGATCCGCATTGGAAGCAAATTGTGGTCCATCGACTTCAACGATACACTTTTCAATAAGGTCTTGTACCGAATTTTTCAATTGTCTACAGGAAGAAGTTTTATGTCCTTTTATTCGATGAAAGTCGCAAAATGCATTATCATCCCACCAAGATGGTTTAAACTGCCCAGGGTCATATGGTTTGGGGTCCTCAAGTGTGATGACACCATTCTGAAGGCATTTCTTGAGAACTTCTTCAATAGGCTCACCCAAGGGGGTGTATGTGCGGCCTCTAGGGAATTGTCTTGGTTGTCTAGGTTGCCTTTGATTTTGATTGTTTTGATTGCCTTGGTTATTCTGATTTGTCTGGATAGCATTAGCAGCATAGGTTTGCGTCATGATCTGTGTGTTTTGTGGTTGTGTCCCTTTTAGGGTAATCATCAGACCCATAGTGTTGACAGCCTTAGCATTGACTACACCATCATTGGTGACATGTTTGTTCTTAACCCAAAATTTAGTTTTGTCAGTAGAAGAAGGGTTTGTGTTTGTATTTTTGGGACAATATTTTAGTCTTCCTTTAGCAATGAGGGCTTGTTCAACTTGGACACCTCATTCAACTAGGTCCACAAAAGTTGTGCAACAATGAACATGCAAGCCATTTTTTCAGTGGGCCCATTAACGTTTGTATGAACGTGTTGACTTTTTCCTTTTCAGGTATGTCTATATGACAACGAATCACTAGGCCCCTCCATTTTTGAAAGAATGGTAAAAAGGTTTCACCTAAATCTTCTTGTGTGAGCTGGCATAGATTGGTAATGGAGGTGTCTGTGTCAATGTTGTATATGTAATTTTTCATGAATTTTTTAGCAAGTTCTTTCCATGATTGAATTCTAGGTTGCAGTGTATAGAACCATTCTAGGGCTGGTCCTGCGAGGCTTTTAGGAAACAGTCGCATTAGATATGTGTGCTCATGAGAAATATCCACACAACTTGTTACAAACTCTCTGATGTGGTCAAGTGGATTTGTTTTACCCTTGTATTTGTTGAAGTTTGGAGCCATATAACCATGTGGATTTGGTGGCATGTACAAATTTGTATCAAAAGGATATGGACATAAGTCGTATGGTGTTTGAGTCTTCTTGTCAGAGGTTTTCATATTTTCCATCTATTTTTGAAGGTCATCCACTCTTGCTAGCAAGGCATGTACAATGGGATCATTGGTTGCTTGAAAGTACAGTATGTTCTGATTAGGTGTTTGTTGATATTGCCAGTTATGAGTGAGAATTTGTTGTTGAGTATGAATCTGGGATGAGTATGTGGGAATATCTGACCCAACCATGTTTATTTGTATTTGAGGTATCTGAAATCCCTAACTCATTTGATTGCCAAAGTTACACATTTGTTGCGTCATTTGAGTTCCTTGTCCTTGTTGAAATAATTGTCCCTGTAGCATGTTGGTGTTTGTTCCTTGGAAGTGTCCATATGGTAGGTGGAGATTTTTTCCTTGTCCATGTGGGATGTTTAATTGCGATGATGTATTTATGTTGTGTTGAGGGTCTTGAATGGAGACTTGTCGTGGGTTTCTTCCAAAGGGATTAGATGAGATTCCACCATAAGGATGTGATGAGGATGCCCCCATTGTCATAGATGAAAATCCCAACATAGGATTTGTGGGATTTGCTCCCATTGATGTGAACCCAACAGTTATTCCTATCGTTTGTGATGATAATGTGGACATTGTAGGCATGGAAATAGTAGATGTTGTATTAGTTGAGGTGGAGGTGTTTTGACTTGTGGTGCCACTAGATGTCACATTAATGGTGTTAGTAGCAACTTGTGTGGTGACCAAAATGTTATTGCTATTGGGGGCATTGTTCGTGTTTTGATGAGATGTCATGGTTTGTGTCGCATTGTCCGGAGAAGGTCTTATGGTATTAATGTCAAAGCCTTTTGGTAGTTTTTCCCCTTGGTCCAAAAGCATAGCAAGGTATTTGTCAGGATCGTTCAAGACCAATTCTTCTACAAATGAAGTAATGTTAGGGTTTTGAGCGGCAACGTCTAAATCCTTAGCTAGTACTTGTCCATTTTGGTCTCTCTATATGAATTGTTCAAAAAGTGGATTTTGAAAGGAAGTTGACATGCTTATGGATGATTGTACATTCAAGTTGCCAAATGGGTCATCATAAATCTAGTCATTGGGAATGGTGTTGGTGTTGTTGTCAAAGTCTTGTCCAAAGTCTTCCATTTGTCTTTTCTTTCTTTGAAGTCTTGTTTCCACCATCAAGGAAATTGCTCAAATGAAGATGATGACAATGCAAGTATGACACTAGTCTATGTTTTTGTCTTTTTGTGTGATAATGGATGACAATGCAAAGAGATGATAATGCAAGTATGCCAAAAGCCAAGGTGACTAGGATGATGATGTTGACTTGGATGACAATGTTGCTTAGGAAAATGACAATGTGGACTAGGAAAATTGCAAGGTCAAGGTGCAAAATGAGGACTAAGGTGATGAAATTGAATAAAGAGGTAACTAATGTAAGTTTTAGGTTCAAAATGACAACTAGGATGAATGATATTTTTAAATTTTTTAGGAATAAAGTATACAAGGTATGAACTAAAATGAATGCAATTTGAAGAAAGGGGTACCTAAGCACTCTAAGCTTAATCTTTGTTTTCGATTTCAGTTACCAAAGGACTTGTTGAAAATGACAAAGTGACAAGGTCAAGATGACTAGTGAGTTTTCCTAACTAGACTGTTGAGTTGGAAATTCTCACAAAAGGGAC
Source organism: Sequoia sempervirens (assembly GCA_007258455.2). NCBI lineage: Eukaryota > Viridiplantae > Streptophyta > Pinopsida > Cupressales > Cupressaceae > Sequoia > Sequoia sempervirens. The sequence continues at coordinate 90,595,680 of VDFB02049217.1, read as the reverse complement.
AATGACTAAAAATAGGAATGATGACTAAGTCCAAGATAACCTAGCTTTGAAAGCAATGATTTTGCAAATTGTGATGAGGTTAACCTAATCCAAAGTATGCAAAGATGAAAACCTAGGGTCAAGCTAATGCCTAATGTATGCAACTAAAATTTGAAAGATTAAGCCTATAGTCAAGAATACAAACTAATGGTTGAATAATGACGATTTTGAGCAATTTCAAAGCTGATTTCTGACAGAGACCTCTTAGAAAAAAAATGTTTGACAATAGGCTGAGACTATTTTTTGATGTTTTGTTGAAAATTATGAGTTTTCTGAGGTCAATTGTTTGTGTCCAGATTTGTGAATGTTGTGTATATTGTTTGAAAATCCAGAAAACACTTGACAAGCACGATGTTTTAGTATAAGCAAACACACGTAAGAAAAGCACTATCCTAATAGGCCAAGGGTTTGTATACTTGGTATAGCCCACCGATATACCTCGTATTGGTGTTGAACACCTCTCCTCGAGAGCGGATAACTTAGAAGTTTGGTGGCACTGGCTCCCCTCCACGACACTCACTTCTACGGGCACACCAACTTTGAATTCTTGGGTAGTCACTTCCCAAGAGTTGTTATCTCTACTCAAGAGATTTAGTAGTGAGTATCTTTGGGCATGATACTGTACCCTACACTATACCAAACAATGACTGAAAATGGTTGGCTTCTAAAACAATAGGTGTCTAGTAAGGGCATCCGTTCGAGTGGCCACACATGGGGTGAGAGATTAATCACCAATTAGGTGGCAATCTAGCCTGAAGAGGTTACGCTCAACATGGTTTATAGGAGTACTACTTTGTCTGTGTGACACATCCACACTCATGGTACTTGAACTCTCCTCAAGCACCCATTTTATATCCTGGTTGGAAGTGGCTTGGCTTTAGCCTATTACCGGTCGGGTCGTCCCTTAAGGTGAGTACTTTTTCCCTTAAGATAGACCCATTTCTAGAAATAATAACCGTTTCTCTTACACCCAGGATCGCTCGAAAGCGTAATGGGATAGGAAACTTAGATTATTAAGTCATGAGGGTGACAAAAAATAAGGTGGGTCTGGTTTTCTGATCACCTAGTTTTCACAAGGTGAGAGCATAATCACCTACCACCTTCAAGCACAGTCAGACAAAATCAAACACGTTCATTTTAATGCATCAATGGAAGTGTTTTCTAAACTAGAAATCACAAACACATTGTTTGAGAAATGAGTATTTGACTAACGGAGCTGCAAAACCACAAGTTAGTAGTTTCATAAATTTCTTGGACCAATGAGAAAGCTGCAAAAAACTAAGTTAGAACAAGAGATTAAAAACCAAATTAAAACTTAAAAGTTAGTAAATAACTAAACTAGAAAATGAAGAGACTAAACTAAACTAAGAAAAAGAAATCAAAGAAAACTAAAAAATAAGAGCTCAATTTTTTTGGGAGCCACACTCCAAAGCCACACGCTACAAACAAAAGATTAGTACAAAAAAATTTGAATGAAAACAACAAACTAAAATTGATAAATTTTTCAAAACTATTTTTTTTTAAACCATAGATATCTATGGAAAGCTAAGACATAGACCTTCAAAACCCAGAAAAAGTTTTGCAAAATCCTGCAAAACAAAAGTGTTATAAACAAAAGAAAATTCGGGTCTTAACAACTAAATCTTAAAAAGCCGCGATCACTAAAATGGCCATAACTTTCTCAAATCTTAACGAAATTTTAAACTGTTTGAAGTTCCAGAAAGCTGAGAACGAGGCCTAAAAAAAATAGATAATGATTTTAAAATATTTTATGCACCCATTTTTATGTGCTCAAAATAAGATGACGGGATTTCGTATGAATTTTTGGCTGTAACCTGCAAAACAATGAAAATAAATAAGAAAACACAAATTTTTCTACAAAATTGTCAGGTTCACCGATGTGAGATGGGGTCAGAAATAAAATAGCATAGACAAAGTGACAGCCAACACTTATAAACTATTAACCTCATCCAAACAAGAGAAAATAATGAAAGCATAAGGAAAATAAAACATCAAATCAAAATACTCACCATGCTTGAACTTGAATCACTTCTCTTGCTCTCATATTTCTCCTTTTGCAAATATGCCCTCATATTTGTAGTCTAACTTGTGTAAATACCTCCAAATTGTAAGTAGAAAGTTGGAGAAGAATAGTTGTTAAGGTGAAAATGGAGGAGGAAGGTTGCTTTTATAGACAACCATTCGAGTGGACGACTGAGATTAATCTTCTAGAAAGATTCCAAGATCAATGGATGTGAATGTATGAGAGGGATGTTACAAAATGGATGGTTGAGATTAAGTCTCAGGAAAGATGCCAAGATCAACGGTCTAGAATTGATGCACCAAAAATATGCCATGCATGGGAAATGACCTGACGGCTATGATGCCTGACAACTATGACAAACATGCAAGACATGTAGACTATGACATAAATGAATGTTATGACAGGGGATTATGACAGAGCATCTTTGACCAAGTGGTGTATAAATAATTTATTTTAAATAATTTATTCAAAAATGGAGAGAGTGAAGGAAATGAACAAGTGAAAAATAAATAATTTATTCAAATTATTTATTTGGAGAAAATGAAAAGAGGAGCATTTAATTAAATTTATCAATTTAATTAAATGGAGAGATGAAAATTAGTAGATTAATTATTTAATAGGGGAGGTGGCATGGATAGTTAAATAATTTTGATAATTATTTAACTATAGAAGAATTAAAGGACCATGAATAGATAAATAATTAATGGTAATTATTTAACTATAGATGAAAGGTGACAAAATAAATAATAATTTATTTAACTATTGAAGAAGAGGGAGAAATTAGTGACACAATTAGTTTATTTAATCAATCAGGATAGAATAAAGATTAGAAAGTGAATTAATTAAATAATTATTAAAAATTATTTAATTAATAGAGGAATATGATCAAACATAATTGAATAACTAAAATTATTTAATTATCGAAGGAAGAGGATGAAGAAAAATGACACTCACAGGCTTAAGACATTTTTCATTGTCTACAGATCTTATTGGACTGATGTTTAGTGGCACAATTATGCTTTAAATCCTCATGGATCAAGTGTAGTGCTCCCATACTAATCTGTCAGTCATAGTAATGCTACTCTTTTGTGAATTCATGTATGATTTTCTCTTTGGATTTCATTTCTTGGGTAATGGGCATGAATCATTTAGCATTTTGTTGGTTTAGATTAGTTTCTATTCACCAATTTGATCATTCCCATCTTTCTTGATTTCCCCCTTACACATTTTGGTAGGCTTGGTGGGACCCCAGTCCTTAGCACTAATCATTTTGTGAGCTAAATTTGAAGTTGCAAGTTCTAGAAGCGCACTGGAGAAATCTTCACGCACAGGTTCCAAAATTTTTTCACACTTGACTTCACATTTTTAGCACACTTGAATATTTTTTTTGTGCTTCTAACATTTTGTGGTGCTTTTGCAAAAATACAGAGGCACAATTGACTTTTTGGGCTGCTTCTGCTTAAAAACATAGGCCGCTTTTGAATTTTTCCTATGCTTTTACTTTCTGACAGAGGCCACTTTTGAATTTTTTTCTTTCACTTTTTCCCTGTTAAGTTTTTTCCAAAAAATTGAAAGTTAGTTTTCAATTTTCTAACCCTAACGAGTATTTGATTTTGTTTGACAAATGCTAATTTTGTTTATACAGGATTTGCAAAGGTATGACAAAAATAATTAACAAGTTTATTGCAGAGAAGGAAAACGTTCCAAGATTTTAAGTTTTTCAAAGCTTTCACAGTTAGAAAACTTTAAATTTGGTGCATAATAAGAACCCCACAAATGAACATTTCAATTGGTTCTCTAAAATTAAGTTTTTCAAAGCTTTCTAGAACAAAAAATGCTTTCAATTTGGTATATAAAAAGAACCCCACAAATGAACATTTCAATTGGTGCTCTAAAATCAATTTCTCAAAGCTTTCTAGAATAGAAAATGCTTTCAATTTGGTGTATAAAAAGAACCCCACAAATGAACATTTCATTTTGGTGCTCTAAAAAGGGATTTTTCAAAGCTTTTTAGTTTATAACAAATGATTCCTTTTGGTGCTCTAAAAACATGTTTGATTTTTGTTGACCAAAATGCTTTTATTTTATTGACCAACATACGATTTCTTTTGGTTAACCATTAAGACAAGGCTTTAGAATGAACACTTTAGTTGGTGCTTAAAAATGAACAAATCAAATTCTTGTTTTTCACACTACAATATTCGTGTATGAAATATGGAACATTTCGATTTGGTGGACATAAAAAGAACCATTGCTATCTTGTACACACTTCTAAATTTTGTTTTATTCTTCTTTGATTTTTTTTTCACTTTTTGAACGTAAAGAACATTGTGATGAGGTGTATTCCGTGTATTCTGTGTTTGGAAAAATAAGTGTCTATCCTCTCCCCTTGCGCCTTTTTGGCTATTTTGGGTGAAGAAAAACATCTTGAGTTTCACACACTTTGTTTCATTTCAAATCATACCTTTAGAGGGCCTACCTCCTAACTTGTCAGAGGGAACAACCCAAGCGGTACTTTGTTTTGGCCTGCTATATAAATATTTGTGGGTGTGAGGAAAGTTCTCACCCACCTAGTGTGGATGTTCTATATCAACGAAAGTCTCCCCTAGCATCTGTGTGATATGTAAAAACCCATAAGGGCTGGGAGGCCTCTTAATTGAGTGAATCACCACATCTATAGAAACCAATTATCTCAAAACATGACTAAGAACCAATATTTGTAGAAGCCACCCCTTTTAAACCAAAGCATCCTCTGAAGTGGTGCATCAAAACCTTGATTTTGAGAAGTTACTTACCTAGTCTGACTTATGGTTGAGCTTAGAAACCTCTCTATTCGTTGCATGTAAAATCATCCCTTCGGGGCATGAGGTTAACCCATCTAGGAGGAAGTGTCTATCCCTAGGGTGTACTTTGTCTTCATGAAATTGCCAAGATCTTTCGGTTACTTTGAAACATCAAACACTGTGCTAGAATTAAAATAAACACATCAAACAAAGCATTCAACATGGTTCTCAAATGTTAAACCCCTCGAAGCTTGTGTGGAGACTTTGAAAAGATCCCTATATTTGCACTCCCTAAAAGATATCCTAAACAAAATATCGTTGAAGGTTTCCGAATGTTTAGGCTCACATTTCAAGTCACATTAAGAATGAGGTAAACCTTGGAAACTATAGCTTTTAGCATTTTGACTTCCATAAACATTGAGATTTTGTGCGAAGAAGTGTGCCTAAAGTTGTAGACATTTAGGGTCACATAAGTTTTGATTGCTATGTTGTGATATCACTTGCCAAAATTTTAAACCAAATTGAAGAAAACCTTCAAAAATGCAAGTTTATCTAACGTTGCTGCTAAAAAATTGAAACTGGGAAACAAATCTACATAAAATACCACTTTCGTTGCTATTTCTGTCGTACTTGACCAAAAACTAGCCGCACTTGCAAATAATCTATCACTTTTGCTAACAGTCCCTAGTAAAAATCTACCACTTTTGACAATCTGAGTGCACTTGACTACAAATTGGCTGCACTTGCTTTTTTTGTGCCGCATTTGACAAAATTATCCAAACGCACCTACCTAAAAACTAGTTGCTTTTGCCAAAAAGCTTGCTTTTTCCTGTGCAGTTCATCCATTTGAAAGGAAATTGATACAAAGGAAACACTTGCAAAAACTAGTCACACTTGCTTCTCAAAACTAAACGCACTTGAAAAAATTCAGACCGCAGTTGATAAAACTTATTGCTTTTGTTGACAATTTTCCACTTCTGCTAAAAAATTACCGCTTTTGCTCTGTTCTACTGAAAATAAAGAAAAATGATATGAAACTAGTTACAAGATCCTTGTTCAAACAAAATAATTGGAATCCCAAGATATGTCATATAGTCCTTCATCCATTTTAAAAACATTCCATCCTACTTTTAGAAATCAAAATCAAAACAAACAAACTTGCATTATTACCTCACCCACACTTCTAAGATATCAACAATTGCTTGAACCTCAAGGTTAGTTCAAGTAAGCTTTTCTGCAACATATCCTCTAGAAGAAGAAGTGAAATATCGATCCAAGCCTTTCAACATTTTGAATTCCAAGAATAGCATCATTCTAAAACATTGCTCAAACCTTAGGGTCTTGAGAATCACAACAACCATATCAAAACACCAACATTTTTATCATTTCACCTTATGACCATTTGGCGTTCGATTGATCCAATTCAACAACCAAACCTTATACCAGCTATCATACAACCAAACTTTGAGTTGACTGAAGGAGAACAAACAAACATAATCAGTAGTTTGAGGAGCTTCATATTTGAGACAAAGGAAACACCAAACCAGTGGAAAAACTCAACAAAAATCCTAGACAAACAAGAGCAAAAAGTTGATATTGTGGCCAAAAGGCCCGTATTACCACCTCCTACATGGCAATAGGTATCTTCTTTTTCAAAAAATATAAAATCCCCCAAAACAAATGCAATTTCATTTACTCAAAAAATAGAAAATCCCAAAAACAAAGCATTCTTTCATTCCATAGTGAGAAGTCACCAAATGTTCACAAAATCTTGGCACTTTTTTATGACAATTATGAGATCACAACATAGAAAAAACATGGAAGAAAACAAGAGTAACACTAGCATACCCCAAAAAAGCATCACAAATGACAAAAGTGACCTATGGGGATATAAACCAAGTGACCTTACGATAGGGTATTGAGCATCATAACATCCCCAAAACATGTCAATCTATTACCCAAATCTAGTTCCACTCTATACACCCATGGGGACATCATATGCCACAAATGTAATTGATATATCAACTATGGATTCTCCTAATCAAGGTTTTAGCACATCTTGTCACATGACAGATTTTAATCAAAATCCTCATCCATATCAAAATCACTCTTATCAAGGGCTTCAAAATCACCATCAAGGACTAAGTCTAGAACATCAAATTGCCCTAAATGAACTTGATAAAAAGGTTGAGGAACTTGAACGAAATAAAAATATGACGTATCACCAATACCATGTTCAACATCTAGACATTACATATCCACAACAAATGAACATCATTCCATAAACACCTCAATATCCACATCAACAACACTTCCAATATCATCAAAACATTGATTCATATCGACAACAAAGTCTATTTCCATGACATCAAGTGAATCAACAACAATGGTCACAAAATCAAAATTAGATCACTGAACATCAAAATAAAATCCAACAACAATATCAACCCCCAAATCAACAATATCCACATCAAAATCATCAACTACAACATCATCAAGACCATCAATCCTAAAACCAATAAGAAAATCCATCTCAAATACAATAATCATCTCCACCACAATAAGCCTCACAATCCAACCACACCACTAAACATAAATACACTCTTTTAGGGGAGCCAATTGAGGGTGTGTTAAACCAATTAGTCAATGCCAAACTTATCACACTTCCAAAACTGCCACGAAGTGGTGAACCTAACATCAAATTCCCATGGTACAATGACAAGACCTTTTGTAAATACCATGGAGTAAAAGGTCATGATGCATCAAAATGTGTTACACTCAAAAGACTCATCCAAGACCTTATTGATCAAGGAGAAATAGCTATTGAAAATAACATTCAAGGTCTGAACACTAATGACAACATTGACAATATATCAACCTCAAAAGTTGAAAAAAATGATCAAGAGCTATCTATCACTGATCACATTAACAATGTCTCTACATCATCCAATGAGCAAGAGGAAATACATCAAGAATTTAATCCCAAGCATGATCAAAATCAATCACCAAAGTCTAGAAATGATCCAACCCAAGATATATTGACATCATCCAACCCCATGAAAGTACATATTGGTAATCGAGAGACTTTTAATCCAACACTTATACCCAATGTAGAAAATCTAAGCCAAGAGATATCACCCATATATCCACATTTTGAGGAAATCCAAGGATCCTTTACAAGCAATCCTTTCTTTGAAATTGATCCATGTCAAGAGCACGAACCAAAGAATATCGAAGATAATACCACACAAAGTCAAGATCAAGAATCCCTATCATCAAAATAATACAATGACTTGGTAGATATCTTCCAAGGCATCCAAGGTTTTCCAAAAGAAGAACACATCCATACACGAAGCACACATACATCTACCCATGAGATGCTTATGCCTAATGTACATGTAGATGATCTTCATCCAAAACAAGAGTCTTATACTCTTGATATCATTACCAATGAACAAGAGTCTTCTACTCTTAACATCTTTACACTTGACCAACACGTAGCAGAAGCCAGAGACACATTAGAAATGGATCATGAAGAAGACTTAATCATAAGTTGTGAACCAGAAACATCCTATGCAGGCATATCAAAAATGAATATGAGGAAAACTTTTACATGGGCTGTGAGTCATCAACACCTCTTGAAGAAGCATTAAAATATGATATTTCATAGGATCAAGTTGAAGATGTCAATCAAGAAGTTATCCCACATATGAAGGATCCTATGAGTGAAGAAGCTATCACATTTGAAGATCCACAAAAGAGCAGAGAAGGATTAATATCTTGTTTCCAAGGTAATCATATCCTACTGCAAATAATTTTTTTCAATGAATACATTATCAAGGTAGAGGATTAGGCCTACATGAATAGGGTATCTTGGAACCAGTGCAAATTATTGAAAATATTAAGCATCAAGGTCTTGGTTATTTATAAATTAAGGAATCTAAACATATCAGTGTTACCTCTATAATATCAAGGGCAACTTTATCTAACACAAACATCAACATAAAGAGCACAAAGGGTCCTTATGATGAAACTGCTACCAATACTACAACTAGCCATATCATGAATCATCATCCAAACATATTTCAACCCTTTGATTGGGACCAACAACAAGAGAAAAAGCTATATCCAAGAACAAAACAAATCATTGAAGTAGAAGAATCAACAAAACAAAATGGGCAAGAAATGTTCAAATTGATACAAAAGAAAAAGCAAGAAAATCATCCCTACCAAACTCCATTAGTCAAAGAAACTATGGGGAAAAATAAAAAAAGGGAATTTCATCCATAAAAAAGGTCCAGCAATGCAAAAGAAAGCTTTAAGAGCATTCTACAAGGTATATCAAGACGTTGGTCCCAATAAAATCTCCATATCCACCTATAGTTGCTCATCATCCCAAGTTTGGAAAATAAAAGGTTCCAAACTGTCGAACAATCCATCTAAATATCATATCCCTCAATTCATTTTACCATCCATGATATCAAACCCTCGCATTGACCATGCATTGGTAGCAACTCCTTATCATAAGGATTCTAAAGGCACTCTATCACGATGTGTGCATCAAGGTAAGGTTAACTCCGGTATTGACAAAGAAGACAATAATTTCCAAAGGTTACACTCAAGCGCTTGTATTTTAGCAAAACAACTCCTCCAAGAAGGATATTGTTGGCACATCATGATAGCAACAACAACATATCAACACCAATAACGTCTACATTAGCACCACCAAGTGGTTCAACATGAGCAAAAAAAATTGTCACCATAATGAAAACCTAGTAAATAGGCATCTTGTGTGACATCAAAATTAAAAAAAAACAAAAATATCAAAAAAATAATCAAGAGAAAAATTGTCCTCTAGTGAAAATCACTATGGTGGCACTTTGGACAAGTACCATGGTGAAAACTTGGAAAATAGACGTCATGTGTAGAATCGAGCATCTACGTGCACCATTTCAGGTGGAAGCATCTCAACCGATCCATAATAAATCCAATCCATTTTTATCCAAATCCAACTTACCTTGATCTTGACAAATGTTTGGTGTACACTTTACACTTTCTTATGAAAACCATCTTGGCATGGGTCAGTATCATTGATCCTATCCTATCTAGCATTATTTGATCCATGAGGTATACTCTACCCAGACATGTTATCCTATCACAAGATAATCCATCACCTACATTGCTAGACACTAGGGGGCAAGTACTTACATCTTGCTTTAGAATAAATCTTGATCTATGTCTTCTAGCTCACATTGTGATCTAAGCACTGTCCAAACAACAAGATGTTCCACATGGTACCCTTCCCAATTCATCCCATCAATGAGGTATCTCGCCAACGCACCACCAAGGTAACCTTCAATACAGTTCACCCCAACAACAAGGTATCCCGCCAATGCACCACCAGGGTAGCCTTCAAAACAATTCTTCCCAACAATAAGGTGTACCACCAACACACTACCAAGGTAACCTTCAAAGATACCAACAATGTGGATTATTCCTTCACACAAAATTCTAAGATATCAACATTTCCTTGAACCTCAAGGCTAGTTCAAGTGAATTTCCCACAACATATCCTCTAGAAAAAAAAAGTGAAATATCAATCCAAGTTTTCAACATCTTATACCCCAAGCAAAAGGGTAAAAATCCAAAAAAATTAAAAAGATTAAAAACAAAAATAAAATAAAAAAGAAGGAAAAACAGTAAAGAGAAATAAAATGTTCTAGTGAAAACCACTTTGTGGCACTTCTAGAACAAGTACCATAGTGAAAACTTGGAAAACATGCACTATGTTTGAATAAGACTTGCATTGTTATCTATCGATACTATCCAAAGCATCCACCCATTCGTACCATAATAAAACATGTGTTCAACCATGGCTTGGTAACTAATTGAGTATTGAACCTTGTTGCACCATTAACGTCAATCTCCTAGAGAAGGTAGTCTTGTCTCGAACTGAGGGAAACTTCTCAAAAACAAGTCATGGATTAGATCCTTGATCATCCTATCATGGTCAAAACTATCAAATTAAAAAATATCTAGAAAACAACAAAATAAAAAACATCTAGAAAACACAAAAAACAAAAATCAAAACAACTCTGGATCATTCCTTTACTCAACAATCTAAGGTATCAACATTTGCTTGAACCTCAAGACTAGTTCAAGTAAATTTCCTACAACATATCCTCTAGAAATAGAAGTGGAATATCAATCCAAGTTATCAACGTTGTTTGAATCCCAAAAACGGTTATGCTTTGAGTCAACACTGGTCAAACTACGTGGTCAAGCTACATGTACAACATAGGCAAGACTTATCTGTATCAACCCTCGAGGCCTTAGAACAATCCCCTTAGGTTTCTATCATGTTTTCTTTCAACTTAGTCACAAAATTTAAAATCCAAAAACATTCAAAAAATTCAAAATCCAAAAACATTCACAAAAATTCAAAATCCAAAAACATTCACAAAAATTCAAAATCCAAAAACATTCACAAACCACAAAATCTAAAAACAGTAAAAAAATTTCAAACCAAGAGAACTACGAGCCTCTGCATGTACAACGTAGGCAAGGCTTATCTTTGATGAACCCTTGAGGCCCTAGGTTAGTCCCCTGAAAACAACAAAAAAATCATAAAAATAAAAAAGTCGTATCTCCGCCATCATAATCCGCAATAAATTTTTTACCCATAATAAACAAATCGTCATCTTCACCCTTTGACAAAATAAACAAACAAATAGAGCGAATATCAAAGGATAGAACTTTTAAGAAAAAAAATCAAAAATATTTCATTACAAATAGATGGAAACAAGGACAAAGTGTTAACTACCTATCTTTTTGACAATTCACTAACAACATCCTGAGATATGCCTTAACAGATCCGTTCCTACAATAGACATGATCAACAACGGATAATAGCCTGAAACCTCAAAACAGATATGGAAAGTGATACTGCAACTTTTTTTTATCTTTTTATAGTCTTATCTTTATGATTTATTTTATTGACTCATTCCCAGGATCTCTTGAGGATGCCCATAAGGATTTAGAGAAGAAGGAATGGAGGAAATTAAGCATCATTTCAGTTTGTTGTTTATAAGATTTTTTTTTGTGATACTACCATGGTGAATACTTGCTTTATTAAGTGTATGGAAGTTGTTTTTAAACAATTCGTGTACCAGTTGCATGTTAGATATTTCATACCTCTCTGTGTAACTGGTATGAAAAGTTTTAACACAACCCAACCATATATTTTAAACAAAGTTTTCGTATGTTTGGTATCAACAAGAATATTCTTTGTATGTCGAGTCAAATTCCACACAATGGATACAACATCACCTTGGTCATTAATACCCTAATGCATCGTATCTGTTTGCTACATCAAAAAGGATTGTTCAAAATGGGAAGCCTCTAAGCAAAGCAAAAGCAATATTCATCAACAACTAACAACATCAAATTTCTATTCATCATCAAATATATCTTCTAAATAAAATCCATCCTGCATCATAATATCATAACATATCCATCCTGCATCCACAATGTCGTCAATACATATCATGATGATAATAAAGCAATGAAAACATCATGTACCATTATAAGGCATACATTTATTATATATCAACATCCATCGTATACATAATAACACATCATATGGAATAAAATATGATCAATCCATCCATCCACATCATATGTATACATTAGAGAAGTACAAAAAAACATATATAAACATACATCATCATACATCATCATACATCATCATACATCATCATCCATAAATTATCACATAAACACATAATGAAGTTGAATCGAAGAATGTATATCTCATATATATCATCATCAAAAAAGGAGAATGTCATGGTACATCATCAACGAAACATGTGTGATAGGATAATACAAAAATATACATATATACAAGGCCTTAGCTAGGTCAATGAATATATATACAAAATCGTGTTTTCCATATAAGTCTTTGAACATCATAAAGATCATGTAGAAATAAATTGTTGCCCAGGAGGAGGACTCTAAGGATCAAGATGCACATTAGGATTAGACTGTCTAACAGAATGATTACGAACACAACCTCTATAGTAGTACAAGGCTCACCAAACTATGGGCATCGTTGTTCTCTAGAAATAAAGGCCTCATATAGGGTTTGATAATATGTTGACCTTTGTAGCAACTGATCTCGCTCAACTCGTAGACTATCCCATTCTATCCTAAGACTATCCCTCTCAGTTTTAACAGCTTGCAACTGTGTCTCAACTACTAGATGGCACCCAATCTCAGTGTCTCTCTCTGTCCTGAAGCCTTCTCTCTCTCTCTCTTGTCGAGATGTGTGTCACTTTGTAGTGAGTGTAACAATCTGTGCCTCCGTGGCTTGTTGCCACAATATCTCGGCATCCCTCACAACTGTCATCTTTGCTAACTGTACACCTCCATCTCTAGGTGGTGGAGGAGGACCTAAAACCTATCCTTGATCCACCTGCATTGGATCACCCTAGGAACCATCCTATTTGGCCCTAGCAATCTACTCCATAACAATATCCACACGCTGCCTCTCCTCATGACGACCTATAATGCCTGTTCTACCCACTACGGGAACACCGAAAGGATATGTGAATCTCAAAGGAATGTGTCATGCCCACCACTGATCATAATAAGGATAGTCCTCAGATTGGCTAAACCCACTGTCCAACCCCATTCGAATGGGGTAAGATCTCTAAATGCAACAACAATATCTTGATTGGCCTGTAGACCCTAGACACAGACCTCTCTGGCGGTCCAACCAAACCGAGCCTCGTAGGCATCTGGAAATTGACCTTGTCTCTCTCCAAATTGCTTGCAAACCCTGTTGGGTAGATATCTCTCTAATAGAGAGGGAACACAACCAATCAAACATCTAGTCTATATGCAATATACCAAATGCTCCTAATCATTAGACCATTCCTCACAATCCATATATGGTCTCCATATGAAACCTAGCATATCATCGAAAATGCGACACTAGTAGGGAAGCTGTTTAGGAAATGTATAGTCGAGAAAATATCCATAACAATAAGAATATGGATCCCCAATGGTATGATCTAGTATACCATCACGTTGAGTAACTAAGATGTGATCCTAGTCCCATACATGTAGACGAGAAACACTAGTAGAAATAGACCTCCCTCCATGATACACAACCTTGTGCATATCTTTGTACAGGTGGGCAAGAAGACATCCAAACCCCATGCATATCTAGTCCCATGATTGAACATCTGCTCTATACACACACCCCAACCAAGGGGAAACTGTTGGCCTCTCCTATCAGTAACAACAAGCCCCAAAACCAAACCATAGAGAACAAGTGAAATGGGATCAACACAACCAAAAAACTTTGATAAGTCTATCTCTGATTGGCGAACCTCCAAACGTCTCACACCAAGAACGTGGTGCATAGCGCAAGTACCCCATCAAATGGAATATGTAATGATCTCTTCATGAATGGGTATGCAGAGGATCTCCACACATCCTCAAGAGTGATGGTGGCCTCCCTTGTAGGTAAATGAAAGGACAAGGTCTCTGAGTGCCATCTCTCTGTAAGTGCAGTAATCATCGCTCTATGACCTTTGATGGTAGGCATGTAGCAAATGTGCCACATCCCAACGGTATCCAAAATATCTTGCTCTAGCTCATGAAACCTGGTGATCAAATCATATAGATCACACGGTTGTCACTCCCTCAACTAGAGCATATTAAGAACTGCTTGCAACCATTCAACCCACGATGTTAAAGATTTGCTACAAAAATGCAAAACGAACTTAAAAAGATGAAAAGAATGCCTTAGGATTCCAAAGAAGTCAAAAGAAAATTTTATTTTTCAAAAGCACAAACTTCTTTGTCAAAAGTGAACAAAACGAGCAAAAGTGCAAAATTGTTAGTCAAAAGCGATACAAAATTTCAAATGCGAAAATTGTTGTCAAAAGTGAAAAACTTCAACAAGAGTGATGAAAAACAAAGCAAAAATATCAAAAGAAAAATTTTCTAATGAAGGAAAAAATCAATAGCACAAATTTAGGTCAAGTGCACAAGTTTTGAGCAGGTTCGAGAGAAAATATCAAAAGAGACTATTTACAAAGAGAAAAAGTGAGAAAAATGATGTAAAAGCGAGAAAATCCTAAAACCTAGCACTATCGACTACTTTGTCTTCATGCATTAATTACATAAACATGAAAAGACGAAAATGAGAAATGCAAGGGTACATACTGGGGCATTGATGCCTCCAGGCCGTCCAAACTCACGAACCGCATTTGCGACGTGTGGGGCTCCCCGAATCCTTGCCATAACTCCTCAACAACTGACAAAACAAGAAAACCAAAGGAAAGAATTCTCTATAGGCTCAAAGTTCAAATGAGGTAATTAGAACCCTAATTACCTATTTTAAACTCCAAAAAACCCTAATTTTATCTTATAAAACCTTCCTAGGTTAAAATTAGGACCTCCTAGGAATATTTCAACTAGCAACAAGAGACCTATAGGCTTAATTTTTCGCTCTCTACACATCTCAACTAAAATGAAATAGTGTCGTGACCCTGACCTCAAAATTGATATTTTCGGCCAACCTCTCGAGGGGACAACCCAGAGACCTACCATCATTCCACTAACTGTTGGGGCATATAAAATTTTTCAAATCTTGATCTTAACACAGAAATCTTTGAAACAAAGCAACTAATACTTTGTCTCAAAGAGGGGAAAAATGTAGACATGTAAAATTGACCTATCACTTATCACACACCTTAAATGACTTTTTTTGCATCCTCAACATCATTGTCATTGAATATCACTGCATTTCACATCAAAAGCATCAAAATCATTAGAAATCCTAATTTCCTCTATTAATTGAATAAGTATACATTATTTAATTAATCCACTTTTTCATCATTTTTTTGTTGAATTAAATAAATTTCATTTTTAATAAAGTCCTGAAACCCTATTTTCTACTATTAATTGAATAATACTACATTATTTAATTAATTCACTTTTTCATCATTTTGACTAATTAAATAAATTTCATTTATTTAATGAAGTCCTAATCTAACTTTATTCCTCCTAATTAATTAAATAACGTCAATTATTTAATTATGTCACTAATTCACTTTATTCCTCTAAGTCAATTAAATTATTAAAACATAATAGTTTAAATAAATCACTTTCCCCCAAATATGAAAAATTGAATTTAATTATTCAAAACATCATCAAAAATCAAATCAAACAAATGCAACTTTGTTTGCAAAAGTCAAACTCGATTTGCACGTTCAATTCAAAAGAATTAATTAATTATCCTTACCAACTTTCATGATTGAGAAAATTATGAACCACCGATTGCTCAATCTATTTCCTGGCAGATTAATTTATTTCCTGACAGATCAATCTATTTCTTGAAAGATCAATCTATTTATTCAATCACACTAATTACATAATCAATTTGCATAGATTATGCCCATCTAAATCCTCTCAACATCTTTCGATCGTCGATCAAGATATTCTACTACGTGATCTCGAGCGTTCATTTCAAAACACAAAATCTATATAACAACCTTCTTCTTCCTTAAAAATGATTGAAGAATCAACCTATTTTGCACAATGAAGTAATGCCAAGATCTTAATTGACATTTGATAAAGCTTCAACACATATCTTCGATTAACACATGCACATTCTTCAAAGCTTTTGCATGCATAATGGAGGCTTCACATTGATATGAACAACCTAACATCTTCGCGAACACACTTCGACACAGGATGGTAACACTACTCTTTTGTAAATTCATGTATGCTTTTCCCTTTTGATTTCGTTTCTTGAATTCTTGAATTGTGTAGTTTCATTTCATGAGTAATGGGCATGAATAATTTTGCATTTTGTTGTTTATATTAGTTTCTATTAACCAATTTGATCATTCACATCTTTCTCAATTTCCCCCTTACACAATTTTAATCATTTTGTATGCACGGGGAAAAACCCCACTCATACAATTATGACATATTGAATCATCGAAGGGTCAGGAAAATTCCCCGACCATGCAACTTAAAGGGTAAAATGAAATTTAAACATTGTCTACACCATTGGTAAAAATATCGATTATGCAAATATAAGCATTTAGTTCATGTAGGGTCGGGTAAAAATATTGACCTTCCATCTTTGGTAATACATGCTTTTTAATGAGGTGTAATATGTTTGTATTTGTGGGATTTTACACTGTAGTTTCAACAAACTAAAAGATGATTCACTCATTTCAAAAGCGGAAAAATCCACAAATATATAGACTATGGCACAGGTAACTCTCTATTCAAAACGAGAATAAACCCCACGATACCAAGCATTAATTTGAACATTTAGGTATTGGTGAAAATCAATAACCCTTGGGTATGTAAAACTAGGACGATCTCGAATTAGCAAGAGTGAAATGTTATAGGATCATCTTAAATAAAATAAATATAAAATCAACAAACCCTAGGACGGGACAAGGAGAGTAACTAGGGCTTATGAGCAAACAAAAACGACATACATAAAGTAATAAACCTAAACATAATAAAAAAATAATTTAAAAACAATGAAAAAATATTTAAATGCAAACCCTAAGCATAAATCTAGAGAAAGGGAGATAAAATGTGAACATACCCAGAAGAACGAAAATGAAGAAAAACCCTAGCTCAAATTTGCAAGAGATTTGTCCCAAATCTGCATACAATCGAACCCTTGAACTTCAGACAGACTCACGAAGGATAAAGAATGAAAAATGATGAATAAAAATGAAGAAACAATGGGTGAAAACTGATTGAAACCCAAACTCAAAGTCATTAAAACACATAATAAATGCAACTCATGTGGAACTTCTAGTTGCAGGAGTGATTTTTTCAATGCCAATACAAATTGGAGTTAGATAGGTGACTTACAAGGTAAAAAAAAAGTCTAACTTTGCAAGCTTTAAATTACACTTTGACTTGTAGGGTCAGGGAAAAACCCCGACTGTGCAACTCCTTTTTATTTTGCAATTTTCATTTGCATGGTCAAGGAAAAACCCTGACCTTGCAAGTACAAAAAAAATTCTTACTCCTATAAACTGAAATTCATGTATTACATAAAAAGATGAATTTTGACAAATTGACGAAGGTAAATGCTTGAAAGGACATTCCAAGACTGAGGACCACACATGAGGGAAAATTGAGATTCACCTCATTTTGTGTGCTTAGAGTACGTGGGATATGAAATGAACAAGTTTTGTAGAGGTTATCCCATGAATTGAGTGCGCTGAATTTGAGGATAACAATTGGCTCTAGCTAGGGAGCTTCCTTCGATCATTCTTTGAAATGATTGAAGGGAGAAGAATTCTAGTCTCTAAGTGACTTCATCCATCCATTGGGTGTAGTGTCAGGCAACAAAAATAAAAAGACTCAAAAAGAAAAAAGATGCAAAGAATATACAAATATTTACAAAACCCATCCGTTGCCTCACTGAGTGGAGTTCTTTAGATGTTGTCCACTATGTGGTTGCAAAAATGGAGTACCATCATGGTATGCTAGCAAGAAACTATTTTCATCACAAAGTTGGTGAATCTTGAATGGTCCTCTCCATAGTCAGTCAAAATTCTCATGCATACCTTTGGGTTCTCTTATCTTGTCCCACAAGAGAGCTAGATATCCAATTTGAAAATCTTGAGACTTTCCCTTCTTGTTGAAAAGATTCTTCCCTTGATCTTGGTGCTTCGTAATACAATCCACCACTTGAATGCGCTTCTCCTTGAGCGAGGAACATGATACACTTTTTTTTACACCACAAAAATGTAATTACCTATTTACTATTATTGTGCTAGGGTAGATATTGCATGTGTGAATGTACTTTGAATTTTGATTGAGAATATATGTGCTTGCACTTTGTTATCATTGAATTATGAATGAATATTATTTCATTTAATGTTATGTGATGAAATACATATATGTGAAATGGATGGTTATTGAATTGGATATTCTAACTATTGAGAGATATTATGTGAAAGCATATTTTGTTGAACAACTGACTACCATGTAAATATGTTAGTTGGATGTAGGCATATGTTCAATCCTCTAGGTGCAAGGGAAAGTATCACTTAGGAGAAGAACTTGGTCGGGTAACCAGTAACGTACCCTAACCAAGCTTACGCACACACTCATAGTAGAATGGTTGAGTCAAGTTATTATGTTGGGAATTGGTAAGACATCCTTAGTATGAAGTGTTTGCATTAGTAAGGGTATTGATTACTATTGAATGCATGCTTGGATGATGTTTATCTATTTGGAGCTTATGATTTCTTCCTTATACTACTATGTTTGAATTGATGAGGGGAACACATGTGAAATGTATGTATATGCATGTCAAACGATAGACCATATGCATGAACACATACATGAGAGTACATAGGTAGACATACCTATGCACACTTATGAATGGGTTGCTTAGGAGCATGGTGCTATCAAACACACAAAATGACATGTATATATGTATAAATATATCACACATGCATCTACTATCAATAAGATAGTAATTATGTGCTTGATTGTGCAATTGAATGTGTGTGTATATATATAAGATATATACATATATCCATATGTATACATGTGTCAATACATACGTATGCTTGAAAATGAAAATGTCCATATAGATATATCAATATATGTATATGTATGTATACATGTACATAGAGATATATATATATATCTGTGTGTGTGTGTACAGTCAATATGATTATTATTATTGTGATACGAATGTTAAATTGATCTTATTCATTTGTATATCAAATTATACATATTTGATTGTCATGGAAAATACATATATAAATATATTAGAATACATATATATATATATACATATACATATATATACATATATATATGTGATAGCATTAAGGCTATTCATTAACACACACACACACACACATATATATATATATATATGTACATGTATATATACATGTATATATATCAAAGAGGGTGATTTGTATATATGCCGTGCAAAGTATTATAGGCCAATTGATACATATGTGTATCATACTGAAATTTGAAAAGCTAAATGATTTAAACTATAAACCCCAAAGTATTATAGGCAATTGATACATATGTGTATCATACTGAAATTTGAAAAGTTAAATGATTTAAACTATAAACCCCAAATCAAAATTCCAGCATAACATCAATGGAGAATTTCTTAAATGAAAACACATGTCAAATGAAACTAAACTATGAAAACTAAAAAAAACATGAGCATTCAAAAGAAATCAAACTCCATTGTTATCCTATCTACAAGATCTTGCCTTTGCTCTTAGATTTGTTTTGCAACAAAAGCACAAGAGGCTATGTAGAATGAATTTTGATCAAAATGAGATTGGAGTTGTGTTTGAAAAGTGAGGAGGAAGCGAGCTTATATAGATTTCCTCATGGGTGAATCCAAATTTTGAGAAGAATGTGGGATAAAAGAGTGAAATGGAGGAATGATAATTATCCCATTTTAATTAAATGTAATTTGTGATATGTTGGAGATTAAGGATAATGGATTTATTAAATGATATGCGTAAGAGAAGGATAAATGATTATTTAAATTGTTTAATGAAATTGGTTTATGAAATGGACAAATGCTCATGCAAATGTATTTATGAAATGCATTTATGATTATGTATGAATATAATGATTATGTATAAAATGTGTAATGAATGTATTTAAATGATTATGGATTAATGATTAATGAAAGGGATGAGTTAATGATTATGCAAATGGTTAAATGATTTATGTAGATGAATATATGAAATATGCAAAGGATAAAAATGATTATGAGGAAATTTTTATGCGTCTACATTTTTCCCCTCTTTGAGACAATGCATCCTATTGCGTTGTTTCAAAGAAAAAGTGATTAACTGATACATGCCCCAGGGATATCCTGGTAAGGATGATGATAAGGATGATATTCCCCCTTGAGAGATTGATTGAAAAAAGCTATGATAAGATTAATCTCTCGATAGATCACGCGGAGAAAATTTGATAATTGATATTGCACGAGTGATTAAGTAGTGATGTACATTTGATGAAAATGCATAGTTGATGGGCGTAATTGAACAATTGATGTAAATGATCAGTATAGCCAGGTTGATAAGCTGATTAAGTTGATTGAGATTGATGCTAGTGCAAAATAATGATTGATTAATAAATTGAGTGACCAAGGAGCAGATTGATTGATTTGATATTTGGATTAAAAGACAAGCATTAGTTATGTAAACAAATTAATCATTCTTTGAAATAAGGAGCATGAAGAAAATGAAATGATGAAGGAAATGGATAATGGAAGAAATGATAGATGAAACGAGATATGAAGGAAATGAAAGTGATGAAGCTTCTTGTGCTTTACATAGTGCTTTATCATCATAGAGCTTACTATGTTGCAAATTAGTATAAGCGTCTAGATAACATGAACATCTAGACGACTTGAATACTGTTTGCGTTTTTATTTAGTGGTGAAGTATAAGCATCTAGGTATAAGGACCTTAGATGACCTAAATAATTATTGCATGGAAGACACTATCAGACAAGGAATGTTCTCATTCACACTAGACTCATAGATCCTCGATGGTTTTGGATAACCATGTCTTAAGATGAGTCATCTTGTGAATAAGAAACAATCCACAAACAACAAATAAGTGAACATGCCCCATCCTAACCTCTCTAGTCCAAAAAATCCTCGAGAAGCTAAAAGACATGCCACCAAAGATAAAATCATAAAATAATCAAAGATCAACAAACAAACATGCATCATGCTTCAATGTAGAACTGATTCTTGTTACAGTTTATGTGTTATGGTTGGATTTGAAAGATGGATTGATAGGTATGTTGCAATTTTTGTTTGATTTTCAATCATGGCGTGTTTTGATTTTGTTGAAGTTCAAAGCTGTGTGGCAATCTGAAAGTGTCACTGTTTAGGGATTTTTTTGAAGTTATGTGACTTTTTTGGTTTTTTTTGTAATATTTGATTTTTTTGGATTTTTGAAATATTTAATTTTTTTTTGATTTTGAAATATTTGATTTTTTTGGATTTTTTTAGGACATTTTATGATTTTTTATAGATTTTTTCAGGACATTATATGATTTTTAGGGATTTTTTAAGGACATTTTACGATTTTTAGGGATTTTTTCAAGAGATTTTATGATTTTTTAGGGATTTTTTAAGACATTTTATGATTTTTAGGGGATTTTTTAGGACATTTTTTGATTTTTATGGATTTTTTTGAAGTTTTAAAAATGGAGTGAGATGAAATGTGATAGATGACTGATTGAAGGAATAAGATCTTCCACAATAGAGGTAATGCAACCATGGATAAATGATAGATCAAAATGAAAGATTCACTACAAAACATGTCACACAAGCAACATATCTTTTGTCAAAAGATGATAATGGCTGGTTGATTGGATGCTAGGAATGATCAATTCCATAGGGAATGATTATGGTAAGTACTTAGGATTATTGATTCCTCTAAGTACGATAAGATTGATGATTGTTGATGATTGATTGAAAAAAGATATGAGGATTGGATAATGATTTACAACTAGGCTCAAATATGATTTGCATGATAAGATTCAAGGTTGCAAAGGGACATGATGGCCCACCCTGGGGTAGTGTAATCATGGATAAATGATAAGGATGTGAACTATGATGGTGTTATCAATTAGATTTGCACACTATTGAATACAAGATTCAACAATCTAATGACACATGGAAACCTTCTTCAGATGTGGGTGATCTAAACGAAGCAGGAATCTCTAGAGTGAGCTGGTTCTCTGAATGATGGATCCTATTCTAAGTATTTTTTGAGAAAAGGGATAAAAGGATAGCTTGAAAATGAAATCTAACACTAATTGATGATTCATTGTTATTTCTAAAAATTTAGATTTACCACTCACAACAATTCCTCTATTACAATAGCTCTCACAATCTCATTGGTACATGGTTTCATCAGTAATTTGCATGAAGATTCAAAGGCATTGAATACATCATACAACCTGAAAACATGAAATTCTATGCAAAGACTCATAAAAGCAAGACATATAAGGCTTCAAACTTGAAAACACAAAGACATCAAATTGTTGTTACAAGGTTGAGACAAGAAATGAGAAGAAAAATGTTGCTGCTTTATTGAAACTGAAAGAGTGTATCTGTCTGAACGTACAACTGAGTTTACAAGCTCAAAAATATTAAGAGCAAGAAACTAAAATATGAACTAAGAAGAAGGAAGAAAAACTAAGTTTCTTCAAAATATATCCCTCTAGAAACCCTAATCTGAGCTCACAAGAAAAAACTCAAGGAAAAGGCCTCAAACTATCTCAAAAATCTGCATAAAAGCAAAAAAACACACTGTTTCCACGTTCATACTGAAAAGCCTCTAAAAATAGGCTAAATCTACTTTTAAAGCAAATAAAACTACTTATCTCTCCAAGAGGAAACTCAAATCCAGCCCAAGGCAGAAAATAAAAACAATCTGCTAAAAATAGCAAAGAATAAAGTGATTTATAAAAGCACCACTTTAATCCCGCTCTACATGATATGTAGATTTTACAGTTTGTCCTATTTTTGCAATTAAAGATTTTTTAAATCTTTTGCAAAAAACAACTACCTTATTTCTCCAATACAACAATTGATTTTTCTTTAAAAAATCATAAAAACATACAAACCATATTATTCTCTCTTATTAATATCTTTAATTGATTTCTTTAAAATCAATTTGAAAATAAAAACCCTAAGTCTCATCTAATGATTTAAACAATTAGTCTTAAAATCAATTGAAACTCAGGATATCTATCAATCTCCAATTTCACTAAGGCACGAGCATGACACAAATACCCCAAGGCAGAAAAATAAAATATACCTTACCTAAGCCTAGACCCATAAAATATTCGATCAATCATGCCTAAAGACCTAGGTAAGTATCAACACATGAAGATTAAAAGAAAAAACGACATAGGGCATTGACTTAAGTTTGTTTGAAATGCAAAAACAACTCCTAAATTCAAATTTCTCCACTATTGTATTGACAAAAGGGAACATTAAGGACACTCATAATGCTCAACCTAAATTTGAATTAGGGCAAGAGACAAAGCAAGTCAAACCCTAAAATCATTTCATTTGCAATCATCGCTTCTAAAGACTTTGGGCTCTGCCTGAAAGGATGGCGTCGCCATGAGTGAGCTCAGTCTGTAGCTTGCAAATGCTTGAAAATATGCACTTTTGTCTTCAAATGGTCGAATTCTACTTTGCAATTCATGGTGAGTTGACTTCTTAATGACATAGTGATTTTCCTCTTCATTCAAAAGGAAAGAATGGCCATTAAGGCCGTGGCTTGTACATGCTTTACCTTTGATTTCTCTTTACATTCTTATGACTTTATTCTTCTTGGCCGCCTTCTATGAGCTCAAACTCTTGTCTAGAAATTCTATGTGAGAGCTTGTCCACATACTTCACTCCTCCACTGCACACATGGTGAGCTACTATTCATAGTATCTTTATGGCTTTACTTCTTGAGCCATTTTTGGTCTTGTGGCCGCAGATGTAACACAGTTTCTGATGTATTTTTTACTTCTTGTGATTGTTGTTTTGTTATCTGGGTCTTCTTGTATCCACTGGCCACCATATATGAGCTCACACTGGGTGTTTTGTTTGGGGTTTTGAAAGCTCTACTAGCTTTTCCCGCAGCTTCTTGGCTTCAACAGTGCACATTGTAAGCCTTGCTCTTCTATATTTCCTTATCTTTCTGCAAAACAAAAGCTAAAAAGCTTCATATCTCTAGCAAAGATGTCATTTTTATTTTAAAATCTTGAAGGCCATTTACAGGCCGTGCCATGAATATACTTGTTATGAGCTTTCTGAGTATTTAGAGCTTGACCCATTTGATTCACTCCTTTCAAAATTTTGAACAAACCCTTATATGGGTATCATGTAAAAATGAAGAAATTTGTATTCTAGAACGAACCCCAATATAGGTATTTTGGAAAATGAGCAAAAATTTGTGTGTTTTGATATTCATGTAAAACTGGCTCGACCCACGATGATTTTTTACATCTTTCGCACTTTCAGTTGCAAAACTAGACATGGGCATTCGTTATTTTGCAAAAATCTCACCTCCTTTGGAGCTCGCTCAACCCACTATGACTATTGCTTTCTTTTGAAAACTCTATGGGTTCCTTATAAAACCCTTCATGGGTGATAAACAATTGAGAAGCTATCCTTTATGTTCAAAACCCCAATGTGGGTGAGCTGTACTTTGAAGAAATCTGTGTGTTAAATTCAAACCCCAATGTGGGTGTATGAAAAATAAACAAAATCTATATATTTTGATATCTGTGTAAAATCTGGTCTCCTTTTGGCATTCAACTTCTTCAATTGTTAGTATATGGGTATTTTTTATTTGTGTAGAAAATGTACCTCTAAATGTATTACTGTTGAAAACCCTCACACAGGTTTATGAGATTCTCAAAATGTATCTTTTGTTTATACTTTCAATTGTCATCTCCATGCTGTTTCTTCCCTACACACAAAAATATTTTGATTAAACCTGTAGACTATTGTTTGCTTTAGTCTCTCACAGTTATGGCCTTCATGGATGCACCTCAAACCTTCATCCATATCATGTTCAATGCATACATGCTATTCATTCTGAAAATGACTCTATGCATATGAATCCTTGAAATCCTGCTTGATAATTGTGAATTTTCAGAAAGTATAACTTAAATGACATAAACCATTGCACTGGTAGAACAAAACAGATGTCCAAAACAGTGTTATTCTGCAAACTCTGGTTATTCTAAAAATAACTTTTCACTTGCTGTACCACCATTTGAAAGACATGATAAATGAGGAAACCAAACTTTAAAAACAACGTACGTTTGGACTATTTCATTCCATTGTCAGCCAAAAGATTGTGTCTAACCCACTTGAACATTGTATTTTGTACTTACAAGCAAGTTGATTGCTTCACAACTTAATAAATGACTGAACTGTTTATGCATTGATTAGATGCTGTCACTATTTCTTATCTGGCACTCTTCATGCATTTTTATGCTCCATTTAATAAAACTGTTCCGTGCATTTGCTCTCCTCCAAAATGAAAATCTGAAACAATTCCTTTCGTCGAGGCATTATGTATGCCTGTTCACTATCCTTGATTGAGAAAAGGACACTGTTGAACCTTGCATAATATCATGAACATGATGACTCATAATACTATAGTAGAAAATAAACCATATAATAGTATTTAAGATGAATGTACTCAGTTGGATTAATCAAGCTGATTTAAATTAACTGTCCACTCGTAGCTTTTAGAAACATTTTTGACTGCTATGAATGAACAATTGGCTTGATGGCTTGATGAATGAATTATGTTTTACTCTTTTAGTTGCATTTCCTTTCTTGTCATGAATATGATGATTGCAATCTCTATCTCGGCCCACATGTAATGAATAAGGGGTAGCATGCCGAGCTCTACCCTTGTGGGAGCCCGTTTTCCTTCACATGCTTGATCTTCAAATGATAATCAGCTTTGTGATTTTCCCTATACCTGCACAAAGAAGCAAATGATGTTAGTATAAAAAACAATATATGATCATGTTAATATATCTCTTTTAGCTTATGTCTCTGCACTTCTCTTGATTGTTTTAGTGCATGATTAGTAGCATACTACATTATTGTTGATGGTTCATGTAGGTATATTCATAGTCGAAGCCTCTGACATCCCTCTCTTCCTTTTTGCAGGTCAACGGAGCTCGAAGAAGACAAATGGTGCACCACTTCTGCGTCGGCCATCGATCAATAGGAAATGATGATTATGTTTATGCTTATGTGATTCCCTTTTATGCATCTTCCATAGTGTAGTGTGCTATTTATGATGCACTGTGACAGTCCCATCCACAACTTGTGTGGATATTTGATTTCATTCTTTTTGATTTTCATTTTGAAAAGAAAAATGCATCTCAATGCAAATTTGTACTATCATTTGAATTCTCGCAATCAAATGAAATTCTGTAAATATGATTTACTTTATGAAATAAACAAAAGCATTTAAAATGCTTTGTTGTTTGTATGCTCAATCCTATACTTCATCTGATTCTGAAACATCGAATAGCAACTTCTGAAATTCTATTTCCTCATTTTAATGCACAACTATCACTTGACGAATAATGAACAAAGTGCAAACAACACTTAAGCATAATGCAGAAATAACTGTAACTTCACTTTAAGATATAACAATATTCAATCCAGCTTCACCAATTGAGCTATAGCAAAAAAATGGTAACAGATGGAATGGTAATGCATAAGGATATGAAAGGAAATCCAAAGCATGCATTTGTAATTTTTCCCCTAATCTCATTAAGAACAAAGGAAGGAAATGAGACATTAATTTGGATAAGTTAGGAGATATGAAACATAAGATTGCAAGAATAAGGCTAATGAATAGGATGATCAAGATCAAAATAGATAAGATATGGACACAAATTCCTAAATACTTTGCCCCTATTCCTCATCAAGACGAAGGAAGGGAAGAAATGATTTATTTAGATAGAATGGTGGAATATGGATAAGGTGAAGGATATGGTACAAAAAATATGGATAAAGTGTATAGGATAAGATGTATGACGTTTAAGAAGATCCTTAACCTTGTCAAGATAAAAGTTGGAAAGGTAAAGGATGAACGTAAAGAGGATAATGGATATGAATGACATGATGGATGAAACTTTTCCCTAAGTGTAGAGTGCAAGAGAAAGGAAAAAAAAAGGATATGGATAAGGATAAATGAAAATGGAAGGTTGTATATACATGATAGGAATATGGAGGAGGACTCAAGCATCAAGTTTCATGACTAATATCCTTGAAATATGTGCTCTAATAAACTATGGCAATGCAAATTAGACTCATAAATGTTGATAGAATAATGGTATGATGGAAGAAGCTAAAGACTTATGCAAAGGTTTGGATTAAAGGAGGATAATGGGGGATGAATGTTGGATAATGGATATGAATTTGGAAGGCTTGTTGATGGATATATGTAAAGGATGTTAAGATCAACATTGGCACACACCTTGAAGGGTGGTGGAGTGATGGAGGAAAAATGGAGTTTGAAGGTGAGAGGTTTTTAGATGGATGATTGGAGGAAGCTTTTGGATTAGAAAATTTGGATGCCAATTTAGATTTTATTGCTTCTATGAGACTTTTAGGAATCCACGTAGCTTTTGAATTTGATTTTTGCTTTGTGGGCCTTTGTGGCCTTTGAGATTTTTATTTTTTCTTTATGGGCCTTTGTGGCCTTTGAACGTTTTTCTTTTGACTTTGGATCATATTTTATTTTATTTTTGCATATCTGTTCGAGGAGATATGTTGATCCTTTGATATATGTGGATTTTGATATGGAATCTTTTGACATTTGGCATCCAAATTTATTCCAAAAGCAATGAGATGGGTGGATGGAGATGAATGATATGGAGGTATTATGAATGGGTTAATGTAGGTAGAATTTTGAGAGGGCATCAAGGATGTGTGCCTTTGTTGTTCTTGATGAATAGGAGATGGAGGGATGTAGGACCCTAATATGGATGGAAGGGTTGATGAACTAGGGTTTGAATGATAAGTACCAAGGATAGATGGAAGGTTTGATGGACTAGGATAAGGACCTAGGATAGATGAAAGGTTTGATGGACTAGGATAAGGACCTAGTATAAATGGAAGGTTTTATGGACTAGGATAATTAGGTTTATTTTGATGGAATCCGGACTTATGATGGGTACCAATGTTTTGAGCATGAGGTGTATAACCAAGGCCATGATAATATGGATTTCCTTGGATATAAAGGGGTTCTAGGATACCTTGTTCATGAAGGCCTAATAATTTTCCTTTGTAGTTCATACTTTGACACATTTGTTTGCCAATGGGATATGTATTATTTATGAAACAAGATGCAAGTCCATCATGAGGTGGATGTGACATGGAAGGAATAACAAGATCTCAGAATAAACCACCTTGGATAAAACTAAGGGAACCCATTTGATAGGTAAGGGGATCATGTATAGCTTGAATGGGAGTGATAGACTCTGGTGGAGGATTGTGATCATAAGGGAATTAGGATGGGTGATAGGATCTTGACATGGGGATGATGGGGTACTTTGATATTGACTTGGAAAAGGATCACGAGGTGTAAGATATGGAATAGCTTGCTCTTTATTAAGTATGAAACGATCATGAAGTGGTATGAAAGGCATATCTTGATCATGAGAAGGATGAACATTATCGTGGAATGAAAGGGTATCCTTGAATAAAGGTATATCTTGATCTTGATGAGGAAGGGAATCCTGAGATTTTGTGGAAAGCATATCTTGATCAACATATGGTAGGACATCATTGGATATGATGGAAGAAATATCATGATCTTGGGATGCAATGGAATCATGAGATGGTATGGATTCATTAGATGAGGTGGAAGGAGGATTTGGAAGGATAATTTTCTCTTGAGATGGAAGGGGATCATCTTGGATTAAGCAAAATGAAATGAGGGGATTATCACAATATTCTTGAGAGATGGGATCTTGGTCAAATATTAGAAGGGGTTGTGGAATTTTGGTATCATTGGATGGAGTGGAAAGAATACTTTGATCTTGATGTGTAGGGGAGTCTATGTTAGCATGCTTTGGACTAAGAGATTGACATGAATCATTGGATGTAGATGGTATGATGGGAGCAGATGGTTAGATGAAATCATTAACTTGGGTGGAAGAATCATGAGGTTTATTTTGACTTATGGGGGATGAAGATAGATGCATGACATGGTAGGACTGCTCAATATTATTTATGTTTGAGGACTTAGATTTGGGCTTCTCATTTAATCTTTGCAAAAATTCAAAAACATTGAACTTGGATGATGTAGTTTTTGGTGGTGATAAAGGATTTACATGAGATGATTGCACCATTTCATTTGAATTTTGGGATTCCAATTGTTTTTCAAGCTCTTTCAAATGATGGTCAAAATATTCAATCCTTTGGTTTCACTCATAGGTTGGGGATGAATATGGAGGATAGCAGTTAGACATGTTTGGTTGATGGTTTTGGACATGTTTTGAGGTGTTTAGGGATGGTTAGGGATTATTAGGGTAAATTAAGAAAGGTTATGAATGGTTTAGGGATGGCTATTATGATGGATGAAGGTTATGAAACCCAAAGGTTGTGATAGGTGATAATGTTTGATTGAGATTGAAAATTTTGGTAACAAGAATGCAGTTCAAACACAAAAGCACAATGTTTGAATGTTTTGACTTGAATCAAAGACAAGTACAACCTATGGCTGGCCAGGACAATATTTGTTGGATTCCCACTTGGATTTCTCCAGCAGTGCCTATTCAGTGTGGATAGCTTAGGAGTTTGGTGACACTAGCTCCCCTCCACAACACTCACTTCTCGGGTACACCAAACTCCAAATTCCCCAAAGAGGAATTTTCTATCTCTACTTTGAACCGTGAAAGTGTGGGATGACTTCAAAGGTCTGACCTCCTGCACTAGCAAATAGAAGGATTTTGGTTTTCTACACAAAGGTTTCTAGTAAGGGCATCCAGTTCAGGGGATACTATGATAAACTCCCTCAAGAGGTCTCCCAACCTTAGAACAAGGGATTTTTGCATCATAAAGATACTAGGGGAGAGCTATCACGTACCACTTCCCATTGATCACAATTTTCATCGCAACCACACATTTATATAGCGGTTCAGAAGGACTTCGCTTTAGCTTGTTACCGCTTGGGTTGTTCCCACCTTTCGAAGCGGGGTGGCAAGCCCTCTAAGGGGTAAACACATAAATAGATGGGTCTAGCTTCTGATCACCTAGTTTGCACAAGGTGAGAGCATACACCTATCATCTTACAAGCATGAAAAACAATGGTTTATTAACCCCATAGTTAAATCGATGTGAAAAAAGATAGTTGTTCTTTTTAAGCAACAATTGAAGTGTTTGCTATACTAAAAGAAATTGGTTTTTTAAAAAAATTCAGTCTTCAAGAAACGTCCTACACCAAATGTCAATAGTAGTTTCAAGCCTCCATTCTTCGACAAAAATGTGTTTATGTTTCCACCTTTCAATTCTCTGACATGCAAACCTGCAATAGAAAAACCAACAATTAGCCACAAAATCAACAATTAAACTATGAAGGAAAAGGCATTAATCTAGATTAGAAACTAATCTAAATTAAAAATTAATCTAAATTAAAACTTAATCTAAGTTAAATCTAATCTAAAATTAAAATTAATTCTAAATTAAGAACTAAATTAAAATTAATCTAAATTAAAGATTAATCTAAACTAAAAATTAGTCTAAATTAAAAACTTAAATCTAAACTAAAAATTAAAATCTAACTTTTTTTTTGGTAAGGAGCACATAGCTCATATATATTAATAGATATAATATAAAATTTATAAAAACCAATGTATCTTCAACAAAAATGGAGGCTCTTCATAGCCTGAATATTACAATTTAGCACAAAGTCTAATGGTATAAACCCTGATGACAAGATACTGATATAAACCTTGATGGTATAAACCCTGATCAAAATTTACCTCATCCTTCAACCTACAAAAACTTTATCATTCTTCCCCATCTACAAAAAAAATCCTTCTAGTTGAACAAAATAGAAAAACATTCAATATGCCTTATCTCCCTGAAGTTATTCATATAGAAGAGAGATATCAAAAAATCCCTTACAAGTCAACGCTACTCAAAATTTCAACCCTTCAGCTCTGATACTCTTATTCTTCCATGAACTTAGGATGATTTTCACCATGGCCTTCCTCCATCCCCATAGCTCACCGTGTAACATTGGTATCATGTGCATGTGCCTGCAAAGGATGAACACCATATAGAATACGTTCACACATAGCTTCATTCATTTGAGACAAATGAGGGATTTTGTCAACCAACATATAATCATGCAATTTAAGGAAAGCAATTGCAAAGTATTTTTTCTTAATTTCTACCCTCAAACGTGCACAAATGCATCCACTATTCTTTCCTAATGGTTGCAATTTTTTTTTGTCCTTGTCTTCCTGAAGAGCCAACTTCATAGATTCAAAAACTTCACGATAGCCTTGAAATTTCCTAAGGAATTTATGAGGAAATAACCCTCCAACCAAAGCTTTCCCCTTATAAAGATTATACCCTTGCACTGCTTTCACTAGTACATTGCCTTGAACAAACTGGTGTTTAACAAACTTACCCACAATTTGTTTCAATTCCTTATAAGATTGACACAAGTCCATTATATTGGAAAGGAAAATCGATAGAACCTGCGATGGAAGCAAGATTCATCTTGTCCTTGGCTTGGTTATTTCAATACCAATTACAACTCGAACAACATCTTCCATGCGCAAACAATCTACTTTAAACAACAAACCCAAATCTTCATTTGATAGTGCTTCTTCAAAGGGTTCCTCCCAATGTTGAGCTTTTAGGGAAATCCTCAATTTCCAAGGATTATAGGCCATCTTCCCACAACTACACAGACTCACGCCACTTCCTTTGTCTACTCCACAACACCTCCTTCATGGTCATTGTCTCCAAACATCCAATCGCTATATTCGCAACCAGAAACATAACACTTTGTATTTTAACTTCACTAAGAAAAAAATGATGAAGAAAACAAGCAACCTCGAAAGAATTAATAGTAGTAGGGGTGTCTAAATCATAATTACGCCAGCCAAAAAATCCCCTTCTTAAAGATCGACTCATGCTTCAAACTATCCAAATATATGTGCCAAGGCCACATCAATCCTTGACTCCTTGAACACTTAAGTTATAATGATGGGATTTTGTACCTACAAAAGTAGAAAAACATTAGTAAAACAAGATTGGAAGTTGCATCTAGCTTGGCCGCTTGCGCCTGTATTCTTCCCTATGGCAGCTTACATTGTATGTCGACTCATCATCCACATTACACTAGACCTTGCCAAATTCACCCCATTTAACTAATTTACCACAATCATACTATTTCAAAGGGCACACTTTGTACAATGTTCCCTCGTGCAGTATATCCCCTATTTGCACAATGGTACACACATGAACTAGATCTCACCTGACTGTCCCATTATTGCTTTATTTGTGTGAGGTCAACAAGTAATATGATTTTTAATTCCTTCCTTCCCTTAACGATTTGATTTCTTATAAAAGGCATCCATAATGCAATTATGGAGAAGTAGACCTGATTGGAGATTGCACAAAACTAAAAACTAAAAAGTTAAAAACTAAAATATAAGTTAAAAACTAAAATCTAATTTAAAAGTTAAAACTAAAAATCTAATTTAAAAATTTAAAAACTAAATCTAATTTAAACTTAAATTTAATCTGAATTACTTAACTAAATTAAAAATTAATCTAAACTAATTGAAATTAAAATTAATCTAGTCTAATTTAATTGAAAATAAAGTTAATATAATCTAATTTATCTAATCTTAGAAACTAACTAAATTAGAAAAAGACTAAAAGCCTGACAACATCAAGTGATTTATCAGAAAGCCATGATTGTAGGATATTTTCAAAATGGAATAATTTGATTGTAGTATACATTTTTTAAAAAGGAAATGTCGTGATCGTAGGATATGGTTAGAATGGGAGTAGAGAGATAGTTTTGCTACTCCAAAAAGGACATCATCCTCATGGCCCAGACATTACGAAAAACTAATTTGAAAATATGCAAATTTGGAAAAGAACTCTATGAATCATTGTGCCATTTGATAGAGTGAGAAATGGAACTGGAATCATCAACGGCTATATGGAAAACTTTAGCATTCTAACATAGTGATCATGCTAGTTTTTCCACAAGAAGGGGAGTGATAGGGCTAGAGAGGCGTTGCAAAGATGGGTGGTGCGGGTATTGTGATATGGCTACAACAGGAAGCCAAAATGGAATTGGAAGACAATAATTCAACTTTTACCAATAGAGCAACTCAAGAAATGGAGCAATAGTAGCCAATGGGTAGCGATGAAGGGATAAATCCACAAGCTGGAGCAAGTAGCAGACAACAATGAAGGAGAGACTCAACAACATGTAAAGAGTATTACTGCCAAACTGGAAGACATCATGCAAGAACCTGAGGAAGATGAATTTATTTTGTGTGCAAAGATTTAAATGTAAAACACCTCAGATAAACGCAAGGTCTTGTGGCAGGATGAGAGGTGCTACGAGCCAGAAAAATAAAAAATGACAATGATCTTGAAGCTTTGTTTAGTATGGATGCTCGACCAAGAGGAAGGCCACGACCTTGTGCATATGTCTAAGCATATGGTAAGCTCTAAATGGAATTAATGAAAATTCTCTAGAAACTTTCATGCAATGCATTGGCGGTGTAATCAGGCATTCTATAAGATGTCATGCCTTTGAGACATTTTGGAAAATAGTTCAGGGAGAGATGGATATGGACGTAACGACAATGATTTGTGACTCTATCAAAGGAAGAAAATGTCATCCATGTAGGCAAAAGACACTTGATTAATATTAAACAATATTCATGATCATTATTAAGCCAAGATCGTGTAAGTCGTAAACAATATTCATGATCATTATCAAACCAGTAAACCAGAGTCTTTGATAATCATCCTTACATTTACATCATAATTGATTAATCCAAATCAACAAAGTATTCACATTGGGTTCACCATTTGTATCATACTAAAATTTTTAAAGCTAAATGATTTAAACTATAAACCCCAAATCAAAATTCCAACATAACATCAATGGAGCATTTCTTAAATGAAAAAACATGTAAAATGAAACTAAACTATGAAAACTAAAAAAACCATGAGCATTCAAAAGAAATCAAACTCCATTGTTATCCTATCTACAAGATATTGTCTTTTCTCTTAGATTTTTTTGTAACAAAAGCACAAGAGGCTATGTAAAATGGATTTTGATCAAAATGAGATTGGAGTTGTGTTTGAAAAGTGAGGAGGAAGTGAGCTTATATAGATGTCCTCATGGGTGAATCCACATTTCGGGAAGAATGTGGGATAAAAGAGTGAAATGGAGAAATGATAATTATCCCATTTTAATTAAATGTAATTTGTGATATGTTGGAGATTAAGGATAATAGATTTATTAAATGATATGCGTAAGAGAAGGATTAATGATTAGTTAAATTGTTTAATGAAATTGGTTTATGAAATGGAAAAATGCTCATGCAAATGTATTTATGAAATTGGTTTATGAAATGGAAAAATGCTCATGCAAATGTATTTATGAAATACACTTATGATTATGGAAATATGATTATGTATAAAATGTGTAATGGATGTATTTAAATGATTAATGAAATGGATGAGTTAATGATTATGAAAATGGTTAAATGATTTATGCAGATGACTATATGAAATATGCAGTGGATAAAAATGATTATGAGGAAATTTTTATGTGTCTACAATATTTTTGACATAAGATAAAGGCCAAACCATGTGCAAGTAATGTGCAATAAAAAAGGTCGACATGGGAAGTAAACCATGCTCGATACTATTTGAAATGCATCACTATTTTTTATAGCAGTGAATTATTCATACTTGGAACACTTTTATCCAAGATATAAAGTGATGAAATATTAGAATATACTTCATAAAGTATTTTGAATGCATGATAATAGGAAAAGAAAATAACAAGTCATGAGCTGGTAAAAGCACCATTTAAAGGCTATTATTGTGGAGCGACTCATCTTTTCTCTGTTGTTCAATAAAACTATGACCAAGTCGACATAGTATAGGTGTTGCCAACAAATAGAAGACTGTTTCTATGTGCAAGTGAATTCTAACCTAGAAATGAAAGATAACAATAGAAATGCAAGCTAGAAAACACAAACAAAACACTTAAGATTAGGCCTAGTTGAATTCAAACAAAGAGCAATGAAATGGAACCTTTTACCTTGTTCAAATTGATGGTTTGGTTGGCCCTTGTTGATGCTCCATTGTGTGCTCCTTACTTGCAAAATGACATGCAACTATGATCAAAATGAAGCTATGAGGATGGATATTTTAATGGTGGATATGGGTATTGAAATTGATGCAAGATGGAGGCTCAAAATACTGCAACAATGGTGTATGCAAAAATGGCTAAGTGTTGCTTTTTGGATGCTTGAGTGCTTGGATGCTAAAGTGGATTATTTGGTGATTTCCAAATGAGATAAATTCCTCTAATTTTAGGGGAAGTGCCTCTAAAGAAATGGAGGGTCAAGATTGATCCATGGTGGAAGAGATCAAGGGTTAGGGTGAGTTGAGAACTCACAAGCCCTCATAAGTTGATATGTGACATATGACATAGAAAAGAAGGGATGATGTGGAGATGACATGGAGGTACTTTGATGTACCTTGGGAATGGAAAATACCTCCTTATAAACGAGGTCCTTTTCCAAATGTTCCTTGAGAGGACATGTGAGGAATTGAAAATTCCTCACAAATCCTCATGGGGATTGGAGAAGGAATTTAAAATTCCCTCAAATGCCTTGGAGGAATAAATGTGAATTAAAAATTCATATAGAGAAGGGGATACCTTCTCCAAATAGAGAAAGTATTTAATGTAGGTTGACTAAGGACATATGTCATAAATGTCATGGAGATTAGGTTAGCTTAATTAGGTGATTAAGGTTGTGCAAATGTGGGATTAGACAGACTAATGAAGGATTAGAGGCAACTGGGAGATTATGGAGGATGTGACCCTAATGATGATTAGGGGTGTGCACATCCTAATAATAGATTAATTAGATTAATTTGGATTAAAGAGGATCATGGAGGATGTGACATGAGGAGAGAGAAGAAAATGAATTAAAAATTGATTTAATTCATTTGGGCTAATGACTAAATTAAATAAATTGGTCTATTTATTTAACTTAGAGATGAATAAGATAAGGTATTTAATTGATTAATTAAATACCTTAGGGACATTATACTGAAGGGAAATATTAATCAAATAATAAATTATTTAATTAATATGGCTAAGGGATATGAGATAGAGGAATATGAGGATGAATTTGATCATATAGGAGTGGTCAAATTTAGGTGTCTACATTTTGCCCCTCTTTGAAATACTATTAGAATAAGAGTGTTTCAAAGAAAAATAAAACACAAACAAATCAATAGAAGAAAATAATGTTAGATGATTCCCTGGTATCGCAGGAGAATAGATAGGAAGGAAGAATGGAGAAATATGGTAGGGTACGCCCCCTCAAGAGGGTAGATGGGGAAGAAAAGGGGCCCCAGGTGACTGCTCAATATGGAGAAACAAAGGGTACCACGTGATAGAACATGAAAAACCATGAAGAATGGATTTTTAATGGAGGAAAATGGGAAAAATGGGTGCAAATGGAAATCATCGTAAGAAAAGGGGTAAATGAATTAATCGAGCTTAATTAAAGGATAAAAATGACCCAAAAATGAAGAGGCTAAATAGGGTCAAAAATAAAAATTATAAATAGTAAATTTGAAAAATTACTATTCACCTAATTCTCATTTGCACACTTGGCATCCTGCAATTCGACGAGAGAGAAAGTGAGTGTGAAGAGGATTGTTGAAAAGATGAGTGACGCGGAGTTGATCCACCAGGGCAAGAAGGTGCGACAGTACTACCACAAGCATGCGGTACCCTTCCAGGTAGGCTTCTGATCCTGACTTTGTGATTTTGATTTAAATTTCATGCATATGTTTAATTTCAGGATGGGTAGACTAGGGTACAAACTCACCATAGAAGGGTGGACTCACCCTTCCAACAAGGCACATTCGCCTGCCTGATAGATCGGTGAGAAAAGGTGAAAAATCGTGCACCGCATGGGAAAACATGCAGAGAGGGGCAATTGCGAAATCGCCTCTCAAAAAAGGGTGAACCTGCACAACATAGGGGCGGGGGAGAAACGGGATAGGCGATTGCAAAATTACCAAAAATGGAAAAGGGCAGAAGTGATTTTTCCCAAAAGAGGGGTAGGTGGATGCAAATCCTCCCATTAAGGGAAATGGTGAATGCGAATTCACCACTTGGGAAGAAAACACACAGGGGCAATTGTGAAATCACCCATGAGGAAAAAGGGAAAATGCGAATTTGCTTCTGAGGGAAAGATGGGCGGATTTGCACCTGGACAAGAAAGGGGTGGGTCCACTTGAAAAACAAGCAGTCTCACAAAAGAAAGAAATAGGGATAAACGTGCTAGCTCGATAGGCGAATGCGCTGGGAAAGGGAAAAGGGGCGAACCTGGCTTACATAGAGGTGAAATTTCTAAACCAGTGCAGGGATGTAAAGAACAAGAAATAGGAATGAAAAGTTAGAAAGTCTGATAGAATGGTTTGCATGGATGCAGAAATTCGAGACGCTGAGGATTCGCGAGAGACACTCGACGGTGTTGGATTCTTGTATGAGAGCTATGACCATAGAGGACCATGCAGTACTAGCACATGCTAGATTACTTCACATGTTGGGATATCCCAACAACCGAGCGCATCGACCCCTATTGACAACATTGATGGAGTGAT
This sequence comes from Sequoia sempervirens, assembly GCA_007258455.2. Classification (NCBI taxonomy): domain Eukaryota; kingdom Viridiplantae; phylum Streptophyta; class Pinopsida; order Cupressales; family Cupressaceae; genus Sequoia; species Sequoia sempervirens. The sequence goes on along the minus strand of VDFB02049217.1, from coordinate 90,557,264 downwards.
GGAGCTCTGAGATCTCTACCTTCCATCTCCCGACAAGGGAGATGACGATGACTCTAGAGGACGTCTGGAGGATTCTACGGTTGCCCTTCTGAGGACATTTGATCAATGTGACACCTTGACAATCAGTAGATAGGATTGTGGGAGTAGTTTTTGGACTAGGTGACCTTACCATCTGAGGGAAGGAGTTAGATATTGATGCATGTTTGGGACTGGATATGGCAACATTACCTTTGTACCTGTGTGGCCTCATCAGTGGGATCCTCCTACTAGATAGGAGCAAACATGTTTTAACCTCAAGATGATTGAGGTGGTCTGACACATAGTTGAGTAGTGAGAGGGAGAGTATGCATGGGGAGTGTGCATACTAGCACAGTTTTACCACAATATGCATGTGGTGTGCTACAGACAAGCCCTGAGCAGTACCCATGTGACACTGCTCTAGGTATGGGCCTGCAAGCACACCGACATTGCTTGACTAGACATATTGATTCATGAAGTGTAGGATGAGACATTGTTAGTGGCCTATTGGTGGGGGATGGAGTATAGTTGGAGATTGCATTACTAGGAGGTGGGAAGCTTGGAGGAGTGGCGGCGGAGGCTGGATGGATTGAGGGGGGAGGATATTACATGGAGGCCTTACATGGGATGAAATTTTTTGGGATGGAGGGAGGATGACAAGAGATGGAGAGGATAATTTTTTTTAGTGTGCTATTTGATCAACTGGGTTCCTTTTATTATAGAGCTACACATGCCTGATAGGGTAATCTGATAGTACGAAGTACAACAGGACATCCTTGCAGGACCATCGATGTTCAGATGGATCAACTGAGAGGTGAAGGGGATATGGGGTGAGTAGATCACTGTAGAGTACACACAAAAGATTTGGGATGCAGTATCGATGACTCAGTTTCCATGGAGGGGAGGGCCAGTTGATGCAAGTATGATAGTATGGTATTCTACAAGGTGGGCTTGCAGAGGCTGAAGAGGATCACGACCATAGAGCTGATCGTGGGGGAATTGGGATTTAGATCAGATGATGAGAGGGAGTTGGCTAGGAGATAGAGGAGGAGGAGGAGGGCTGACATACAAAGTAGAGGAGGAGACGTAGAGATGGAGGAGGTGAGAGGGAAGGAATAGGAGATAGAGGTGGATGAGCCAGCGGTTGACCCATTGGCCATAGTGCCTTATGTACCACCATCGCCTGAGGACCCTGCAGTGTTGTTGATAGGAGACCTGGCTAGAGTAGGGATAGCAAAGCATAGACTTAAAGAGTTAGAGGAAAACAAAGACATGTTACAGATGGAGGTGGGGAGATTGCAGGCTAAGGTGGAGGGGCAACATGGCACACAGGGAGAGGGAGATAGAGCCTTCGAGCAACTGGCAGATGACGCCGGGAGGAGGTTGTTAGAGATGCAGAGGGAGAGGGATGAGGTGAGGGGATAGCTAGAGGAGATGTGGAGAGAGAGGGATGAGGCTTGAGACAAAGTGGAGTGCACAGAGGCAGCCATGGTGGATGCAAGTGGATTTTTGGAGAGGGTAGAGACAACAAAGGCACATGTACAAACCTTGCAGAGTGAGAGGGATGTGGCAACACAAAGGATATCTCAGTTGGAGTCCCAGGTTGACTAGATGCAGCTAGCCCAGGAGCCTTGGGAGAGGGAGAGGTGACATATCAATGGGAATAGAGACATGTACCAGATAGAGAGGGACATAACATAATCATAGGTAGTAGGGGAGGCCAATGCTAGTACAAAGGCCAAGTATTATATGTTTTCTTACCATTAGGCCATCCCAGATCCTGCATGGAGGGTGCCACCATATGTCTAAGCAGTGCCACAGATGCCAACACCCTCACACTCAGGGGTTACTCATACACGAGGATACAACAGTTATCATGTGACACCCGTTGAGGCCGAGGTTCAGTGCCAGACTCCCCCCAAAGGTTAGATGTGGGGAGAACTGGTTAGAGGATGAGAGGAGGTACAAGATCCAGGTTTGTTTTTGATAGGTGCAGGGTGGATGAGCAGTATATAGAGGCAGAGGCTATAGATTCTATGCATAGATTCCAAAGACTAGTTTATTCATTCATTGTTTTATTCTTTATTCGTTATTCATACAGAACACCATGATGTGTCAGATGTAGTCTCTGTATTGGATTAGAGCTCTGCACTTGTATATTTATTTGATGGATTTCCATGAACATTTATGATGGACTTGTTATGTTATTATGGATTGTCGTGGACTTTTATGATCGTTTTATTATGGACTATGATGGATATATAATGAACACTATATATATTTGATATAGATATGATATGCAATGGACATTGTCGACATTATGTGATTATTATGTGATGCCATGAATGTTTATTATGTTCATGTGTATGTTGATGATTATGATGTATGCATGTGATGATGATGATTTATGCCTATTTCTATGTGAAATATATGGATCATATGTATTATGTCTAACACCCATAGATGCAGGATGTGATAATAATGGCGTGTAATGCAGGTGGCAGTGTTAGTATGATTTATGATACATGCATATGAGATATGATATGATGATGAATGTGCTATGGCTAATAATGTATGCATGATGTGATATGAAAAAGCAATGTGATGCAATGGATGAAAATATGTGATGTATGCATATGTGATCATGTTATGGATGGATGGATGGGATAAATGTAATGTAATGCGATGTATGTGGTGAAATGAACTAATATGTTTAGAATAATAACTCTAAACAATCTTAAAATGATATGAAATGAAATGATAATGGAATGGAATAAACTTAAGATGCTTAGAATAACCAATCTATATTAATCTAAACAACTTAAGATGATAATGAAAATGATAATGCAATGGAATGAACTTAAGATGCTTAGACTAACAGATCTATATTAATTGAAACAACTTAAGATGATAATGAAAATGATAATGCAATGGAATGAACTTAAGAGGCTTAGACTAACAGATCTCTATTAATCTAAAAAAATTAAGATGATAATGAAAATGATAATGCAATGGAATGAAAATGAAATGGAATGAACTTAAGATGCTTAGACTGACAGATCTATATTAATCAAAACAACTTAAGATGATCAAATGAAAATGAAATGGAATGAACTTAAGATGCTTAGACTAACAGATCTATATTAATCGAAACAACTTAAGATGATAATGAAAATGATAATGCAATGGAATGAAAATGAAATGAAATGAACTTATGATGCTTAGACTAACATATCTATATTAATCGAAACAACTTAAAATGATAATGAAAATGATAATGCAATGGATAGTGAGCCTAAGTGAACAATGATAGATGTGACAATGTACTGGATAGTGAGATGAATGATGATGGGTGTGATACACCACCTGTCAAAACACAGGAATCTTGATAGGAAGAAAAGGTGGGGGAAGAATATTTGCACAACCAAAATCACTAACCATAGGCTAGGGGAAGAATTGGATGGGGATAAATGCAATGCAATGGGATGGTAAATGAAGTGAAAACCTAATGATAGTTTTCCATATTAGGAGCACTAATTTTTTCTATAGCATAAGACATGATACACCAAGGTATGAGGAACCAAGGCAGATTAGTGTCAAATGCATAAAACAAACAAGAAGGCTATCCCAACACCGCAATGACTTTGGTTGGGCCATGCATTGGGATAACCAAAAACACAAAGGATGCCCCAACATAACACAAGAATACGAGAGTCTTGGTGGGTACTACATGGGACAACCGATAAGACAAGAACATGCAAAATAAAGATATGCCCTATTTCTACCTGTTAGAGCACACCATGATATGATGGATCGTGGTGAACCTGAAAAGGTATAATAGGAAGCTGAAATGATAAACAAAATGCCAAAAACATCAAAAGATCACAATAGATGTCAAATGTCCTTTGTCATAGGATCAATAAGTGGATGTGATTGATGCAGTCTGGTTTAGGAAGGATACATCATGTTAAGTCCAAGGATGGAAGGTAGATTAGGTGATCGACATGATGTAGGATACTCGAAACCAATTGGACCTCATGATACTAATGGATTTTGCTTGTTTACAACCAGCTAGTTAGGGACACACTTGATGACACAACACAACAACAAGAAACACCCTACAAACCTAGGGGCTCAAGGGTTGATCAAAGATTAGCCTTGCCAACGTGAAAGCATAGAGCCAGGTCGTAGTTTAATAAAATATTGATGATTGACTATGGATGAAAGTAGAAAGAGGACAATGGAGACCTCGATGGATGACAAAGACAAGATGGAAAAATGCCCTGGGGGCTGATCAAATGATTAGCCTTGCGTACATGTAAGCGTAGGGGTGATGTTCGAAAAAATAGATGGGAGACAAAATGAGACCTAATGATGACCAAAATGATGGAGGACCCTAGATGAGGACACGAGACTGACAAATGACACCAATATACAAGTGATGAAAAGCTTAGATTCAGGATGAAAGCTCAAGATTTTGGATAGCCAATATGAATCGTCCAATGCTCAACCAAAATATACCAAGCGACAGATAATGGGATGCCAATGGGAGGATGGATACGATAGGATATGAGGATAGGATGTGAGGATAGGATATGTTGATAGGACAAATATTGGAAGCATAAGGAAAAAAAGGACGTAAGGTAGATAATGTTTAAGCCCTCTATGAATGGCACCTATTGCCAGGTTTTCACCAAACGTACTTATCCAAGGTGCCACCAAGGGTGGTTTTCACCATAGGATGGATTATTTCTCTTTACTATTTTTGGATTTTTTTTGACTTTTTTGATCTTTTTTTGTATTTTTCTAGATTTTTTACTTTTTTGTGGATTTTTCTAGGTAGGATAACCCAACTGACCTAGGTGTAAAACCTCTTAAGGTGCATGATGTTGATAGGTTCCTCTAAGGGTTACCCCTTAGGTGTTGCAATCTAATATGCCCCAGAACCAAATTTGGTGGTGACAACATATGGACCCAACCAATTTGCTTCAAACTTTCCTTTCTCGTCTCGATCTTGCTGGGTGCGTTGATTCTCCTTCAGGAGTAGATCACCAATGTTAAATTGGCATGGAAAAACCTTCTTATTGTAGCTTCTCCTAAGACAATGCTAATATTCTTGGAGATGATTGTAGGCCTTGACGTGTTTTTCATCCAGGAGCTCCAGTTGACTTAACCGTGTGACTTGAACATCTTCATCACTGATGAGATTCTTTAGATAAATTCAAAGTGATGGGATCTCGATCTCAATCGATAAGATGGTGTTCGCGCCATAAATGAGGGAGTATGGGGTAGCGCGAGTGGGAGTGCAGATGGATGTACGGTATGCCCAAAGGGAGGGATTGAGATGGAGGTGCCAATCTCGACTAGTGTTGTTGACCACCTTTTTGAGGATTTTGATAAGAGTTTTGTTAATTGCTTTAGCTTGGCCATTACCTTGAGGGTAATATGGGTGGACCAACGATGTTGGATATGATATGTCTCACAAAGTTGCTTCATATACTAGTTTTTGTATGGCTTACCATTGTCAGTGATGATGGTGGAGGGGATTCCGTATATGTAGAAAATATGGAAAAGGATGAATTTGGAGATCTGAATACCTATGATTTAGGAGAGTGGAATTATTTCCACCCACTTAGTAAAGTATTCAGTGGTGGTGATGATGAAGGTATGACCATCAAATGATGGAGGGTAAATCTTTCCGATTAAGTCAAAACACCATTGTGAAAAGGGCCACGGTGCAATGATAGGATGCAAATCTTGTGCAGGAGCATGGATTAAATCTGCATGTTGTTGATAGGGTACACACTTCTTCACAAATTCATAGGCGTAATGCTCCATGGTGGGCCAGTAATATCTTGCTCTTAGAATCTTCTTTGCTAAGACCATTCCATTATAATGAGACTCACAGATACCACTGTGCACTTCGTTTAATGCAATGTGGGACTCCGATTCATTGAGACACCGAAGGAGAGTGCCATCATACCCTCTACGATAAAGAATATCTCCTATGATGGTATATTAGGAAGTACGTTGGATAAATGATTTGTGTTGATTTTGAGTAAGGTCAGGTGGTAAGATGTTATCATGGAGATAGGAATAAATGTCATGGTACCAGAGTGAATCAGGACTTACGATGTCGCACACCATCTCATTATCAGGGACATCATATGCTGGGATTAATAGTTGCTCAACGAGGAATTCACAGTCAGTGCGATCTTTAGGCATGTCGATGAGGGAACCAATTATAGCCATTGTGTCAACTGCCTTGTTCTACACTCTGGGAATCTGCTCAAACTGGATGAAGGTGAAATACCTTTTGAAGTCATCCACCATGCATTTTTAGGGTAAAATATTATCATCTTTTGTCTAAAACTCGTTGTTGACCTGTTTGATTATCAGTTGAGAATTGCTGACATGAAGACGAGTGATATTCTATTGGATTGCGTTTCTTAGGCTAGTGATTAAAGCTTCATATTCAACAATATTGTTGGTGCATGGAAATGCTAGCTTGAATGACTTTGGGATGTAATCACCTCAAGGGGTGACAAATAGGACACCCACACTAGCTCCATTGTGCGTATAAGACCCATCAAAATAGAGTGTCTATGTATCTATTTTTGAAACTGTAAGGACCCCTTCATCAGGAAACTCAACTACTAATGGATATGCGTCCACCAAAGGAGCATCAAACAATTGATCTACTATCACTTTTCCCTTGATTTATTTACGGTCCATGCACTCTATGCCAAACTTGCTCAGTAACATGACCCACTTGGCCATGCGGCTAGTTAAAGAAATTTTGGATAACAGATACTTGAGTGGGTCAACTTTTGATATTAGCTTGATGGGGTGACTGAGTATGTAATGGCATAGCTTTTGTGAACTGAAAACAACTACCAGGTAGACCTTTTCCATGAGGGAATAGTTGAGTTCATGACCCACAAGTGTTTGGCTGATATAGTAGATTGCATGCTCTTTAGAGAACTCATCACATGTTGGGCTAGTAATGCCCTCAGTGCAACTGATGTGGTTGAGGTATATAACAAGAGTGGTTTGCTTGGAATGGGAGGCATTAAAATGGGAGGATGAGATAAGTACTCCTTGATCTTTTCAAATCCTTGCTGACACTCTAGATCCCATTTGAAGGTGATGAATTTGCACAAAATATGTGTAAAGGACTGACATTTATCAGCGAGTTGGGCTATGAATCGCCTGATAGACTATAGTTTTCCTTGTAGAGTTCTTAACTATTTCAGATTGCGAGGTGGGGGAATGTTCATTATTGCCTTGAACTTTGCTGGATCCACTTCAATACTCCTTCTAGAGACTATCAAGCCTAATAATTTCCCATATGTGACACCAAATACACACTTTTTTGGATTCAGGCGCACCTTGTACTATTCTAACTGCTCAAAGATTTTCTTGAGAATCAGGGGATGCTCTTCTCTTGTCTTGTATTTCCCTAGTAAGTCATCAAAGTAATCTTCCATTATGATATGGATGACTTCATGGAAGATAACGGTCATTGCACGTTGATAAGTTACCCCCATATTTTTGAGACCAAAGGGCATGACATTATAGTAGAAAGTACCCCAGGGGGTGGTGAAAAGCAGTCTTATGCTGATCTTCAGGTGTGATTTTAATTTGATTGTATCTAGAAAATCCATCCATGAGGGATAGCATAACATGTCCTGCTGTAAGATCTACCAACATGTCAATGTTTGGAAGCAGGAAATCATCCTTCGGGCAAGCTTTATTAAGATCCCAGATATCTGTAAAATTTTTGATGTTCCCATTCGGTTTAGCCATAGGTACTATGTTGGATATCCAATCGGAATAATCAATAGGTCTGATGAATCTAGCCTCTAATAGTTTTTCCAACTCTTTCTTGACAAGTAGGGCCACTTGGGGATGCATTTTCCTGAGCTTCTATTTAATTGGTTTTGCATCCAGATGAACATCAAGGTGGTGTACAACCAATGTGGGATCCAATCCTGCCATATCTAAATAGGTCCATGCAAAGTTAATGATCCCTTCCTTTAATAGGTTGACGATGATGGGATACTCTTCCTCTGACAATGACTTGGCCACATAAGTGATTGTGGGCTCTTCTTCTGTTCCCAGATTAACCTCTTGCGTATCTTCAATCAGAATGGAAGACCATTTAGAAAAATGAGTTCCAACAAGGGGAAGATGAAAATCCCCATCCTCTAGTGCCTCATCGAGGTTTTCACTGTTGGATACACCCTTTATTTTTACTTTTAATGAGTCAGAAAGTGCCCTGGGGAGGTTTTCACTAGATGACCTTTTTTTTTTTCTTCTTCTTTTTCTTTTGTGGTTAGGTTGTTCATCTTCTCCCAATCCCATGAGATGCATGTAAACATCCACTGAAGGAAAGATGTCTAGGTGCACTACCTCGTAGGTCCCAATCAATAAGGTTGGGGTGATGGAGGGAAAGCCTGATGGTAAAGATTGAGATAGAATCAAAGAGGGAAGGGAGATCTAAATCATCATATGAGAGTATGATGGATTCTTCTTTCGGTACATCATCAAGGAAATTGTTATCCAAGTTGACATTATTAGAGGTGCTAATGGATGGCGTGGGACCCTTTTTCTTTTTGTTGTAGGCTAAGCCCAAATTTCTAGGTTGCACAGGTGTCTCAATGGGCTATAATCTTCCATGTTCTCCTACACCAAGTCCTCCCCCCCGATAATTGTATTTTTCTGCCAACTTTGATGCATGGGGATAAACCTCTGGGAAGTATTCAATGAGAGGAGGGGATGGCTCAGGTTCTTCCCTATATATCCATTGACTGATGTCATTGTTTTCCTAATCTTGTTGTGTTCCTAGGGACCGAAAAGTGGTGGAGCCCATGTTCTTAGAGTTGATAGTTTTTGTCTTCTCTTCTTCATTTGGTGCAGATTAAGAAGGTTGACCATAGGTGTGAGGAGATGGAGGCATGGTTGCCACATTTAGAGCCATGCACATGCCATATTATCCACAACCTTTATCTATGATCTGGACCTTGGTGATGGTGGATTCAGATGTAGTGAATTGAGTGGATGATGTGGTGGATGATGAATTGGAGGATGGATTGGAAGGGGATGCATGAGGTGCCCCCACTTCAACTTCTAGGAAATATCGGGAATGGGGAAAGGAAGCTTCTAGAGTATGACAATACTCAAAGGGTTGAGGGTCTACATGGATAGTTACTTCGACCCCATTGTATGGAAATTTTAGGCATTGAGGGTAGGTGGATGGAATGGCCTCTTTGGCGTGGATCCATGGGCGGATAAGGAGAGGGTTGTATGGTATATCCAAATCAAGAACATGGCATGTGGTGTATTGCATGATGGGTCCAACCTAGATAGGAAGACAAATAATACCTTCCGAGTCCCTTTCTGCATTGTTGTAAGCCTTTATTGTGATGGTTTGATTATCTAGGTCAACATGAGTATATCCTACCTATTTTATGAACTTTAATGTACATAAATTGAGGGCTGAGCCATTATCTACCAAGACCCATTTCACCTTATGGCAGCTGACAATGAATTCAATGTGCAGGGCATGGTTATGGGATGAATCGATCGGAAACATATCATTCTGATAGAATCCCAGTTGGTAGGTGGGGGATAAATGTCCTACTAAAGCTTGAAACTAGGTAGGATGTGTGTGATCGATTTTAGAGTGTGATAGATATGCAAAAACAAATAAATCAAACACACCGATAGAACATTATATTAAAAACAAAATTTAAATGAAAATAAATGCAAACTCTTTCTTTTGTCTTTGATGTCATCCTATCGTCCTCTATCTCCAGTGTTTTTGTAGATTCTAGCTGGCTCTCAGATCTTGGGCTAGGCTCAACAAACAGTCTTCCTAGAGAACGAGATTAAAATATGAATGTATGCAATACTATGCTAAAATGTGATTATGCTGATACTAGGCATGATTGATAAAATGAAAGATTACGAAATTGATAAAAACAAATTAAAGATGCTAGAATGCTAGAATGCAAGTAATCTATAATCCGTATACGTTATAAGTTGTAGGTGTCCCCAATGCTTAGATTCACAGGGATATTTATAGAGTTTTCAAAAGAATTTTGATTGGCTAAGGTGATCAACGGCTATGAAAATTCCTTGCAGATCAAACGGTCGAAGATGGACAAGACTGGAGAGAAAAATAGAAGAAAACAAAAAACAAACTTTGTTTCCTTTTTCGAAAAAGAGATAAGATGAGATGATAAAGATGAATTGTAAAAATCATCTTTTTGTGAGATTTTGGAAAGATTTTGAAGAAGATAAATAATGAATTATTAAATTCAATTATTCATTTATGGGTGACATGGAGATTTTTATTAAAATATAATATTTACCCCAGATTTGAAGAATAATGGAGGATTTCATAATTAAATAAAAAAAATAATTATGATTTGAAAAGATATGGAAGATATTTAATTAAAATTTTTATGAAATGAGAATTAATTAAATAAAATATTTAATTAATTAGAAGAAAGATTTGAAAAGAAATATTTAAATTTAATTAAATAAAAAAGACTTAATTAAATTCAAAAAGTGATAATTAATTAAAATAAATAAAGTGTATTTATTTAATTAATCAAGTAGACATATGAATGTGAAATAATTAAATAAAAATTGATTTATTTAATCATGACAAAGGAATAAATTGAATGAACAATATAATTAAATTAATTAAATTTAATCATATGTAGAGGACTTTAGAGAAAATAATTAAATAATAAATATTTAATTAAATGCCAGGATTAATTAGACATGACCAATTTTATGCGTATACATTTTGCCCCTCTTTGAAGTGATGTGTGAAATGCATTGCTTCAAATAAAATATTCCTACTTTTTAAAAATTTTCTTGCATTTGAAAAATTTAACTGATATGCCCCTAATCTGACTCTGATATGTTTCTAATATTGATGATGTCCCCTTGGGAGGTAATTCACTGATGATGAGAATATGTTGATGATAAAAGGTGGATGAGGAAAGGGACGCAGTGATTTAGCTCCCGATAAATGATAAAAAGAAAATGCCCCAGTTAAAAAAAAAAATGCCACCAAAAACCCACTTGGTTTGACCCTTAAAAGATAAAAGGGTAAAAAGAAAAGTCATTTGCACTTTTTGACTTTTGAGGAACCTTTTGCTTTGACAGCGACATGGTGCGATGGAGATCCCGTATCACCAACATAGATTCGAGCAGTCCCGCCGATATCAGCGACCAACCGTGTATGGACCACCGGTGAGTCGATTCAACCCGTTGTACTTTGAAATTTATCATGTTTTAGTCAATTTTGAATGATTTTAGTGCAGTTTTAGGGTTTAACAGGTCGTTTTAGCGCTTATAGGAAATAGTTTAGCGCATTCGAAGATTTTTGTAGCGCTTATAGGATATCCGTAGTTTAGCACATTCAATAGATGAAGTAGCGCTTATAGGAGGCCAGGGTTGAATTGGGTACATTAGCGCATTTAGGTAGCAGATTAGTGCTTACAGGGTTTTAGCGCATCCAAGGGGTGAAATAACACATTTGAGAAATGAAGTAGCACTTTTGGGGAAATAGTGCTTTTAAGAAATGATGTAGCGCATTCAAGGCACAAAACTGTGCATATGGAGTTTTAGCGCATATGAGGGAAACTGTAGCACATTTAGGGTTTTAGCGCTTTTAGGCCACATAGTAGCGCTTTTAGGAAATATAGATAGAATGCTTGATGATGAAAATGATGATGAATTATTGCTTCCTTGGTCAATAGATAGTGAAATTGTCATGTCATCATGTTGAGAAACTGATAATTTTGCTTCCCGTAATAGAAAACAAAGAGTAGAGAACTGATAACTTTGTTTCCAAAAAAATGAAAAACAAAGAGTAGATGATTGATATGAATTTTGATAAATTTTCTTTCAGTGATAGAAAAAAAATAGTAGATTGATTTGAGTGAAAACATATTTGCATTCATGATTGAAGTACAAATAGGATGATGATTGTGATTGTTGATAAATTTGCTTCCTGCGATAGAAAACAAATAGTAATAGAATAGATTGATTTGATATGCAGATAGATAGATTTTGGATTGATGGCCTGATATGATTTCCTTTCGATATGAGTCTGATATGTGTCATTTGATTGATATGGGTCTTTTGATATGGATTACTGATATGCATGATGTGAAGTAGATAGGTTGTGTTGATATGAGTCTGATTGATATTCCTTCTGATGTCTACAAATAGGAGGTTTTCAAAAACCTCCAGATTGGAGAGTGCTTCCCCACGGGTTGGGATAGGATTCAAAATTTGACTCCGGTCGATGTGCAGTTCATAGTGAGTTGTGGGTTGGGATATTTGTTGGCAATGCCTCCTATTTGGATCAACATGGGACTGTTGATCGCATTAGCAGAGAGGTGGCACTCTGAGCATAACACATTTCATTTGCCGACTGGTGAGTTGACGGTGACTCCAAAGGATGTGTACCGAATTTTGGGGATCCCGGTGGTAGGTTCCCTTGTGTTCTATGATCACAAGGAGTTAGGTGGCACAAATGCATTGAGAAGAGTGTATGGCGACACACAGATAGCAGGGTACTAGTTTCCATGGGTAGACTTCAGAGGTTATCCTGCCTTACTTGCAATGTTAGGTGTTTTCATTGGAGGCTTCCTTTTTCTGGATCGCCGGTCAAAGGGGCTATCAGTTGGATGGGGGAGGATTATCGAGCAGATGTTGGGTCAGCCATAGAGATATGCTTGGGTGAGCTACATGCTAGCCCACTTATATCATGACTTACACCAGGTTGTTTATAGAGGATCATTGAGTTTGTCTTGTGGGGTTACTTTGCTCCAGATCTGGGCTTAGGAGCATATTGCTGTTACCAGACCACTATGTCCGAGGGCTAGGATTCCAGGCTGGCTATATGCATATGCTTATTTGTTTACACTTGTCCCGCCCAAGCTGGGCAAGGTGGAGTATTGGAGACAAACACTGGATGACATGGATACGGTGATATGGAGGCCTTATATTGATTGCAATGTTTGGGATACAAATCACCTAGAGATGTCATTTGTAGGGATACCTCAATTTTTGATAGGCTGCACACCATTCATCATAGATATATTTTTGGCCCTATGAGTATAGAGATAGTTTGGTTTCACATAGGGTATGCCACAGGGTGTTGCGCACTATGGACGGTGCAAGGATGAGCCTGGATGGGGTCCTTGCATTGCTTACCAGGTCGCATATATAGAGTATATGGCATTATAGCCTGAGGTATGAGATCCCAGGCCGGATATTGTTGATGCGGGTTTGTCAGAGGGGTACTCAGTTTACTATCACACACACACCTGTTTCCGTGATTTACATGTCCAGATGAGCCGACACCCATTTTGGTGGTACCTCAGCCAGGAGGTGGGAGACAAGAGGATGTGGCAGGTGGTGAGTAGGCAACTGTTGGAGGAGAGGAGGAGGAGAGTGGAGAGGAGGGGAGCTCAGATGATAGTGATGGGGATGACAGTGGAGAGGGCAAAGGTGGGGAGCAGAGGCTAGTGAGATCGAGGCCAGACTTTTTGGGTAGTGTTCATATCATGTGGAGGCCTAGGACTGGTATTGGATGGAGGACAGTGATCAGGGTTGCCTCCACATCACAACAGGGACAAATAGATACTCTGCAGGCCTAGGTATAGACACTGCAGGGACAACATACACAGTTGCAGAGCCAGTTGGCTCAGGCTCAGGGTTTAGTAGCACAACTACAGACACAGTTGGCACAGTCACAGTCACAGGCACAGGCACAGGAACATGCACAAGCACAGACATAGGCACAGGTACAGGCACAGGCACAGGCATAGGCACAGGCACAGGCATGGGCACCTCCTTCTACCCCAGACCCATAGGTAGCCCAGTTGATTGTAGAGATAGATTCATTTAGACAGAGGGTAGTAGAGGCCGAGGGTGTGGCACAGAGACTCATGGGAACTGTGGAGAGTGCATCCTTGTAAGAGGCTATTGCAGAGGGATTTGAGATGGCCAAGGAGGCTGAGTACTACCAAGTTCGATATGAGGAGTTGTGTCCTCTTGAGTGCACAGAGCCTTTCCCACGGTCCCACAGTAGGACCAGGAGCAGATCACCGATAGCTACACAGAGCAGAGGGATTACAGGGCCTTGACAAGATCCTGATGTGGGGATGAGTGGCAAGCCATCATCCTTGAGACTAACTCCATCAGGGGGGTCCACTAGTCAGCCTTGAGCCAGGATTATTGATGTATCCGATTTTGTGGGGATATGTGTATTGTTTTTGATCATATCTCATGTATCTCTATATACTGTTTAGTTTCATTAGACATTTGGACATTTGTATTTATTTTTGATGAGCGATGATATGCAGCGGAGAGGAGTTTTGATGATGTGTTTCCTTGATGTGATGATGATATGGATGTGCATTTATTTCTGCATGATGTGATATGGATTTTGATAAGTATGGAAATGATTTGATGACTGATCATGATATGCAGGATGAGTTATGATATGCTCAGGATGATAGTTTATGATATGCTTATGATGATGATTTTATGATGCGTACTAATGATGTCATGCAGGTGGATGACCTTTGTTGAAAATATGCAATGTAATGTATGTATGAGATTTGTGTTTTTGGATTTTTCTAATGAAATAAATAATGATGATGTGATATAAAATGGATGTTTATGTTTATGAGATGATTTCATGGATTTGATTATGATATGAAAATGATAAATGCATGGTAGGATAAATAAATGATATGAAAATGATAGATGAGTACAATAATGAGATGAAATGTACGATTGTAATGAAATGGAATGACATGGTGATAATAATGATATGAAATGATGATAATGATGATAAAAAGGATAATGAAATGTTATGAAATGAAAAGATGAAATGAAATGATATGATAAAAATGATAAAATGATAATGTAACGAGATGTAATGAAATGTTAATGTAATGTTCAATGATAATGTAATGAAATGCTAGTGTAATGAAATGATAATGTAATGAAATGTTATGTAAAACTGATGAAATGCTAGTGTAATGAAATGTAATGTAATGAAATGATATGTAAAACTGATGAGGAAATGATAGTGAAACAAAACAAAATGAAGTGAAATGATAAAAGTGAATGATATGAATATAATAAGTAAGAAGAAAATAGAAATGATGTGAAATGGAGGAATGCATGATAAATGAAAGGATCTAAATGACATGCAAATGCATGATATGAGAATGATCAATGGCATGCAATGAAACTATGTGATATGAAAAATGCCGAATGCATAATGATGGATAACTAAATGATAAAGTATTTGAAATGATATAAAAAATGAATGATAAATGATGAACTAGAGGATATGTACAGGACCTAGACGAAATGATAATGAAAGATGATGATGAGGATGAACTAGAGGATATGTACATGACCTAGATGAAATGATAATGAAAGATGATGATGATGATGAAAGATGATGATGAAACAAATGCCTGAATGTCCTCCACAAATAGTCCAAAGAGACATGACAACCGTTGATGTTTTTGTTCAGCCTTTCAAAACTCTGATGTAAATCCAGTATGCAGATATATACATTGATCTAAATGAAATGCAACTAAATGAAACCAACCGTTTGTTGAGCCTTTCGTTAGC
This sequence comes from Sequoia sempervirens, assembly GCA_007258455.2. NCBI lineage: Eukaryota > Viridiplantae > Streptophyta > Pinopsida > Cupressales > Cupressaceae > Sequoia > Sequoia sempervirens. The sequence continues at coordinate 90,541,553 of VDFB02049217.1, read as the reverse complement.
TTTCTTGAATCATCATAGAGTGTTTTAAAATGTTGGAAGTATGTACAAGTGTCAGAGGGAAAATTAGCACCAATGATGACTTGAGTGCAACTTTCATGATTTTTGATATAGCAAGTGAACACAAGCATCGAGGTATAATTGAACCGAGATGACCTGAGCATTTCTTGCATAAACAGACAAAGATTAACCACTTTCTGATGCAAATGTGGAACTGTCATCAATGATACACTGTAGAAATAATGTCTTGCGACATATTTGCACCAGATTGATAGTTAACCTCAAGACAATAGACAAAGAAAAATCATCCTCTTTCTTTGCCACTCTAGTTCAGTACATCATCGAGTGTGCTCCAGAGAGATGATATCAAAAATCAAACAACCATTGTTCAAAATATAATACTACTATTCCAAACATTATTCAGATTTTAGATCATCCAGATATGAGTCATGATATGAAATTTGCTGAAAATTGTGATATGGATCAAGGATTGGATAGTTGTTCATGTGATTTGATTGTTTTTTTGCATGATTGGGTTCTATGTCATTGTCTAGTTGTTTTGGTAGAACCTGAAAGTTGGTTGTCCCTAGTATGTCAGTGTTTGCCCCTAGTATTGACACAACTTACTGAAATGAATATGTACAATGATCAAGCCATGGTAAGACATTATCGCTTTAGGAAAATGATGACAGTATTGTGTTGGTATGACCCTAAGATGATGGAAAGTTGCATGAAATGAAGGTTGAGAAGTTAAGTGCAAAACATGAACTAATAGATGGAGAGCTACAAATAGCGCCCTGTTTGCTAGATTTTCACTATTTGTTTTATTGCATTTTTTTGATTTCTTTTTGATTTTTTTTGACTCATTTCTTCGGACTTTTCCTGCTTTTATATTTTTTAGGACTTTTTGTATTTTTTCAGGACTTTTTATGTTGTTTTTGTATTTTTTCTTTTGTTGTTTTTGTATTTTTTCAGGACTTTTTATGTTGTTTTTGTATTTTTTTAGGATTGAGGATAACTACTTCAGACATAATACTTTTTTAGGTGCATGCTGTTGATGGGTTCATCGAACAGGTCCCCTTCTAGTGTTGATAGTTTATATGCTCCTGAACCGTATACTGCTATGACCACGTAAGGACCTAGCCAATTTGGTTCAAACTTACCTTTCTTCTCTCTGTCTTGCTGATTGCGTGGGTTCTCCTTTAGAAAAAGATCACCAACCTGAAAGGAACATGGCTTGACTTTGTGATTATAGCTACGAGACATCATCTGTTGATATGCTTTCAAATGATCAGCTGCTCGTTGTATCTTCTCATCAAGGAGTTCTAGCTCTTGCAGTTGAGAAACTCTATATTCATCATCTATTGTGAGACCCTTTAAGGATATCCTCAATGATGGAATCTCAACCTCGAGTGGAAAAATGGCTTCTGCTCCATAGACAAGAGCATACGGTGTTGCTCCTGTTGGCTTTCTGATGCTAGTTCTGTAGGCCCATAATGCGGGGTTGAGTTGAACGTGCCAATCTTTCCCTGCATCATTCATAATCTTTTTCAAGATTTTAAGTATTGTTTTGTTCAAGGCCTCTTCTTGGCCATTCCCTTATGGATAATAAGGTGTCGAATATCTGTGTTGTATATGGAATCGTTCACAAAGTTCATCAACATCTTGATTCTTGAATGGTCATCCATTATCTGTGATGATGGAGTTGGGAATGCCGTACTGACAAATGAGATAGTTGAGTATGAACGATGATATTTGTTTGCCAGTAACCTTAGTGAGAGGTACTGCCTCAATCCACTTGGTAGAGTAATCTATTGCTGTGATGATGAACTTGTGTCTGTTTGATGATGAAGGATGAATCTTGCCAAATAGATCTAACCCCCATTGAGAGAATGGCCAGGTCAGCGTAAATGGTTGTAGTTCCTGTGTTGGTGCATGGATGAGATTTCCATGTATTTGACATTTAGAGCACTTCTTTACAAAAGTGAATGATTCCCTTTCCATAGTCATCCAGTAGTAACCCATTCTAATCAATTTCTTGGATAAGTTCAGTCCACTTGAATGAGTACCACAAATGCCACCATGAAATTCTTGTAAAGCCTTGTCGAATTCGTCATGTTCAAGACATCGAAGTAAAGTACCATCAAGACCACGGCGATAAAGAGTGTCAGCGATAAGGGTATAGCGAGAGGATTGGCAGATAAAGTTACGCTTTTGGTTACATGATAAGTCAATTGGTAAGATGCCGTCTTTTAGGTAGGCATAAATCTTGCCATACCAAGGTGAATTAGATCCTACTAAGTGGCAAATGATTTGGCTTTCAGGTGTGTCATAGGTAGGTACAAATGATTGTTCCACCAGAAATTCATAGCGAGCCTGAGTCTCTGAGAGTTGTAGCAATGATGCGAGTCAACTGCTTTGTTATCAAGTCTTGGAATCTGTATGAACCTGATATCCACAAAATACTTCTTGAAATATTCAACCATTTTCTTATATGGAAATAGTTTGTCATTTTGGTTTGATAATCATCATTGATCTGATTAATGACTAACTGTTAATCACCATAAACTTGTAGTTCCGTGATCCTCCATTCCAATGCTATTTTGAGTCCAGTGATTAAAGCTTCATATTCGGCTATGTTAATAGTGCATGGAAACATTAGTCGATATGACCGAGGAATGGTATTTCCTTGAGGGGTGACAAAGAGTATGCCTACCCCCGATCCATGTTGAGTGAAAGATCCATCAAAGTATAAAGTCCAAGATTGCTTCGATTCTGTAGTGAAGACATCAACATCTAGAAAGTCAATGTGCATGGGATGCTCTGCTTGTAGTGGTGCTTCAACTAGTTGATCAACGATAACTTTTCCTTTGATTACTTTGCGATCAACATAATGAATGCCAAACTCGCTTAAGATCATAACCCATTTTGCTAGCCATCCTGTCAATGTAGCTTTGCTTAACAAATACTTGAGTGGATCAACCTTTGCAACAAGATTGATTGTATGAGTTAACATGTAGTGTCAAAAATTTTGTGATGCAAAGACTACTATGAGGCAAGCCTTTTCAATAAAAGTGTAGTTGAGTTCATGACCTGTAAGTGTTCGGCTTATGTAATAAATTGCATGTTCTTTTCTTGTAGAGTCTTCTTGTGCTAACAATGCCCCCAAAGATGTCTTTGTTGCAGCAATGTATAAGATTAGAGGTTAGTCTAGATTTGGTGGTACTAGATCTGGTGGGTTCATCAGGTACTGCTTGATATGTTGAAAGGCCAATTCGCACTTATCGTCCCATTTGAAAGGAACATTCTTATGCAATAGATGTGTGAAGGGTAGGCTTTTATCTGCCAGTTGTGCAATGAATCTTCGTATAGATTGAAGTCATCCTTGCAATGATCACAACTGACTAATATTCTTTGGTGGAGGCATTTCCATGATTGCTCATACCTTGGTAGGATCTACTTCAATTCCTTTTGCTGATACTATGTATCCAAAAAGCTTTCCAGAAGTGACTCCAAAAACAAATTTCTTGGGGTTAAGGTGAACTTTGAACTTTTCTAACCTCGCAAATATTTTGGATAACACTTCAAGATGTCCTTCTCTTGTGTATGATTTTTCCAATATGTCATCTACATAATCTTGCATGAATGTGTGCATCATGTCGTGAAAAATTATAGTCACACTCTTTGGTAAGTAGCCCTGGTATTCTTTAGGACGAAAGGCATGACATTCCAACAGTAAATCCCCCATAGACATGTGAATGCTATTTTGTCCTGGTCTTCAAGTGCGATCTTGATTTGGTTGTAACCAGAAAAACCATCCATTAGTGAATACATGTAATGGCTAGCTGTCAGATCAACTATAGTATCAATGCTTGGAAGAGGGAAGTCATCCTTAGGACATGCCTTATTAATATCTCTGAAATCTATGCACACTCTAACACTTTTGTTGGGATTGGATACAAGAACAATGTTGGAGATCCATTCTGCATAGTCAATTGATCTTATAAATCCCACATCAAGGAGTTTTCTGAGTTCTTCTTTAACCAGCAGTGCAACATGAGGATGCATCTTTATGAGTTTTTGTTTCACCGGTTTAACTCCTGGTTTGATAGACAAGTGATGCATTATAAGATCAGGATCAAGACCTGGCATGCTTGCGTAAGACCAAGCAAAGTTGACTTGATTTGTTCTGAGAAATTCCATGAACTTAGGTACTTATTTATCCGTCATTGATGTAGCTAACTGTAGAATCTTTGGTTTTTCTGCAGTTTCAAGATTAACTACTTTTGTAGGTTTAATCAAGATAGGCGATCACTCATGACAATGCTTCGGGAGAGTGTCAAATATCCCATCATCAGGTTCCTTAAAAAGGTTTTCATCATCTGATACGCTCTTTGTTTTATCTTTTGTTTGATCTAACACTGCCAGATTTTGGTTTTCACCATTAGATCTTTCTTTTTGATTTTTAATTTTGCAGCTAGGAGACTTGACACTCTCTTGATTAAAGACTTTATGTCAAAAATTGCTAGTGGAACAATCATTTGTATCATCTATGGAAAGGAAGTTTATGATAGATTCATCACTTGAGAACATAGGTAGATCTATAGGTCCAGATGAATCCCAGTCAACGAGATCAAGATAGATCAAAGGTAATAGGTCATTGGGTTGCGTGAGATCGGCTATGGTTAAGGTCATAACAGAGTTATCTGTAGGATCCGAGGTATGAGGCAAATCAATGATGGTACTGTTATCATGATAATCTTGTTCGATTAAATCTGACTTGATATCACTAGAAGCATAGTCACCTCGTAGTCCGAATTCTTACGGTTGGGACCCTTCTCCTTCTCCTTCGATTAGATTTGGGGTGTATTTGTGTACCACATCAACCGTTTTATCCCTCTAGAACTCATCATTGTAGATGGTGTCCCATTCATATTCACCAGAATTTGTGTTAGAGTTATTATCAACGAAATTCTGAATTGCTGTCAAACAGACTTCCCTTGTATCAGATCCTTCTTGCAATGTGAGGACAGTATCATGCAACTGCTTAGGTGGTCTTTCTTTTGAGTTAGTATCATAGCCTAGTCCCGTTTTATCCTTTGCAGCAAGTCCTGGAAGGTGAATAGGCTCAACTACTCCTTTTCTCATTCCGATAGGACCATTACCATCATAGCCCATCTTTTGCATGATTGAATATCCTTTACCATATTGATCAGTTGGTAATTTGATATTAAGAACTGTTTCATCTTCATCTTTATAGAGCCAACTTAAAACTTCTCTATCCTCAGAATCTTCCATAGGGAATTGTTCTTTGATAAATCGTCCATTAAACTTTGTATTTTTCTCTGTGGGTGGTTGTGTTGACGTGGATGCTACAAATATCTATTGTTTTGTAATAGAGGGTTGTCCATGTGATCGAGGCGATATAGGGAGATTCGCAAGGCAAAGAGAGTACTCCCCTACTCCATTTTCCTTGAACTGTAGTTGCTTGTCGAAACTTTTGGTTAACTGACTGACGTGCATATCAACTTTGAGAGAAGTATTAGCAGGAGCTTCTCGATTGTTGGGAACCAAAGTATCTTGACTAGCTTTGATGTTGGCACAAGTTTGACTATTTGAATTGTCAGCTGGTATTGTGATCTCTTGTCTGTCATAAGGAAACTTAAGACATTGATGATATGTGGATGAGACAACTTGCATCTCGTGGATCCAAGGATGACCCAACAAGATGTATGCAAGATCACGATCTTACACTTGACAAAAAGTATTTTTGATAACAGGTCCCTCTCTGACTAGTAGCATGATTAAAACTTTGGACGCTCTTTCCTCATCATCATAGGATTTAGTAGTAATATTTCTTCTGGGATCAATGGAGTCCTCAAAAAATCCTAAAGCCTGAACTAACTTCATAGTACATATATTCAAACCAACACCTCCATCTATTAGGACGTGTCTGACACGAAACTTGTGGATCATGACTACTAAGTATAGCGATGAATTATGGGGATGTGTCATGGAAATGCCATCTTTTTTAGAGAATGAGAGACATGTGGGTGAGGACAAGTGTCCCACCATGGCTTGAAATCGGTCTACATCCAGATTGGTGGATACAGTTGTTTCAACAAGGGCCTTTTCTAGAATTTCCTTAAGTGCTGGGGAAATTTTTAGGAGTTCTAAGATAAAAATCCGAGCAGGAGTTTTTCCAAGTTGATTGACTAATTCATATTGATGTTGAGGTAGGGGCACATTGGTTTTCAAAGAATTTCCCTTTAAGACAACTTTAGCTTGTGCTCTTGTTGTTGCGTTGACTTCTCTATATTTCATCTTTTCCTTAAGTTTAATAATGTTGACCCGTTCGTCATCATTGTAGATATGATTGATTATATGATCATTGATATGATTCACACTTTTTCTTGAAGACTCACCCTTTTGATAATTGGGAAAAGGGTTGCAAAATGCTTGGTGGTCTTCGTTTGATTATTGGTGTCCTACTTTGATGGTGTCATTTTCTATCAAATCTTGGATCACTTTTTCAAGGCTTGACAATTATTTGTGTGATGACGCTTGCACCGATGATACTTGCAATAGTATGTGTCATTCCATGATGGAGGATTCACACTGGGTTCAAAATTTTGTTGAGGTGGTAGGGTGATAACGTTCTTTGCCATCAACTCTTTAAGGGCAGATTCTAGAGATTGACCCAGTGGAGTAAAAGTTCTTCTACTAGAGAAGAATTAAGATCATTGTGGATTCATGTTCGAGGTACTTCCTAAGAAATTGTTGTTGTTATTGTTTCCATGGTAACCTTGATTGTTGGCATTCCCTTGGTTGGGAGTAAAATTTTGACTCACGTTATTCCTAGGAGGAGGAGGATTGTTTCCTTGATTTGTGACTGAGTTGACGTTGTTATAGTTATTGTTGCGAGGAGCACTTGGAGCACTAAGAACAAATGGCTTAGTCGAGACATGATTTGCATCTACAACACCATCATTTGCCACATTTTTTTTATGAGTCCAAAACTTAGATTTGTCATTGTGGTGATTTGATGAGCTAGGATTGTCCTTATCAAGTTTTATTATCCCTCTCTAGAGCAAGGAATTTTCAATGGTGATGACATTTTCAATCAATTTTTGAAAGGAGGGAGGACAATGAAGATTAAGACGATAGCTCGTCTCTTGATCTAAGCTGTTTATGAAAGTGGTGATCTTTTCCTTTTCAGGAACATGGCGTGGATATATAGCAAACAATCTTCTCCATCTCTGAAGAAATGTAATGAATGGTTCACCAGGTTTCTGTTTAGCCTTGCGGAGATCAATCATGGTTATTTGATGTATGTTGTAGGAATATTGTGATATGAACTCATTAATCAATTCCTCAAATGTCTTGATGGGTGGTGTGATTTTTGATAGCCATTCCATAGATTGGCCTCCAAGACTTCTAGGAAACAAATGCATCAAGTATGTGTCTTCATGAGAAAACTCTAAAGTCATATTTCGAGAGTCCCTAATATGATTGATTGGATCCAATTTTCCATTGTAACGATCGAACTTTGGGATTTCACAATGTTTGGGAAATGAGATCATGTTGAGACGTCGGTCGAAAGGATAAGGACATATGTCATCAAGAACGTATGTCTTTGTTGTGGCTCCCCCTTGTAGATTTTTAATTTGTCCTTGTAGTGCTTTAACTTGTTGAGTCAAGGCACTAAGATCAGATAAGGGTGTTTCATCAGGATTACTCTTTATGTTCTCAGTATCGAAATCATAGGGTAATTTAGCTCCTTTGTCAACTAAATACAAGAAATATTTTTCTTTATTACGCTCCAAAATATTTTCTAAGGCTTTGTGAAATTTGGGATCTTGCTCAGTCTCTCTAAGACATTCTTCATCCCGTTCATCATCACTCTCCATAGGAGTTTTTCTCCCATCCCTGTTGAAAGGGAATGGATTTTTTTCTCTTTCACCCATGTTATCTTTAAAAAGGGGATTATGACTCACACTATAAAGGGTATTACTAGTCTCCCCCTCTTCTTGAGTTCTTTAGGTATGATCTTCTTGTTGAATATCCTATTTCAGCTTATTATATTGAGATCTTGTAAAAATAGGCATACGATTTTGAAATGTTCTTCTAGACTTAGATCACAATTTGATAAATGAACAAATGATGATATTTTGATTTGATAAGATGAAAATCTTCTGGTATGATAAAAAGATGTTCTTAATTCTTGATTGTGGCTTCCAATGATAAAGGATATCAGAATCCTATTGGGGAAGTTGAATCAAATAATCAAAAATTTGTTTGAAAGGTGCACTTTTTAAAGATTTTGATCCTTGTTTTTGAAGAACGATAAGTATAGCCTAATTCATTGAAGGATTTGACTTGGATGTGTTGGTTATTTAATAGAAGGTTGTGGTATATAATTAAACTCAAGAGGTTGATTGTGATTGTGTCATTGTGATAGAGCTCGTTTCTGAAAATAAGCTCGTGAATCTAAAGGGTCTACAATGTATTCGTCAGTAAATCCCCTAACAAAATCTTGGCACCTATGGAGAAATTTGCGGTAATGGAGCAAGACGTTTCGACTCTTGTATAAAAAATTCCTTCATTGTAAGGTTTTCTTGTAACCTAGAGGTTTCTTGGGTTTCTTGATTCTATTGGCAATTGACTTCTTGAAAAATTTGGTAGATTTCCACTCCCTAAGCATGAGAGAAATGTCGATATGCTACTAGACCAAGGATGCTATAAACTCAGATCTGTCAAAAACAATGATTCAGAAAAAGTGACAGATGCGCTACTCTGTCCCCTGTATGCACTGCAAAAATAGGCATATGTGCCAGAGAAATAGTCAAATGCACTACAATATGTCTCAGATGTGCTACTTTGTGTCCTATATGCGCTATAGAAAAGATGTTGTGACAATGACTGAAAAATTGTTTTTAGAATATCTAGCTTATGCGCTAAAACACTCAATGCACTAAAATAGACTCTAAAAGCATTGGACTAACCAATGAATGTGCTAGAACATACCTCATATGCGCTAGAATATACCCTATATGCGCTAAAACAATTTTTCCAAGGTAATTTTTGAACAGTTTGTGAGCAGTTTCAGCTAAAATTTGACATGTTCATTTTGGATGATCTTATATCTAAATTAGTGTGATTGAAAACACAACAAACACTTTGAAAATAGTTGTTCTTAAGCCCTATACTAAACATCAAGTGTATGCTCAAAAAAATATTTTTCAATAAGTGTTTTCACAGGTTTTGACACATAAAAGACAATTCAGATAGACTCACTCTTAGTACTCAAGTAGGTCATCCTAATAACCACAACCCACATCTTAAAACTACATCAACTCACACAGCCATGTCACCCCTGAAGGGGCACCCATGTTTTTGTCTTTTCCAAGCGTGTACTCAGAGTGACGGAAGTGGATACTGGATCCCCTGAGCAAACGGTCCTTGGTAGTTATATGGTGAGTATCTTGGGGGCAGATTCTTCCCTCCCCTTGCACTATGCTTATTACGATGTTCATAAACTGACACGGTGAGATACTACACTAGGTTTGTAGTAAGGGTTTTCGTTCGATGCGGCAATAATAAACTCCCTCAGGAGACCTCCCAACCTTCAGAAAAAAGGCTTTGGGGATGGTTATCTTGCACACTATCGTCGAATTGCGGACTTTCCTCGAATTCGCTTTTGATTATAGTGGGTTGGAAAACTTGGCTTTAGTTGTTCCCACTTAGGTCATTCCTCTTGGGTGAGTACTTTTTCCCACAAGAGCAGGCCATCTAAAAGATGTAACAAAGCATTGAAATTGCATGAATGTAAAAGGAAAATATGGTATTTTGGTCACCCAGTTAAGGGGAGAGCATAGACCTATTGCCACAAACATAGTAGAAAATGTTCTTTTAAAAACCCAAATCACAATGATCTAATCTAAGTGAAGATGTTGCTTCACAAAAACAAGTTGTTCAATTTTAACTGCAAAAAATCATTGTGTGGTGACTATCCTATATTGCTTCATTTTAAATCCATGTCTACCCTAGGGTTGCTTCTTTTTAAAAACTAGATGTGACTATCCTAGATTGGTCCTTTTTAAATCAGAAAAGGTTCTATCTGCGGAAGGCATCAGACTCAGAACCTTGTTTAGTTACAACCTGCATGTGCTAAAAGATCACCTATATGTGCCACAAGAACAAATGTGCCAAAACAGATCCTATAAGTGTTGCAAAAATTCCTAAATGCGCTAAAAGAACTCTTAAATGCACTAGAAGATAATGTAGGAAAAATTTTACAAATTTTTTAGTAAACTGAACTGGGTATATGCGCCATTCTATTCTTTATAAGCACCGTTCTATTCCCTAAATGCGCTAAAACAGTTCTTGGATGAGCCAGAAGACCTGCACAAGTGCCGAAAGAAACCCAGTATGCACCGCAGAAACCCGCGGATGTGCTAAAACATAATTTTTTTCCAAAAATCTGAATTCCAGAATGCAAAATCCTATAAAAAAAACCTGCAAATGGACGTTAAAAAAGGGGCAATGCCCCACGGTGGGCGCCAGAAATGTGTGATCGATTTTAGAGTGTGATAAATATGCAAAAACAAATAAATCAAACACATCGATAAACCATTATATCAAAAAAAAAGTTTAAATGAAAATAAATGCAAACTCTTTCTTTTGTCTTTGATGTCGTCCTATCGTCCTCTATCTCTAGTGTTTTTGTAGATTCTAGCTGGCTCTCAGATCTTGGGCTAGGCTCAACAAACGGTCTTCCTAGAGAACGAGATTAAAATATGAATGCATGCAATACTATGCTAAGATGTGATTATGCTGATACTAGGCATGATTGATAAAATGAAAGATTACGAAATTGGTAAAAACAAATTAAAGATGCTAGAACAATGCTAAAGATGCTAGAATGCTAGAATGCAAGTAATCTATAATTTGTATAGGTTATAAGTTGTAGGTGTCCCCAATGCTTGGATTCATAGGGATATTTATAGAGTTTTCTAAAGAATTCTGATTGGCTAAGGTGATCAATGACTATGAAAATTCCTGGTAGATCAAACAGTCGAAGATGGACAAGACTGGAGAGAAAAATAGAAGAAAATAAAAAGTAAGCTTTGTTTCCTTTTTTGAAAAAGAGATAAGATGAGATGATAAAGATGAATTATAAAAATCATCTTTTTGTGAGATTTTAGAAAGATTTTGAAGAAGATAAATAATGAATTATTAAATTCAATTATTCATTTATGGGTGACATGGAGATTTTTTTTAAAATATAATATTTACCCCAGATTTGAAGAATAATGGAGGATTTCATAATTAAATAAAAAATTTAATTATAATTTGAAAAGATATGGAAGATATTTAATTAAATAAAGATATTTAATTAAACTTTTTATGAAATGAGAATTAATTAAATAAAATATTTAATTAATTAGAAGAAAGATTTGCAAAGAAATATTTAAATTTAATTAAATAAAAAAGACTTAATTAAATTCAAAAAGTGATAATTAATTAAAATAAATAAAGTGTATTTATTTAATTAATCAAGTAGACATATGAATGTGAAATAATTAAATAAAAATTGATTTATTTAATCATGACAAAAGAATAAATTGAATGAACAATACAATACAATTAATTAAATTTAATCATATGTAGAGGACTTTAGAGAAAATAATTAAATAATAAATATTTAATTAAATGCCAGGATTAATCAGACATGACCAATTTTATGCGTATACAAGATCTATATCATTAGGCACATGAGTATCCTGTAGAGCTTTTGTAAGGATTTATTGGTGGATTGGTGAAGACTTAAGCTAATCCAAGATAGATATTTGGGAAAGGGTCTTATCAAGATGGTTAAGTATATTATACTGTGAGCTCATAGGAGTGGGCTGAGATGAAGAGGAAGTCCCAGGAACTGTTATGTGGGTATGACGTGTAGTAACGACACACTGAGGGTCTTTTCCTTTGACATGAATCATAGAAATGTGTGGCTCTGCTTGAATAATGCACATAACAATGCCATCATAGTTATAGGGTACATTCTTATAGCTAACATTATTTGTGCTGTTATTCTGGTTGTTATTGTTGTTAGGCCCAGGATTTGCATTTGAGGTACTGACACCCTGATTGTGCTTAGGAAAGGAATTTTGATATATCTGTAATTGAGCATTGGATGATGTAGCCTGATTTGCATCCACTAATGTATCACGTCGATCTATAAGATCTTGGATATAAGTTTTTAAGCCTTGACATTTATTAGTGGAGTGACCCTTAATCTTGTGAAAGTCACAGTACTCATTTTCCCTATGTCAGGCGGGTTTGGGATTTGACTCATCAAAATGATTTGTCACATGATAAGTGATTGGATAGCTCACTTTTACCAGCCTCTTGAAAACAACATCTACCCAAAGGAGTGAATGAGCACTTGTTATTCCCTTGATTGGACTGTTGGGAGGATGGGGTGCACCATGCGGTACATATATGATGTTGGAAATTGATTGTAGATTAGGGACATACTGCGATCTTTGCAAAGTGTTGGCTACTTGGATGTGTTTGGTATCAGTAACACCATCATTGACATCATTTTTATTCTTGTTCTAGTAGCGGGATTTATCTCCAGATGACTTATCCTTATCTTGGTTGAAGATTTTGATTTTCCCCTTAGCAATGAGGGCCCTCTCAATGATAGTTCCCTTCTCAATGACCTTTGCCAAAGTGGTAACACAATGGAGGCATAGATTATGTGCCAATTCATGATGAACGTTAGCAACAAAGATGGTTACCAAATCCTTCTCATTGAGATGGGATTTTAGCCGACTAGCCAAGGCTCACCACCTTTGCAGGTAGCTTGAAAACGTTTCCCCCTCATGCTGGCTATCTTTCAGGAGATCTAAGGTATCAATGTCCTCCAAATTGAAGGAGAAGTGTGCAACAATTTTTTCTGAAAGCGCGAAAGAGGAGATTGATCCCTTCGAAAGATCCATGAACTAGTCTAGAGCTTGCCCCATTAGACTCTTAGGGAAGAGTCGCAAGAGATAATTGTCATTATGCAGGACTTCTTTTCAATGTGTGTAGAATTTTTGTAGGTGGTTTCTTGCATCACTCCTTCCTTTGTATTTATCGAATTTTTGCATTTCAAAATGCTTGGGGAAGGGGACAAGTGAGATGGAGGGATCAAATGGATAGGGGAAAATCTCCTCAAATTTGAAGTTCTTAGATGTCCCCGCTTATAGGTCTTTTAGCACAACTTTTATCTCTTCCCACTCTTTATTGATCGGTGCTAAAGAGGAAGGATCTATTGGATTGGACTGATCATAAGGACTATATTGCTGAAGGGATGGAGGCAGAGGAAAAATGGACTGACCATAGGATGGCGAAGATTTATATGACGAGGTTTTTTTATATTGAATAGGATGCATGGATTGAGGATTGGCATAAGCTTGTTGGTATGATGGCGGGGCTTGATAAGATGAGGAGGAAACTTGCTGATATGGCGATTATTACTGGGAGTAATATGGGTTGGATTGGTAATTATAGGTTGTTTGTTGCTGGGAAGCATAGGGAGGCTGTTGTAGAGTGGACTGCTAGTAGTAGGTATTTTGTTGCGATTGGTGGGGATTTGTGTAAGACAACTGTGGCTAGGATTGTATTAAGAATAAATGGGATTGGGATTGGATATGGTGGGTTGTGAATAATATGTGCTTTGTGGGTGGTATAGGTGTTGGGAAGTAGGGTTTCTTGGAATTTTTAGGGAGAATTGTTGTGATTGTGTCAGGATTTGTGAATGCTGAGGGGGTTGTTGATAAGATGGTGGTTGCTAGTAAAGAGGTCGAGATGGGATTTGGGGTTGCTAAGGGATCTGTGATTGGTGTAGAGGTTTCTAATAGGATGATGTTGGCTGGTGAGAAGGGACCTACAATTAGTGAGGGGGTTGTGATGGATTACCTTGCGGTTGGTGTGGAGGTTGTTGTTGATGATGTTGCAAAATTTGTGTGTGATGTGGTGGTTGTGAATAAATTTGGGTATGTTGTGGAGGTTGTGATGGGAGTTGCTGTGGTGGTTGCGATGGTGGTGCCTGCTATGGGTTACCATGAGGCTGATGCAAGGATGGGATATTTCCTTGAGGTGGTTGTTGGGATGTGAATGAAGATGGGGTTAAGCTTGATGTGTGTGTGGAACTAGGAGGTGGAGGTGGCACACCAAAAGGATTAGGAACATTTCCCCCCCATATTCCCTAGTAATTGACCTATTTGGTTTGGCTGTAGAGGTGGCGCAGATGGTATGGGGGTTGAAATTTTTGGGATAGTCATGCTTTGCAGATTGAGTGGAACCTACGACATGTCAAGACCAAGAGGATTGTTAGGATCAGGTGTTTCCCCCATTACTGAAATTAGGACATAGGTGGGTAGAAGCCGATAAAGCATGACATTGCCAAATCCTGGTTGATACCATGTATCTTGTGTCATGACTTCGGGGATGTGTGGGACTAATGAACTGGGATTTAGATCTTGTGGAAGAGCGAGTGGTGCAAGGGGTGTAATGTTGAAATATTTTGATAAATCAAACCTCGATGGTGGATTGATACCCTTTAGGAGTAACGTGGTGAGGATTTTATCCCCATGCTAATTGAGAAGATGATCTATCATTTGCACATTAGTGGGATTTCTAAGGTACTTGTCAACTATGAGATTAGGTTGGCTAACCATGCTTTCATCGGGAGGGGATTGATTATGGACCTCAGTGTTAGATTATGATGAGCCACCATTGATGGGTTGATCTTGAGGGATGTGAGGTTGAGCACCTTGGGATTGTTTTTTTTCCATGAGCTTCTTTGCTTGCGATTGGGTAAGGGACATGAAAATGCAAAACAACTAGGTGGCTAAGATGACACTAAGCCCTAAGATGCACTTAAATGATGTTCTAAATGATAACTAAAAGGATTTCTATGATGATAGATTAATTGATTGAATGCCTGATGGGATGATTCAGATAACTAATTAAATCAAATTCGATTAGGTTGATTGATTGGATTAGATGATTGATAGGATTGGATTGGATGAGATTAACTCTAAACTAAGTTCATGGGCTTAATTGGATGATGTACGATGTTGATGATTGGATAAAAGGATGAGAATGACACATAATCTGCCTCAAGATGATAGGAGATTGATTAAGCCGTGAAGGATTACTAACTCAGGACGGATGACAATCCTAAGTGAGCGTAAGTGATGACAATTAAGGTCAGTTACCTAACCCAATTGGAGAAAATCCCCTAAAATAGAGTTCAAAGGATTTAGATTGATGGATCGATGATGTATATGCAATCTAAGGATGTCCTAAGATGTACCTATATGATTTGATTGAGGATTTGATGACTTTTGAAAAATGCAGACATACTAAAATGATGATACCAGGAAGATGGATGGTGATAAAAAAATTTTGATCACAAAATTGGACTAAAAGAACAATAGGATTTCAATGTTCCGAAGGATTAACTCTCGAGAGTTTTGTATGGGATGTGCATACACCTCTCTGTGTGACAAGATCACCCTTCTAAGTGATGGGATCACCTATCTAAAGGTCAATGGAATCACCTCTGTGTAGTGCAGGTTCGCTTATCTAGGAAGTGGGATCACCTATATCTTGAGATGTCAAAAAGAAATAGGTAGGCATGAGACACGATATCGCCTATCTAGGGTTCATGATTTCCTTTATCTTGAGATGTACGAACATTGATAGAAACACCTATCAGGGTAACAAGTTCACCTATTTCCTCTAATGAACTGACTGGGGATAAAAATTCCTATGACAGGATCCCCTATGGGTTGAATAGAACTGCCTATTTCTTGAATTGTACGGAAAGGGATAGTACATACAGGATATGGGATTGCCCCTGCAGACAGCAAGATCACCTATCATGAAGGATGTATGAATGAGGGAGACACGGATGAGACTCAGGATCGCCCCTGCGGATAACAGGATCACCTATTCTAAGAACAAGCAGGCGGGGATGACATAGACCAAACTTAGATTTTCCTAAAAGGATGATAGGATCACCTGTTCTAGGGGAACGGGCGAACTCAGATGACATGGATTGGATAGAATCACCTAGGAGGATAGCCGGATCGTATGTTCAGGGAACAGGTAGACATGGGGTTGCCTAACAAAGGGACCCACAAGAAAATTTGCTCCTGACAAGGATGGATTTGCCTAAAGGATGACTAGACTTTGACTCAAGAGACAAAATCTCCCCTTTCCACGATAGGATCGCTTGTCCACAATGAAATTTTTCCCTTGTGAGAAGAAAACTCACCACTGAGGACAGTGGTAGACTATGGCAAAGGGAAAAAACACGACAAACAACAAGCAAAGGGCTAGACTGACTTAGACTGATGACAAGCATTGGTATCGCACAAGAAGACACTCCAAGCAACACAATCATAGAATTAGTAGTATGGGTTTTCTAACTCGATGTTTGCCCACCACCTTGAGGGGACACCCTAAGCTTAATACTCTATGATATCGGGGTGGTTCTTTGGATGACCCTTTCTTGTGAAGGTGGATAGATAGCGATTCAGTGGCATATGGTCATCAACAGACGCCACATGCTCACCTTCATGCTCTCTCTCAGAGACTATCATAGTCCACCATGAGGATTTCTATCTCAAGCCAAGGGAGTACGTGGTGAGTAACTGGGTGATCCAACAATACCAGCTTACAATTTTTGGCCAAACTGGACATTGAACTAAATTTTTTTTAACAAAATCTTCACTTTCGGGAATCTATAGGTACTAAACCATGATGAATTTGAAGATGATGCAAACTAGTGATTTGTGAAATTTTGTCTGTAGATTCTAAATATATTTTTAAATTAGATTGTATTTCTTTTACCATATCCTTCAAAAACTAGTTTTTAACAGTAAACACCATTTTTAAAGAGTGGTGTTCACCGTATGCAACATAAATTTTTTTGTATGAAGGATAAAATTATAATTTTTTTGAATTTAGATTTGTAACTATGATATCTAGCACTTTCATTTGGTTTCATAGTGTTTTATTGGATATTTTTCTCTTAATTAAGTTTTGAAGTCAAACCAATTACAATTTAGACATAGGCAAACCGTATACAACATAACTTTTTTTGTGTGTACTGAAATTCAATTTTATTTTTTTGTTGGATCAAGGACATCAATACTTAGCACAAAAATATTTTTCAATTTTTTTTTGGTACTCTACTATTTTTCCACATCTGTAGAACAAAGAGCTTGATTTTCATTGAAAAACCTATATTCACAAGAAATAAAAAATAAATATAATAATCAAATTAAATATATTTAAAATTATACTTTTTGGGAAACTTATAATCGGACTACATACAAAAAATAAATTTTAAATGAATTCAGTTGATCCCCCAAAAGATAAATCAAAAGTGGTTTTTTATCAGCATTTTGATAGGTGTAAAGGAGACTCCGTTATAGGTATCGTTTAAAACTAGCGGGGTTCTATCCAAGGGGGTTTGATCTAAGGTGGTTTGATCAAACCATATTCAATTGAAACTCTTTACATTGAAATTTCAAGGCTTAAATCATTATATTTTCTAAAAATATGTGATTTTAGCAAAAATAAGGATGTCCCAAAAAATGTAAACCACTATTGTGGGATCACCCAACTTCGGGGTATGGTGCACACCCCCTACACTACACCAAACTGCAACTGAAACAAGGGCCTCTATCTAGGCTAAACAAGTCTCATGCGTCATTGATACACCAAGAGGGTGCATGAGGCACAACCGTGAACACTAGCCCATCACAAGTGTGTATCAGGAGGCCCAGTGAGGTACTGGAAACTCAGACCAACCCTACACCTCTTATCTAGGTATCACCCTAGCTTCAATGCTTCACTAAACACAACGTGAATAGATTGGGGTACAACTTTGGCTCTCCCCCCTTTATATACCCCATTGGTAACACGTGGTTGAGATCATCCCCCCGGGTGATGAAATCGCAAGCAGGTCTCACTAAGGGAAGGAAACACTAGACGATTTAGCTAGTCCCTAGGCTCATACGTAGCATAAGGGGAGAGCTTACATGCACTAGAACTTCTTGGGTAGACGAGATTGGACTGGAACAACTTGCGATTTTTGTCACCCAGGCTCATCGAAAGGTGCAAGGGGAGTGGATACGTCAACAAATTTCTCCCAAACACAACAAACAAATTAATTGACCCTTTAATTAATCTACGTGTGCCTAAATTAGTGTGAAAAAAAGAAACAAACAAAGCTAACTAGGGGGTCTTCGACCGTTCATCTTGCAAAAAATGAATTAGTAGTTTCAATCACCGGTCTTCATCAAATGTGAGAGACAAGCTACACAAATTGTTAGTTAAGTTGCACAATCACCAAAAAATGAGTTAGCTGATTAGTATCCAAAACCAAAATCAAATTGAAGCTCAAATAAGAAAATTAAAGGTTTTGGAATACCCCAAATTTTCCCCTGTGTAGAGAAAATCCGCCTTAGTTTATGATGTAGGGTCACTTGTCTTCTGAAGAGGCGGGAACGTTTTCACCTTTTAGGTGGAGGGGCATATGCACCTTTGCCTCTATAACTTGTGCAAGTTCACCTCTCCCTTAAGCAGGTCCACCTGTTCAAGTTGTTCTACCCGTATTTGCCTCTATACTTAGTGATCTAGATTGATGAATGCAAGTTCGCCCCTTTTCTAGAAGGGCGGTAGTGAGTTCACCTATTAGTGTTGCAGATCCACCTTTGTATCAAGTAAGTTCACCCCTCGGGGGTGGATTTTCCCTTGCGTGTAAAACCCAAACCTGCAAAATTTCAAACAACAAGAAAAAGTAAAATAGACCTGTGATGTGGGTCCCACTGAGCATGCTAGAAATGTGTGCAAGTGAATTATAACCTAGAAACGCAAGACAACAATGAAAATGCAAGCTAGAAAAAACAAACAAAACACTCAAGATTAGGCCTAGTTGAATTCAAACAAAGCGCAATGAAAATGGAACCTTTTACCTTGTTCAAATTGATGGTTTGGTTGGCCCTTGTTGATGCTCCATTGTGTGCTCCTTACTTAGAAAAATGAGATGTAACTATGATAAAAATGAATCTATGAGGATGGAGATTGCAATGGTGGATATGGGTATTGAAATGGATGCAAGATGGAGGCTCAAAATACTACAACAATGGTGTATGCAAAAATGGATAAGTGTTGGTTTTTGGATGCTTGAGTGCTTGCATTCTAAAGTGGATTATTTGGTGATTTCCAAATGATAACAATTCCTCTACTTTTAGGGGAAGTGCCTCTAAAGAAATGGAGGGTCAAGATTGATCCATGGTGGAATAGATCAAGGGCTAGGGTGAGTTGAGAACTCACAAGCCCTCACAAGTTGATATGTGACATATGACATGGAAAAGAAGGGATGATGTGGAGATGACAAGGAGGTACTTTGATGTACCTTGGGAATGGACAAGATATCCTCATAAAGGAGGTCCTTGTACACAAGTGCCTTGAGAGGACATGTGAGGAATTGAAAATTCCTCACAAATCCTCATGGGGATGGGAGAAGGAATTTAAAATTCCTTGAAATGCCTTGGAGGAATAAATGTGAATTAAAAATTCATATAGGGAAGGGGATGCCTTCTCCAAATAGAGAAAACATTTAATGTAGGTTGACTAAGGACACATATCATAAATGGCATGGAGATTAGGTTAGCTTAATTAGGTGATTAAGGTTGTGCAAATGTGGGATTAAACAAGCTAATGAAGGATTAGAGGCAAGAGGGAGATTATGGAGGATGTGACCCTAATGATGATTAGGGGTGTGCACATCCTAATCATAGATTAATTATATTAATTTGGATTAAAGAGGATCATGGAGGATGTGACATGAGGAGAGAGAAGAAAATGAATTAAAAATTGATTTAATTCATTTGGGCTAATGACTAAATTAAATAAATTGGTCTATTTATTTAACTTAGAGATGAATAAGATAAGGTGTTTAATTGATTAATTAAATACCTTAGGGACATTAGACTGAAGGGAAATATTAATCAAATAATAAATTATTTAATTAATATTTCTAAGGGATACAAGATAGAGGAATATGAGGATGAATTTGACCATATGGGAGTGGTCAAATTTAGGTGTATACAGTTTCAAAGTGAAAAACCACACCAAGAGATAGGAAAGTTCGCAGATACATGGCACCAACCTATGAAAACTCTATATTCTATAGAAGTCTATTTTGGTTGCAAATTGATTGGTATCATTTGAGCATGTGCACATTTGAATTAGTCTTTAGCTACTGTCAACTAAAAGGGTTGATATGTAGTATATTATGCTAAGTTTACACTAATATTTCTACCACCTTTTAGCTATATGTTGCGAGTTGATTACATGAATCAGAGCTGTTGACATGCCTTTTTTGTAGGCTGTAATATCTCAATTTTTATAAATAGAGAGGCAAGTTCTTTCATTTAGGATGCACATTTTTGCAAATCTATTCTATTGCAAATATTTCAAGAGCTGCATTTTATGAGAGCTAGAGTTATTTTATGAGAATATATTGTTATTTTGTGAGAATATAGTGTTATTTTTTGAGATTATAGTGCTTTTTTGAATCAAAGGCTATAGTGAAGAATTATTGTGAGTTGGAAAAATAAGCTAGTAAGCTACCATTGGAAGGATGTGTGTCAAGTTTGTCAATCGGGTTAAGCATATTATAGGCATTTGGATCTAGTCTTCTCTTATTTGTCTTTATTTATGAAAGATTGAGAATTGAATTCTTTATGAGATTACTTGCATTAGGAAAAAATAGCATTTGCTTTGGAAAGGAAAAAGAAGCTATTTTATGCTTTTCTATGAAAGTGCTTGTATTTACTCCATAATAGGAGGGAATGCGTGCCATTAGTATTAAGATACTAGGAATGATTAACCAAGGATAGCTTAAGGGTTATTCATAGCTAAGTTATTTGATTGAAATAGATACCTTGTAAGTTACACCTGGGATTTGAATATCCATTGAAGGGAGGGTAACTTGTATTTATTCTTTGTGGGTAGAAATACCATTAAGTTTTTGGGAAAGGGAATAGGATGTTTCTAGGGTTAAAGATTACCCATTGGAGGAAATACCTATGCATAGATTATAGTGGCCTAAAGTCAAATCGAGCTTGAGTAGTGTATGTGAGTAGGATGATTGTCACTCAAAGTATTGAGTGAGAAAACTTTGGCCAAAGTAGTGTGTTAGCCTTTGGCTCCACTGTCAATTCACTGTGATCCATTTATGCATGCTAGTTCTAGATTGTAGGGTTTACAAGTTCTAGTCATGTAGGACACAATACTAAGCTCAAAATGGTTGTCATTACAAGGTTATTCCACCAATCTCTTTGTTGAAGGGTAGGCCATCTATCGTATGATAGATGTGCAAGGGACCGCATATGATTTCGTGGTTGGCAAAAAAGTGATTGAGTGATGCTTCTCCTCCTCAACAAGAAACATAAGACCAAGATTTGAAAGGAGATTATTAGACCATCTATTTCTATTGTTTTGAAGCTCGGTTGAGCTATGTATGTACTTTGTACACATTCTTTGGAATATTGTAATATGTGAATTATTATATTAAAATGGAATGAATGTTGTTTTTTGTTATGAAATCTATGTTCATTTGTTCTCTATAATTTTTTTTTTATGGCAATGATTAAGTTACATAGTTTATTTACTTGCAAAGTGAAAAATTAGGAAAAATTACTTTTGTGAAGGGATGGCATGTTACATGTGGTATTAGAGCTACCAAGTTTAGCTTTGGAACATATGAGATTATCATACTTTCCATCCAATGTTATCTAATGTTTTGAAATTGTTATGCCAGGATGGTGCGTCTTAGGTTAACTACAAGAAAGTCAATAATCGGTAATGAGAGCTACCTAAAGGAAAAGAAGGAAAGAGAGGCCATCATACAAATAATTGAGGGTACCAACTATGACAGTGTCCTCTAGTTAAGTGACACTAAAACCTTTAGTCACACTCTTTCACGGATTAGTGATGTAAAGAGAAAGATGAGGATGGAAGCCAAGTACAACTATCTACCTTTCGTCTCATTAGAAAAGTATGAGTCTTTATCACTTTCCAGGGGTATGCCATCAGAAGGAAGTGTTAATCCAACATTTATTTTTAGAGACCCTAGAGTTCTTTCGATGGTAGAAGTAATTGTAATTTCCTCGAGTAATGAATCAGGGGGTTATGTCCCCTGTAACTATGTATTGGATGACAAATCTAAATGTTAGTATCCATTTTGGGATATATATGAACAAATGAGAGATGAACACCAATCACAATATGTAGGGTATACCCCATTGAGTTATGTGTCAAAGAGTGAATCTGAGGGATACTCTCCACTTGACTATCTAAATAGTCACTCCATGTAATCAAACGATATTGAGATCCAAATCATGTGTTTATCAAAAATCTTGCACTTAAATATTATGTGGAATTCCTTATGTGCGATTGAAAGCTCATTTAAATGTTTCCATAAGATAAAGATAACAAGGTTGAATCTAGTATGGATGAACCTTTGAAGGTATTGTAGACACTTAAAAATATCTTGAATGACATCATGCACTCGAATCAGGTATACTAACATCATTTCGTCCTAAAATCCATCCTCTTTTCGCTTAATTAATTAAATTGGCCTAGCTATTTAATTAATTACATCATTTTCATCTATTAATCTAATTAGATGGATTCATCCCCTTCCATGCTAACATTTGATCTTATTAAATTAAATAAATCGAATTAGTTATTTAATCCCTAAATTCCTCTTATTTAATTAAATAACCCTAAGTTATTTAATTAAATGTCATCTCATATCTCCACTTTTCATTAAATCATTTATTTAGTGAATATCATGTAATTCCCATAATTGCATAATTAACATTGTTTTAATTATCAATTACTAATAAATCTAATTTCCCCCACTTGCAAAGGAATATTCCAAGAGAATATTCCTCCTTTGCACATTCCTCCAAAAAGAATATTCCCATGGAATATTCCTTCCCCTTTTGCACATTAAAACTTTGTTTTAATTTGATAAATATCTATTTCCCTCACCCATGAGAATATTCCAAAGAATATTCTCTTTTCTCACTCATTTGAAACAAAGGAATATTCTCCTTCATAACAAACTTACAAGACTTCTTGTGTAAGTTAACTTACAAGACTTGTTGTGCAAGTTAAAAGTGTGTTTGTTTGAAGGAGTGTGAGCCCTTGATTCTTTCCTTGATCCATGTGATCATTGATTCTCATCCGTTGATGAGAATCCATGATCCATGTTTCATCTTTCATCCATATTGGACCATTGATTAAGCTTTTTAATCTTAACCCTTCATTTCTCATTTGCTCTCCTATAAATAGGTCACTATTTAGAGACGAATAGATCCATCTTTTGACATCAAAATTATGTTGTTAAAATCACTCTCACTTGCACTCACATTTAATATCATTTTAGCTTAATTTACTTGCATATTAGCTTAGTTTCCATTGATGGCTTCCCTGATAACATAAATGCATCCATCTAGTATTGTGTAATTAGGGTTTCAATATTTTTAGCTTAAAATTCATTTAGACTAGATTTTCACTCATCCATATCAATTATCTTAGCATAGATCATGTTAAAATAGCTTGCATCATGTTCATTTAGCTTTAAATCATGTTTCATCACACATGTTTCATCAGTTTCATCAATTCTCTTCAATATAATCGATCAGAATAGGCTCATTTATCCACGAGATTGGGAAAGGGTTGCCATTCCACATTAATGCGACACCACTCCCCCAATAGGATAAGTTTCAATGGATTAGAATAGGTGTTTCAAAAGCCTTTGTAGTTTAACATGGTAAGCTTTAATGAATTCCTAGTTTAATTTTCATTTGATTGATCTTATTGGGATTGACATTTAGTAGCATAATTACACTTTGTATCCTCATGGATCAAGTGTAGTTTTCCCATACTAATTTGTCAGTCACATTTTGACACTAGAAGGAGGGCATAACATATCAAATTTAATGAATTTTTCTCTCAAATTTTGTTTTTCAAGTTTTTGTAGGTACAACACTCTTAGATATTTCAGTGATGCCTTTGTCAGGTATTGCCATATAGCAATGTTATTTCCATAAGATGTAGCGATGCCTAATTAAATCACTAGCATTGATTAAAACAAACTGTGACACTAATACTTTTTAGGAGTATCCAGAATTTAAATATGGAAACACCACCAAATAGCGAGGCTATCATCATCTCTGTCTTACTGTAGAGTGATGCTATTTGTCACCAGAGCAATGCTCATTTGACTTATGGTGATGCTATCATAAATAGCAACACTTTTTTTTGGTAAACAAAAATAGGAGTGATTTTTAACATGTGCTTTAAATTTTTTATATTCTCTACTTTTCAAACACATCACTGACTTTTCGCTTTTTTAGGCTAACTGGTTTTGCAAGTTTGGACAATAACATTCGAAGTGAAGAAGCATTTTATCATTAATTGTATAATTGTAATAAGTGTTTCAACACTTTGGGGCAATTATAACCCATTTATGATGCTTTTTTATTTCACGCTTTAGGACCAAAATAGCTTTCAATTGGGTTATAAAATGAAAATTCAGTTGGTTAAAATTGAACCCTCACATCATTTTTCTTGTAGGATTAAAATTGAACAATTTACAACTTCCACTTCATTTAGTGCTTAAAATGAATTCATTTTGCTATGATGGATTAAAATAAACATGTGTTTGATTTGCTTAAATATACTCATTGTGCATATCCAATCCCCTTGTGCTTCATGCGATCTTGGGTGAAGAGAAACACACAAGTATATTTTAATTGCTTGGAAGCACTTATCCTATCTCCTCGTGCCTATTGGAAATCTTGGGTGATGAAAAGCATTTTATGCTTCAAACATGTGTAACCTTTAGAGGGCCTGCCTTCCAATTTGTGAGAGGGAATGGCCCAAGAGGTGATTTCTATCTAGCTCACTATATAAATAATTTAGAGTGACAAAAGTCACTAACCAGCTATTTGTGGTTGTCCCATATCGACGAAAGTCTCCCCTAGCATCCTTGTGATGTGTTAAAACCCTTAGATGTTTCTAAGGGCTAGGAGGCCTCTGAATTGAGTGAATCTCTATGTGTATGGTACCAATCTATCCCGAATATGGTCATTAAAAACCTTTTTGTAGTGGCTAACCAAGTCCAATTTTGAAACGTATTTCAATGTAGTGCATGAGAGTAGCACCACGCCCAAAAGTTACTTACCATGTTTGGTTTTTGATTGAGGCATAAAGAAAATGGAGAATGTAATCCTTTGCTTGGTGTGCAAGATGTTACGTTTCCTTGACATAATATATTTTTCCACTTCATCTTCATGGATTAATCATCTCTTTCGATGATGGTAAGCCTACCGAAAAATACGTACCCAATCTATCTAGGATTGTAAATGCTTGAGAGTTAGTTTAACACACACTTAATTCCAAAACAATTGAAAAATAAACATTAACAAGTCTTTTCAAAATTTCAAACCCTTTGGTCTAAGTATGGATACCCTTTGAAAAAACCTTGATATTGATGCTTGTCCTAAGAATTTATTCTTAGATAATTCTAAATATTTTGGTTTATATCTCAATCCATACTTCCCAAAGTTAGCCTATGTAACTATGTCCCTAACTTCATCCCTTTCAAAAAATTGACTTCATGGAATTGATGATGTTTTTGAAATAGACATTTAGTTTGAACTTAAGAAAGACAAGTGTTTTTGGTAAAATGAAACTCATTCAAGCAAGATAACTTGATAAATTGAACCCCACATGACCATTTGGCATCCGATCGCTTTAGTTGAACAACCCAACCTTACACCCGCTATCATTCAACCAAAATTTGAACTCATTGAAGGAGAAAAAAATGATATAATTAGTAGTTTGAGAAGCTTCACTTTTGAAAAAAAAGGAAACACCAACCCAGTGGATAAATGCAACATACATCATAGATGAAGAAGAGGAACAAGCTGATATTGTGGTTGGAAGGCCCATATTACCACCACCTGCGTGGCAATAAATATCCTTTTTTTTTCCTATAAACTTGAACTTCTCTAAATGACCTCACACAAAATCAAAATTCCGAAGAGAAGGCCTACATTCTATCACTTCAAACTTAGACGGCATAGTAAAAAAGCTATCAAACAACACCTTGAGGCACTTTATCAAAATAAGACTAGATTGACAAGGAACTTTTTTGGACGTGTTTCAATGAATAATCCTGAGTTGTATGCCCTATTTGAAAGTCAAAACATTAGTTTTTCCATAATATTTAACTTCTCTAAATGATCTCATGCAAAATAAAAATCCCCAAGAGAAGGTCTACATGCCACTAATTCAAACTTAGACATCATAGTTCAAACCACATTAGAAGACATATCCTATGACAATACTGCAACAAGAACAAGTTGGTAACAAGGTTTTATAGACTTATTCCGTTGAATAATCCAGACATGTATGCTCAATATGAACCCCTCATTTAAGTCAAACATTGATGTTTTGGATTTTAAAACTTTAGAGGTCTAGCATGTTTCTCACCACCTTGGTCTTTGAAAACAAAAGCTCACTATAAGTCAATATTGGGTCAAACATTTCATCCATCCCTTCATCAAAATCCAAATTTCACTTCACCAAACTTTGCAAAATTTTCAAACACACCAACACTTTTGGAATTGAACATCTATCAACCCAAAACCTAACTTAGCTACTTTGTATGTGCAATGAATCCTTTTCCATGCATTTGGCTAAGTTAGTTATCATCTTGGAACTAGTTTATCTTGAAGGTCACAAGTCTACCCTAAAGATTCACAAGTTCATAAACATCCTTTATCCAAACATCAAAACATCAAACTTAAGTCAAAAGTGTTGTCCCAAAATGTTTGCAAAGATCACTCCACATATCATTCATATTTTCATCTCCCACTACCATAATTGCTCCAAAAAGACTAAGAGCATCCCTTCTACCTAGATTTGAGTCAACTAGAGAGTTTAAATATTACAAATTTCAACACAACTCTCCCATAGGTGACCCAAAATTTATGGTAAAAACAAGATCACAACACAAGAGAATCATGGAGAATACCAAAGTTACATTAACCTCAAGTGATCCTAATCCTCAAGAATTGAATCCAAGAAGTCATGTTACCCCATTACAACAACCTTCATCACCATCAGGGCCATATGAGATAGAAGATGTCACGAATAACCCATTTGGACTTACTAGGGAATAAATCATTGACCATCAAGCCTTAGAAAACATAGTTCCCAATTCTCCATCTTTTATTGCACAATCATTGACACAAGGCTTGACTCCATCCACTATTCAAACAACTCCATCACTAGGGCTCAACAAAACATCAACACCTATTATTGTAGCTAGTCTTGCTAAGGAATTTGGCCATACTCTTCCATTTGAAAGTAGCACACTTATAGGTACCCTTGATACCAACCCTCCTCAAACTACCACTTGTACACCAACATTTGGCATTCCCCCCGTTCTTGAGAATCTTCTACATCAACATAAACCACTTACACTCCATTACTCCATGACAACTTCAACATATCGAGGACACCCATCTTCATCCATACCCATGAGTACAACAAGTGTGCCCAACATCACACCAAGTAGTGTGGACCAAGTATCACAAGTAGACCCAAAAGGGAAAAGGAATACCCTCACGCAAAATAAACCTTTAACACAACATGGAAAATATTCATCCAATCCTCCCATTGATACATCGAACCCAATAGTTTCCCAAAACACATCTATCATCAACCCACATCAAAAAATTCCCTTGATCACCAATCCTGTTAACCAAGGTAATACGATGGCCACATCTCAAACACAAGGGAATCCCCAAAACATCAGTTAAGGGAATCCTTTCAATCAATGGACTCAAGGTCCTAATGTGCCCTTAACATCACCATACTTGATGACACTATCATCATATTTATCATTTGTCCCCCAAGTCATGCAAAATCAAATGGGATCTCAAACTTACACTCCACCACAATCCACTATCTTACAAGGAATGTTAAACCAAGGGAATCCCTAACCTCTCATCAACAATCTACAACTTGCACAAAACATCAACACCCAAAACTCATCATAGATGTCCCAACTGCTGATTGATCCAGTTCATGGGTGTTTTTTCCATTCTCAACACAGAAAACACACGTGTGATGTATCTCTTGAAAGGTGAAAATCTGCAACTAAGTTTTAGAAAATCACCCCAAGGTCTCTTGGGTGTCAGGTCACGACTTTGAAAAAATAGCTTAATGGTTTGATGTGATTTGCTGGTAATCACAAAAGGCCTTTATGGTTCACAAAGCTTGGACGTTTTGGGTCTGTGATAAAGTTTCAGATTTTTGGAAATGGATGAACAGTGACAACAGTTTGAAACTCTTCTTGTTGATTAGATATGGCATTGTTATGATGCTAGAAACTTATGTCTAACTTATATTTTAAAAGAAAAGTCAAAAGGATGGAGGGTTTAGAAGTTATCCTAAATTTGAAACTATGATCAACAGTAACAATGGCTGATATTGTAGTAGACAGACTTCCCAAATTGAGTTTTGCTTAACCAAGGACAACCTACAGTGTCAGAAAACTAGTGCAATCTTCTAAGGTCCTTTGTAGATTTTCAGACTGTGCATTCACCTAGTAAGCATGAAAAAACAATAGAACTTAAGTGCAACATGTGAAATAGCTCACTAACTTTACACAAGAATTTTTCATCAAAAAGTTACTAAAAGTATGAGCTAGAAGTGCATCAAATACTACAACATACATCCACCATTAAAGTTGAGCATGAACTATAAGTAGAAATAAACTAAAACAGAAATGAGCAATGTTGAAATAAACATGGAGATTGAATCATGCACACATAATGAACAATACACAAGAAGCCATTAACTTCAATGCTTTTCTCATATATTGCAGCAAAATTCTTTTACACAACAACTCATATCTCTTTGAAAATTAGAGAATGCCCCTATTCACAGTTTTCAAAAAGTAGAATGAATGGTCAAGATTAATTTACAATGAATGGATCAGATTCATTCTAGTTTAGGGTTTTCACATCACCCAATAAGAGTACAAAATATATATAAAAATAGGCTATTTTGTCTTTTCCCTATTTTGTCTTGTAGCCTATTTTTTCCTCTAGCTAATTGTGGCCTTTTAGCTACTTTAACAAATATTTGTCTTGTATAATGGGGTTTCTAGCTTCTTTTTGTAATGTGGCATATTCAACAAACTTGCCAATGGTAGCCAAAAGCTTCTTTTCCTCGGAAAGGTCAGATTTAGAGATATGGAAGGAAACCCTCTTGAATCCTTCCACCATTTGATCCCAATGCTTGATGCACATTTCTCCTACTTTGATCATTTGCTTGGACTCTAAGAAGGATCACACAACAAAATCCATGAAATATGCTGACAAAGTGTCACCTGTTCCTTGCTCCATTCTCTTGTGGAATTTACGCTTGATAGCCTCTCGATCTAACTTTAACGTTGTCATCTCATGTCCTATAATCAATTTTAGGAAATCATCACACTCAACCCAATGATCCACAATTCACTTGTGATTGGTCTCTAATTCAATTAAGGACTTCTCCAAAACTACCTTTCTATATTCACAATTAAGCAACCATGCTTTGGGAAGCTAGTAGTCCTCTTTTGGCATAGCCAACTCCTTTTCCTAGATCTCCCGGGGGAGCTTGAGAATGATCTCTAGCTTGGGGTATGTAATTCTATAAAGTTCAGGGAACTCTTTACATATCTCAATCACCTGCTCTACTTCTTTCTGTAAGACCCGATATTTGTTATGCATCTTGGTTACACAATGAATGCCTTTGTCTCCCTTTTTGATAACTCTCTTGAACTAGTTAGAAGTAGATTTGGTTCAGTTCTTCATCTTCTCCATTTTAATGACTTCTTCCTTTGAGAGCAAGGTGAGCGTAGGCGATTCTATTAGAGCTTCCTCTCCAGATTATGCCCATTGCTGTATATAGACAGTTAATTCTACCACCTGTGCTTTCAACTCTTCCTTTGTTGATTCATCTTTATTCATTTTTTGGAGGATGGTTGAAAAAACCCTTGGAATTCATTGATCTTTTGGGCTTGAGAGGCGGGGCCAAAATTAATGGTGGTCACATGGTAGTCTTTTCTCTAAAGAGCATCTGCATCCTTATCTACTGTGGGATTGACCACTTGTAATATTCTAGAACCTAAAGCATCTGTTGTGATATGTGACCTAAATTTTGGATTCTTATTTTCTCTAGTCTTTACTTGTTTCCTGGCCAAGATTGCTTCTAGACGAGCTTTGGGATCTGCAATCACTAGAGCTTTTCTTTTCAGTTGCTGCTCTAACCATGAGGGTACTTCTATTTGATGGTCTGAGGATGTAGTGGCGAATTCATTGCTTTCTCCTTCCCCTTTATCTTTTGAAGGTTCTTCCTCCTCATGTCTAGGAGCATCTTCAACATTTCCTTATTCTTCCTCTTGCTACTCTCCTAGTGTCATTTCTTTCTCCATATCTTGCCTAACTATTTCTTTATTGCATGCACTGACAATAGCTTCTTCTTGTGCTACCCCTTTTATCTCTCCATGCTCAATCTCAAAACCTTTTTTGGGTTCAAAATATCTTTCTTCCATTTTCTCTTCTTCTTATTTATCTTGCTCTCCTTTTGGAGGCACCTCTTCATGTTGCAGGCCCTCCTCTTGGTAAGTTCTGGGATCTCATCAAATTTCTCTACATCAACTTCTGTGTCAGTTCTCCCTTCCTTGGAGTGATGTTCCTCTGGGATTGCTTCTTTGTCCTTATGCTCTTTGAGTTGGTCACCTTTAGGTTCTTGGTCTGAAGTTTCAACCTCATAGTAAGTATCAAAATTACTTGCATTTGCATCCTTGGGAATTTGTTTCCCTTCTTCATCAGAGGCCACTTCATCCAAATCAATTCTGAATCCTCCCTCAACGTGCTCAAAGTAGTCCTCACAATTAGAGTCCTTAGGTTCTTCGACAATATTCTTTGTTGTTTCTTTAGGTTTCTCCATGCTTAGCCTCTCCATCTCTTCATAAATCTGCATGGTAGCCTTCATTTTAGGTGACTCAATAGGAAGTGGAGGGAGGGAAAGTGCTACAACAAGTTGAGCCATAAGCATTTTAAATTGTGGGTTTAGGATAATCTCAGAGAAATAAGGTGGAATATTTTGAAAATATGAGGCAAAGGTATCAAGAAAGGTAAGGGGTGCCATAGAGGTTGTGGGCAGCAAAGTCGACAAAGTGGAAATAGTTGGTAGTGGAGGCGGGGGAGAGGAAGACGATAGTGGGGGATTGGTAAAAGAGGAAGAGTCAAGTACCACCATGGGAGTAGTCGGAGAAGCAGAGGTGAGGTGGACAAAGATGTCCACAATGGGCGAAGATGAGACAGGTAGTGATTGAGGAGTGGAAAGGGATGGAGCAGTAGTAGTGGCCGATGGGAGTGCAGAGGCAATGGGTGGTGGTGAGTGCAGTTGTTCAACTTCTTCCTCTTCTTGTATGGCTGGTATATTGGGAACAAAGACTCCCATTTTTTTAGGCTTCTTCGCTGGCCTTTTCCATTCAACTGACTTTTTGGTGTATATTTTTTGCTTTAGCTATGGCTCTGATGTTTCTTTCCTCTTCCTTGATCTTGTGATAGGTGGAGACTTGGGAGCCTCACTTGAAGATCCTACAGTGGCACCACTATCTATTTTTCTTTCTATTTCATCTTCGAGCTCCCCATAGGTTAGTTCTATTCCTTGCTCATGCAATTGGGCTACTTGATCATCTAGCCACTTCTTTGTCCTTTTCTCCTTTGGGTGAGTGACAATATTTAAATCCATGACCTCCAACTCAGCCCAGTTAGTCACGGGCAACTGCATGTTGATAAG
Source organism: Sequoia sempervirens (assembly GCA_007258455.2). Classification (NCBI taxonomy): domain Eukaryota; kingdom Viridiplantae; phylum Streptophyta; class Pinopsida; order Cupressales; family Cupressaceae; genus Sequoia; species Sequoia sempervirens. Next base: position 90,509,531 of record VDFB02049217.1, on the reverse strand, counting down.
AGCATTAGACCTTTCATCGAGAACATTGTCATCTTCAACAATATAATAGGGGACTGGACATAGATTGATGGAATTCACAAATTTGGCAGTCATTCTCATGTAATGCTACCTTCAAACCTCATGGTCATCATCACAGTTGGCCCAAAAATCTTCGTTGTGTGGCCGATGAGCATACTACTTTCTAACCTATTTCTTCAGTTTCTTGAGAGGATCTAAGCCTCCACTTTCTATATGCAGCTCTAGGTTATATTATGCTAGATCCTTCTCAAAGTACTCTACATAGGGGGAAATGGGGTAGGAATACATCCCTTTTCCAAATGTAATGGGGTATGGGAAACCAACATGATGCTTATTATGTAATAGAGTTTGGGTAGTCTGCAATTTCCAAGTGAGCTCTAGCAAGATGATCTTGTCATTTGTATACTGGGGTAGTTGATACAAGAATCCTGAGAATCCTTCAGGTCTTATGTAGGTGAACTTAGGGAACTGGATGAACCAAAACTCAAAACCATTTACGACAACTTTGGCGCTGTGGGACACCCTTCTATGATAATCTCTTGCCAAGGTTCAAACAATGTGCATGATGAAGGCATCGTTGACCCTCCTATAATCCTTCTTGAAGTTTCTTTATTGGAGTTGTAGTTAGTAGTAATACACAAGATTCTACCCCTTCCTAGTTCCCAAGGTGCTAACACAATCTAATCCTTTGTAGGGGAACTTTACTGCTAGCATATACACAAGATAGGAGGTCATGTAGAACTCCTGAGTTTTATTGACCACAACAAATTGATTATGTATATTTTCACTGATAATCTTAGCCCAATGAAATTTAGCCTCTCTCCTGATGATCTCTTCTATGAATTAAAACATCCACTCCTCAAAGAGTGAGGAGGTGGGAAGACGTATTACTCTGCTAAGGAGAGTCACTAGGTCATTGGCTTCCTTTATGAAATCACTTATGTATAATGTCTAGGGCACCTTGTTAGCACTACACCTCTTTTCAAGTAACCATGTTTGATTGATGGTTCTTTTACAATTGATGGGGTATTCTTTCCAGACATTCAGAGCATACTCTTTCTCCGTTTCCTCCATCTTGTCATTTAGGGGAATGCTAAATATCTTTCTAATAGACATGGGAGTGAGATTAGCAAGTACCCTCCTGTCGACGGTGATTATCCTCTTGGTTTATGCATGATAACATTCTTGGCATGCAAAGACCATGATCTCTAGAGCAACTAGTGTAGGAGGAAAGCCTACTCCCTTCGTGATTCCACTCTACTTGATTCTTAAGGCTTCCTCAATTTTAGGTTTGACCATGACCCTCTTCTTGAATTTATCAATACTGACATGGACCAAGTGTTGAATACCCAAGATATTGAGAGGGGGGGTTAATAAGTATCTTCTTAAACTTATTGAACAAACACCATCCAATTACTCCAATGCATATAACAGTAAAGATAAGCAAGAGCATTAATAGAACATGAAAGAACACAACACATGAACACCAAGATTTTTACATGGAAAACCCAAAATGGGAAAAACCACAGTGAGGGTTAGCTCACAATATAGTATAACCAGTTATAAGATATTACAAAAAGGGTGGCTCACTACCAGAACTCACTGTCCTAAAAGGGAGGCTCATTGCCTATAAAAGATACAATAATAAAATGGCTTACATCTAGAAAATGAACTAATAAAGATACACCTAACAAGTGTTGATTCAGTTCCTTTAATGCTCAATAAACTGACTTAACAAACTTCATCATCTTCACATACTTGTCTTCTTCTCTATCTAAACTTCGTACCAAAAAACTCAAAACTATCCAATATATATTTGATACATCTGCAAGCATTAATTAGGTCGGCCTAATTAGATGCAACCCTTATTCATCAAAAATATAACCATCGGCTTCAAGCATGTACAAAATATTTCCAAAAAAATTCAAACATGTAGCACGCTACAACATGTTGGCATGGACCAAAGATAGGTCATACATACATCCACAATAAACAATTAATTCATTACAACATCAACTATCCATTAGGTTGGCCAGAGATAGACCTAATAGCAAAATGCAACAATAGATTAATGCCAAATCACTGTACGAGCACCTGTGCACACAAGATTATGAGGTTACAAGCTTCCAACATGCAAAAACCATTTCCCAAAACCACAAGCAAAGATAATCATTAGCGGAGGACTACAGACCAAAATACTGGAGAATAATGACTGCATATTAGTTCAGAATACCAGATCAAGCTTGAGCTTAAACTTGCAGTTGTAACTCATATAACATGGTGACATCAATGAAAACCCAAAAGCTGTATAACAAGATGTTCTTCTTGATTCTTCCAACACTAGGTCTATGTCAGTCACTTTTCCCCAATTGGACGTAATCTTCCCCTATGGAATTCATACTTCATTTGCATTTTCTCTTCTTTCCCTCTCAAAGCTCTTGTGATTTTCTTTCCTTTGTCCATTTTCTCTACTGGTTGCTCTGCTGGTTCCATAAATCCTGCACACAATGCATGTAGTGAGTTCTTTGATAGATCAGGAGGGAAAAAAATTAGTTAAATCATGCCAATATGTCGTTAAATGTATCCATATACCTGAGAATAACCATCACATTCATCAAATTCTATCATTTCTGAGTCCATTTGTGAATTTTGTAGATTTTTGGGTCTAGAGGTGCGGCTTTCTGCCTAGTGGAAGCCGCTAGGGTGAATTCCTTTAGAAATGACTCCGGGAGGATGAAGTTCCGCATACGAAGTTCCAAAAAGGAATTTTTGCAATGTTTGAATGTCAAGCCAATTTAGTGTAAAATCATTAGGCACATGCGTAGATTCATGGTGGAGGCACCTAAAGTTATTCCCCTTAGTTAAATCAACCTTTTAGGATCATGCAGAGAATCAAGATGCGAAAGACGTGAAATGGGATTGTTGTCTGAGTCTTGTCGTAAGAAACAACCTAAGGAAGGCGGTGTTCCACAAGCAGAGTTTCACATGGCATGGTGGAGGGGCACCAAGTTCATTTTTGCAAATTTGGTCAAACAAGGTCATTTGATAGATTTTAGGATGTTTTGAGTATTTTGAGTCCAATAAGGTCATAATAGACAATGTGTGATGTAATTGGAGTCATTTGAGTCATTTGGATCAATCTTGCTAAAGTTGTCGTATGCAATATTGTAAAAGTTGCAAAAATGCACAAAGTGGAAGTTGAAGAGTCATGTATTCAAAAATTCAGTTAGGGACCGTTGGTTTTTGGTTAGTTTTGGTGTGTAAAGTTTAAATGGCCTCACACAATTCGAGGCAAGGGTTCTGAAGTTAGTTTTGAAATGAATACAATAAACAAACATAGTTTTCTTTGCATTTTTAATGGTAATTTGTTATTGTAGAGATCTGTATGGACCCGTACTGGGTGTTCTTGCTCCAAAATGCATTGAAACTAATGGTGGCATGAACTAAGGAGATTTTTGTTTTTTTTTAATTTCTTTCATAGAGTTTTAAGATTTTTATTGTCAATTTATTGTAGGCGGTCTGAGAGTTTAGAATTTGGAGTTTGTGAAGGTGAATCAATTTCTAGGTGGAAGGGAGCCTATCCATGCAAAGAATAGTACAAATCTTAAGTACCTGATCCAATGGAAGGGATTTATAGGTGGAGGAAAATTTGGAGACCAAAGACATGATGTGAAGAAGCATAATTTACTGCAACTTAGTCCTCAAGGGACTTGAGGTCTTTTTAAGGTCGGGTGTATGGTGCAGGGGCACCAAGTTAGTTTTTTTCAAATTTGGTCAAACAAGGTCATTTGATAGAGTTTAGGGTCTTTTGAATCTTTTGAGTCCAATAAGGTCATAATAGACCATGTGTGATGTAATTGGAGTCATTTGAGTCATTTGGATCAATCTTGCTAAAGTTGTCATATGCAATATTGTAAAAGTTGCAAAAATGCACAAAGTGGAAGTTGAAGAGTCATGTATTGAAAAAGTTAGTTAGGGACCATTGGTTTTTGGTTAGTTTTCATGTGTAAAGTTTAGATGGCCTCACAAAATTTGAGGTAGGGGTTCTAAATTTAGTTTTGAAGTGAATACAATAAACAAACACAATTTTCCTTGCATTTTTACTGGTAATTTGTTGTTGCAGAGATATGTACGGACCCGTACTGGGTGTTCTTGCTCCAAAATGCATTGAAATAATGGTGGCATGAACTAAGGAGATTTTTGTTTTTGTTTGAATTTATTTTATAGAGTTTTAAGATTTTTATTGTCAATATACTGTAGGTGGTCTGAGAGTTCAGACTTTGGGGTTTTGAAGGTGTAAAATGAGAATTTAGGCCATTCCACCTAGTGAATATTGTAATAACTTGGTGGAATGGAATAAATAGATGTAGGATGTTGGTTCAAGTGGTTTCTAAGAGCAGGGAAGGCAGTTTGGGGGATTTAGTATGCTGCCCTAGTTGCAATTCTTCATGATTTTTGTGAAAAGCGGTACTTCTGGATGTAGGGTTTGTATAAAACTTGTGGAATTGGTCATTTAACAGTTTTTGAAGCATATGTAGACTATATTTGATGTGTTCAAGGAGTTGGTAAGGTAAAATAAGGCTTGTAAGTTAAAGATTCAATAAACCCTCTCTTGTGCAAGCCAAAATAAGCCTAAAGCAAGGGTTTTGTGTTTAGGGATAATTTTTGAGCATTTCCCTATTAAAATTTTGTTGATTTAGTGCTTTTATAACCTATTTGTGAGTTTTCAATTGGAGTTTGGGGTTGAGAGAGAGATTGAGTGGGTGTTGATTTGGAAAATAAGCCTAATTGGGGTTTGTTGCTGTAGGGCAGCCTAATTTAGGGAGATACTTTTCAAAACAATCATATTTGGTTTCTTGATATGTTTGAGGAGGCCCAAATGGGTTCTTGAATCTATGTTCTATTTTGGGAGATTCGATATTTTTGGAAAGTTGTGCTTGATTCTTACCATTGGGAATGCTACAAGCAAATAAGCCTATTGTGAATAAGCGTTTGGAAAAGTAAGAGATCAGTGTTATTGGAAACTTTCCTTAGCTTGAAACGGTCATTTTTATGTTGTTCAAGGTGTTTTGAGGGTTCAGTAAGAGTTTTGTGCCCTGATTGCAGTTTTGGGGTGTTTTGTAGCTTTGTAGAGCCAAGTTCTTTGTGAAGGGAATGGTGAGTCAAAGAGGGATGAATAAGCAAGAATTGTTTGAGTTTGGTGAGATTGTAATTGTTTGAAGGGTTTTCCTCCCTGCTCTACATCATGGCGAAACCTGCAAGGTTTCATTGCTTGACCAATTTCGTTTAAAGCTCTTCTAGCACGTGAAGGAAATCATGCTTGGTATCCCCACTTGGTAATGTTATCATCTTCTGAGTAATGGAGAGTGGGCATGTGGAAGTTGCAAGGTGGAATTCCACAAGGAATTTTCCGTTAAGTAGCGGCTTGAGGTAGGCGACATTCTGCGGGCGGTGGCCCACAAGGGTGGACCTATCGAGACATTTTGACTTGTGATTTTTATCGATTATGCATTTGTCATATTGGCGACAGTGATGGGTGCGGGGTTTGTAAGATGGAGAGGCTATAAGGTTTTTGTTGTTAGTCATAGCTGCGGTGAAGTAGAGGTCTACATGCAGAGACTCGTAGGTATGGACTTGCATAGATCCAATGACTTAGTCATTTTTTTGATCAAAAGCTTGATATTCTCTTGGAAAAAATTAATAGTGAAATTTGCAAGGCAAGAATCAGTTCAAGCTTCATTGCTAATTAACGACCTATTATGGGTGTCCCTCTATAGATGACAACCTACTGGACTAGACCTGCAAAAGTCCTATACCCAAAGGTTTTCGATGTGCCAACTAGTGCAAATGGACGTGAGAGGTGTAGAGATCACAATGTGGGAAGCTGTGCCCGATTGGCCGTAAGGAACAACGTGGATGGAACGAAGTCCCGACCATGGCCACCCACACAAAGGGAACCCATGATAGCCTGTTGAATTAACTAATTTTTACATTTTAGATAAGAGCTCGTGGTAGGTAGATAGGTGAACTTCGCTAAGTGGAAGGGTGTGAATGTTTCACCATTAGGTAAAAGCTTAAAAGAGATGGACCTTCGCACATGGGGTCTCGCACGAAGGGTTTCCCAAAGTCTAAAAAAACCAATTATTTCTTCATCTATTCTTCAAGGTTTGGGGGTCCAAGGGTGGGAGTGGAAGCGATGACCGTTTATGCCGATTGAGGACAATAGTTTGAGGACGAGTTCCCCTAAGTGATGGCTCACACCAATGCAGTGTTCAAGGGTTTTAAAATCGCTGATTAAACCCTAATCTAAATATTTAACAACTCCAAGCCCTAACATGTAACTCATAGAAAATATGACAATGCCAAGGTGATAAAGGATGGGCACTCGAATACATACCTAATGTGCGCAAATGAAGGAGGTAGCTAAAACCACAATCTTCAAACCTTTTGTGTGCACAACTCTCCTTTTGCTCTTTAGATTTGAAATTTTTGAGTGAAAATGATAGTTGGGCTGAGGGGTATATATAGGAAAACGAGCATTAATGGCTGCATTTAATCATAGGTATAGAATGGGGATGGTAGGTAGAAATGAAAAAACTTGGCCTATGGAGGACATTAGATGTAAGCCTGTGCATAGAGGTTTAATGCAGAAGTTGCGTGTAGAATGTCTACTACAGGTGGACGTGGGAGGAAGGCCATTAAACCATAGTGGAGCAAACATGGATGTCTATAGGAGGAAGCCTGCAGTGAGGGACCCATAGATGGTGAAGGATGGTGTGGCCTTCGAAGGAGGAAACCTACAAGTCAATTTCGTAAAAGCTTGAAACTTCGTGAAAGTTGGGTGGATGACCTATTCAAGATGGATTTCACAATTTTTGAAGGAACATCACCATCCTAAGCTCAAAATAGGGGCACAAAATGAGGTAGACATGAACCAACCTGGTGAGGGAAAAAACAAAAAGAGAGGGTCCCCAGTCAGAATGGGGTGTGCATGCAGAAGGCACAACAAGTGGTGACTCTATTGGGGAACGCTCCTGAGCATTCCAAGGATAAGGATTCATCAGGAACCTAGAATCTTCGGTTTCACAGAGTAGAAGCAGGCCTGATCAAATGAACTCAAATATCAAAGAAGAACATAATCCTTAGTTGAGTTGGTTCACAAATACCTCATAAGTGTGTGCATGGTGAGTTCATTCCCCTCCCTTAGAAACTATAGGGGCCAGTGACCAATCAGCTAGGACAAGCTACGCGAGTAATCTAACTCTAAAATTAATCTAAACATTGCTCTATTGCTAGTCAGACGTCCATAGCCCCGACAGAGTTGTCACTGCAATCCCCACAAACATTGCTCTATTGCCAACCGGGCATCTAGAGCCCCGATAAAGTTGTTTGCACACCCACACAGTTGCCTATTTTTCAATGTTTCTTTTTCCTTTTCTTTTCTTTCTTTTACATTTTTCTTTATATCCTTTTGCTCAACTAAATAAGAAACAAAGCTTACAGTGGGGTTTGGAGATTGCAATGGTCACTGGAGGAGATTTTTTTTTTTTGCTTTCCAAGGCTTCATGATAACTATCGTATAGTCCATCAAAAGTATTTAAAATGCATATGTTATGTGAATTCTAAGATAAGTGTGAAAGTCCATTCAAACAAGGGTTCCATTCTAGGTCAAGCCAGAGTTTAGGTGAAGAGACCGATTAACAGAAGCAGACAAAACTCCTTGGTAACTCATGAAGACTTATCCATGGAATAAAAGGGAATATGTAGCAAAGCAGACCCTTTGAGGCCAAGCATAGCCACTGCATCAAGACCGAACAACAACCTCAACAAAAACTAGGACCAAAAAAACAAGCAAAAGCAAAGCAAAGCAAAACAAAAAGAAAATACCTACTCTAACTATGTACAAGGGTGAGCTAAAAAAGATCAGGTGAGGAAATAATGCTTCAGGTATTTGCCGTTGACTAGAAATGGGACATCTTCTCTAGTAAGTGTTTTTAGGCAGAAGGCGTTATCTCCCAAGATCTTAGAAATTTGAAAGGGTCCAAGATGGAGCTTGTCGAATTTATCATGTCCCCCTTTCTTCTCATGGGCCTTATCCCAATACAACACTAGATTAACAATTCTAAAGGCCTTGACTTTGGCTTTTCGATCAAACCATCTTTTGACTATGCCTTGATGTTTGGAAAATTTTTCTATAGCTTCGTCATGTTTCTCTTCCAAATGGAGCAATTCAACTAGACGGGCTTTAAGATGCTCTCCCTCCTCATAATAGGTGTTGATAAATTGTAATGTAGGGATCTTGAGGTGGATTAGGAAAATAGGTTCTAAACCATAAACGAGGTTCAATATGGGGAGTTTCCTAAGGCTACCTTGTGTCGGGTGCAATCCACCCATATAGCGAACCACAACTGGGTGTGCTAGTCCTTTGGGTTCTTATCTAGTAGTTTGCATATGCTGGTCAATAGGTTCTTGTTAGTGGATTCAACTAATTCGTTACCTTGGGGATAGTAATTGGATGAAAAATTGAGCACAATCCAATAATCAAAGGCCCAACCCACAAATTTAAGAGAAGCAAAAGCCAGACCATTATCATAGACTAATGCAAATGGACATCCAAAATGATTGATAATAAAACTTTCTAGGAATTAATAACTACCTCAGTGGTGCATTGTCTACAAGAAATTGCCTTAGACCATCTAAGTTGTGGTTAAATGTACTTGTGACTCGTGGAAGATGGTGGGTTTATCAGACCAATTAAGTTGAGCCCCCACTGAGTAAATGGTATTACCTTAGCAATTGGATATAGAGGAACAACAACATACCTCTCCTTGGTGGAAACAGTTTGGAAAACATGGCAAGATCGAATGTGGTTATGAGCATCTTTAAATAATGTCAACCAATAATACCCAACTCATAGAATCTAATGAGCTATTGAAGAGCTTGATCCATGTCCCATTATGAACTTTTCATGGAATTCCTTTAGCACTTTAGCCACTTCTATTTTCCCTAGGCATCTAAGGTAAATCCCTTCATGATTCTTCTTATACAAGATGGATCCTTTCAACATGTAACTGTTACTTTTCAGCCTTAGAGCTTGCTTCAGGACCCCTTGCAAACATGGTGGACATTTGTTGTTCAACATATAGTACACAATGTCATCATACCATTCATCTAGAGAAACGTCCTCCAAGTGGTACTGCTGAGCGATGAGTTCTGGTTCTGTTTTTGCTATAGTGTGTGTGAGAGATTTTCCTCGAATAAGATTCATCGGTTGGATCTCCATTTCATACTCTTGCAATAGTGTAACCCATTTGGTTCGTCTTTCTCTTGGCTCATTTTGCATCAGTAGTATCTTGACAGCAGGGTCTGGAACAATGGCGAACACCTTATTTCACATAATGTAATGCTTGAAATTTTTAAATCCATGTACTAAGGCATATGCTTGCTTCTCAACATTATGGTAGCACAATTCAACATCTTTCAGCAGGGCACTCATGAAGGCTATAGGATGCTCACCTCCCGTGTCATCCTTTTGTGATAACATGTTGGCATAAGAGTGGTCTGAGGCAAATGAATATATATAGAATGGCTTAGAATAATCAAGGTTGACTAGCATGAGAGCATCTGTAATGGCCCTCTTAATTTTTGCAAAAGCCTGCTTATCTTTCAACATCCATTCTACTTTAGCATCCCACTTGAGCATAGTATTGAGTGGTTTCACAATTTCAACAAACTCGGTGATGAATTTCTTGACAAAGTTGATCTTCCCGAAAAAGGATTTCATTTCTTTCTTGCTTCCCGAAGGTTGAATCTTCAAGATGGCCTAAATATGCTCTAGATCAATTGATATACCCTTTTCTAAAATCACATGTACTAGTAGTTTTCCCTCAGTTACCCCAAAGATACACTTCTTTGAGTTCAGTGAAATGCCAAACACTCTGCACTTTTGGAACACTGCATAAATTAGAGATGTGATCCCCTCTCTTCTTTGAGAACACAGTGAGATCATCCATATAGATGATGATGCATTTACTAATGAGGTCTTTGAAAGCTATATCCATGGCGTGTTGAAATGTTGCACTTGTGTTAATCAAACCAAATTCCATCCTTCTATATGCGAATGTTCCCCATTTTGTGGTGAATGTCATCTTGTGCTTGTATTTGTACTGTACCATTACTTGATTGTACCCTGAGTAACCGTCCAGAAAAAAAACATCATTTGTGAACCATTGACAATTTGTAGCACTTCCTTTAGTGAGGGCACCAAATAGTTATCCTTCTTAGAAGCTTGGTTTAATTTCCTAAAATCCACACACAACCTGATTTCTCCATTTTTCTTCCTGACTGGAACTAGATTGGCCACCCATGTGGAATGTTAGAAAGGGAAGATGATACATGAGGATAGCAGCTTCTGTACTTCCTTAAAGATAATGGGCTCCAACAATGCATTGATTGGATGTTGTCACTGCCTAAACGACCTCACATCCAACTTAAGGGGAATGGTGTGAGTGATGATTGAAGTATCATACATTTTGAGGTCCTCGTATCCCCAAGCTATCACATCATGGTAAGTATGTAATGCATCAATGATTCCTTTCTTTTCCTCTGGGGTGTAGATTTTTCCAATAAAAACATTCTTAACATCTTTTGTAGTGCCTAGATTATGAGCATTGCACTAATTGTCTATGGAGTCCTTCTTGGCTTGCCGATCTTGATCCCTCATGTGGTCAAGGTCAAATATTCTTTCTAATTGAACCATACCCCTAGGGATTGCATTTTTTTTCAGATTGATAACCCCTTCAATATCAAGCTCTTCTTCTACAGGCTCTACTTCATCTATGATCTGGGAGGCAAATACATCATAACTGGTGATGAAATCAAGGATATGTTTGTCATCTTCAAACACTTGAAAGTTGGTAACATTTTTAGGCACTGATGGGGTGAGGGTTCATTCTACAGTAAATTTCTTCAAGACAATGAATGATAAAGGCTGCAGGGTGCTGGCTGCTTGTGCTAAGGCATCTACGGTTTGATTTTTTCCATAGGGAATTAGTTGGATATTAAATGCATCAAACCCCTCTATGAGGTCCCATACTCAATGCCTGTAGTTAGCTAACTGTTGTCAATCAAGATTGTACCCTAGATAAGTTTGACTCAACTATCTTGTTGAAGCATGAAAATGTTATCAAGTTGTGGGTAAATTATGATGAGACACACAACAAAAAAGTGATTTGTACGAAGGTTCGAAATCAAACACAACATACAACCTGCATTATATGAAATTTTTAGACCCACACTTGCAATAATGAGACATAAAAAGGACCCAATGCTTGGAATCACAATGACAACATCAAATCACTACTGCAAAATGAGACAAAAACTAGGAGATAGGAATGCTCTACTACTTTTATTGATTTGAGAGGAGTATCAAAACATGAAAATATGAGTACAAAATAAAGCTTACAAAGCTCTCTGCAAGTAGTCAAGAGAGAAAGAAGCAAATCTAAACTAAGAAAAGCTAAGTTTTTCTCCAATATATGCCTCCAATATGTCTCCAAGAGTGAGAATATATGGAAAATTCCTTTCCTAAATAGCTCAACCTAAGAGGACTCAAAAAAGCAAGTCAAAACTGACTAAAAATGGAAATAGAAGGTTCAATTCACTTGTTTTTTCTATTTTGCTCAAATGAAACTCAAACTCAAAAAGGAAAACTTCCACTCGACACTTGCTTTCTTTCATTGCATTTTAAATGACAATTACTAAAACATTTGTAGAAACATTGCTTTAGTAACGCCTTAAAATATTTTTAGTTTCAATTTTTGAACAAAAAAGAGGGAAAGAGACTTGATTTTTCAAAAAAATAGACTATACTAAGCTTTGGTTATATTTGTAAAGGTGTAAAATAAATCTCTCCAAGGAATTGGGAATTTGATTTTCTACAAAAATCACAAAAATAAGGCACATAGCCATATGATTTTCTCCAAAATTTTTAAAAATCCCAAGGCATGAAAGGATCAACATAAAAGTGAAGAGGCCAAGGTATTAGTTAGGGCATTGAAATTTAAATTAATGTGAGAAAAAACACAAGACCAACTTAGGGAAAATGGAAACCCTAGAACAAAATTCTCAAGCCCTAACTTTTAGCCCTCATTTTGCATTTTTATTTTTTGGAGAACTCAGCTGGGCACCGCCACCATGAAGGGTTTGAGCTCGAACTTGTCATTATCCTTGCTGTTTCTAGATTTTCATGGAAAAATAACTGTTGCTTCTATGTTGGGGCCAAACTAGGTAAGGTTTTAGCACATAAATTACAATGATTATTCACTCTTTATCACTTTCTGAAGGAAATTTTGAAGGCTTATACCTGCGGCCATTGATATATTTCTGATGCATTTCTTATTCTTTCAAAACCTTGAAAAATCCCTCTGTGTCTTGAGGCCGCCATGAATGTTTTGGCTTCTCTGGAATCTCTCATGCCGACTTGAATACATTTTCCCAACAAAAAAAAAGAGGTAAGCACTCCATTGCTCAAACCTTGCATTGTTCTTTATTTTTTATCACCCAGATGCTTGATATGAGCTCAATAGTTGCAAAATGATGAATGTCCTTATTTATCCATGCATTTTGGGTATAAAAGACTCCAAGGGTTTCATTATTTCTATAAAATGAAGGAATTCTCTGCATTCTAAGCTTGTTATTTTTTCATTTATGAGGCCTTCTACACTTTCATGGCCATGACTTCATTTTTGTTGAGAGGCATTATGGGTTTTTCTTATACTTGTACAAGCTCAAAGGTTTCTTCATTTTATGCATTTGTGACTTCTCCATTTGAGTTTTTTTTTAAAAAAGGGTTCAAAACCCTTGGTCATGGCATGAAGAATTTAAATTTTTTTGTCCAACTCCTCCATGAAAGGCTGTGACCTCTCAAATTCCAAGCTCTTTTATTTTCTATATTTATGGAACACTTTATGTAAAAACCCTTGATGGTTTTGGATACTTTTATAAACAAAACAAAACTCTCCAGGACGCAGTTAGGACAATAAAATATGATCATTGTAAGACTTATACTCTTTTCTGTTGCAAGCATAACTAGGGTTTTTGAAAACCCGTGACCTACATTGCTGATGCAGGTTTTATCATTGTTTGTTTTTTGAAAGAAGAGGATCTTTCTTCCATTTTGAATTTGTATTTTTGAAACCTTCTCCTTGAAACTATTGCATATTCTAGGTATCTTTTTGCTTGCACTTCTTCAAAACTCTTCATGGCTTCCATTGTATTTTGTATTTCCATTCTATGAAGAAATAAATAGAGGTTCTTTTCTTACTTTCCAAGAATCAAGGGCTTTTTCAATTTCTTCCATTTTATTTACACCTCTGCACTTGCTTTCACTGGAGTATTTTACATCTTCACATTGACACTGTTGCTGTCCTCAATGTCTTGAGCTCTTGCAAGATAGTGAATTCATTGTTTGCAGCCAATTGAGCTACCACCATTGAGTATCATTTGCAACTTCCTGATAAATGAATGATGCTTCTAAAGCATTGTGAACTACAAAAAATACAGATTTTGATATTATGTTTCACCCCTAAAAGATATACTTACCATTCTTTAATGACCTTATCACTTGCTTTGATATTTGAGAAAGTTTTAAAAGAATTTAATGGAACAATGAACTCATGATTTCTACTTCCTTGCACTCATTTGTGATTATGATCAGCATGATGACTTGCTTTAGGTAGATGAAATTCTTTGTTTTCCATCCCTTGCATTTGCAATGATAAATGAATGTTCTTTGTCTTTTGCACTCTGCATTCCCACACATTGCTCTTCATTTGATCACTGCACTTGTGAGTTGTAACCTTTGTCTTCAATTCTTTACCAATGTTGTCTTGATGGCTGCCCCACTATGGATATGATGTTTCTTTGCAATGAGTGCTTGATGATTGTTTCTTATTAGTACTAACATTACACTTTTTGTTGTCCCCTCTATGTGAGCATTATTTGTCATTACTTCTTGCTCCTTGATGCCTGTACCTTCAAGGTATATACTTCAAACAACATGGACAACATAAAACATAATATATGACAACAATATAAGATACAACTCATGATGACAACACCTTTCAAAGAAGCAAAACAATGATAGTATAAAACATTTGCTTACAAACAAAATTATTTAATGGGAAAATGGTACACTTTTATTCTATTTTGAATATTACTTAAGCATTCAAATAAGTCCATTGTTCATTTCTGATTCCCATTTTAAAGTAAAGAGCTGCCTCATTGCACCTTTGACTTGGTTATCATGAATGGACAATGTGCTAATTCTTCAAGCTGAAAATGCTCCTATTCGAATCACTCTGAATGTTTTTCCTTATCTCATTCCCCTCTTGAGACTTAGGGGTAGCATGTTGGGCTCAACTCTTGTGGGAGCTCATTTTTTCACCACATGCTGAAATGCCAATAGAAATGAATCCAACAACAAGATTTCACCTATACCTGCATAATGAACAAACATGCTAGATAAAAAACAATGAAGCTCAATGCTTTTGTGATGTTTGATTTTCATGATCTCTTGCATACATCTGATGCTTGTTCAACTGAATTAATGCATCATATGCATATGCTATATTTCTGTTGATAGGAAGCATGATGAGATTCATATCTGGAGCTCTAACCAATCTTTCTCAATTATTTGTAGGTTCATTTGAAGATTAGGAGCAAGGAGGAGCAGGGAACAATGAAGACCAACACAAGACCACCACAGGAAATGATGGATATGTTTCCTTTCATGTGTCTTTTATTACTTTAATCTTCAGATGTATAATATTTCTCTATGTTGCTTTAGTTTAGCTACTCCCATGACTTGTGTGGGACATTTGAGCATTCTCTTCTTTTCAATGTATAGAACAACAACACTTTTTAGTCTTGTGTATATTTCTTATTGCAAAATGAATGAAAGCAATATCTTGCAATTTTATGTAGTCTTCTTTATGTTTCAAAGCATTGAACAATAAAAAATGAATTCTCTTTTTGAACCTTAGATATGCAATGGTTAAGCATAGCAGAAATATGTTGGAATACCTTTCACCTTTAAATTTAATCAACTACTTTAGCTCTACCAAATTGAGCTGTATGTGAAAATTTGGTAACACTAACCTCTGATCATGGCATGAGTACAATTTTATAACTTGGTTGACAACTAACTCAAAATCCAATCCCCAAATACTTGCACCATTTTAACCCTCTTTCTTAGTGCCATAAGCAATCCATGAATTAATGCCTCATATTTCACTACATTGTTGGTGCAATAAAAATGTAATCTATGAGCAGTAAGGAAAGTCTTACCTGATGGGATGATGAGCTCAAAGCCTATTCTCACTTCTTTCTTGGATTTAGATCCATCAAAGAGCAATGTCCAAAATTTGGAAGGGAACTTGTCTCAGGATCTGATTGAGCATACCTCATTTTTTGGCTATGTCTTTCCCTTCACCTTTAGGTTGTTTGCATTCGGGCTAGTTTTGGTTTTGCTGTTCCACCAAAACCTCTTTCAGAGTAATCTGCCTCCTGATGTGATCCACAACTATTTGGAATATAAATCACTCAAATTAAGAATGGGAGGCATCATGTATTCTACACTAGATAGGTAGTAGGAGTTCCTTGAAATCCATTTTGGCTCCTAAACTGAGCTGATCATGTATACATTTTTGCCGAACTCTTGGAAACCATCAAACAAGATCAAGTTACCATCTTCTCGCAAATATTCATTGTCACTCAACCAATGCCTCCATGCTATTAGCAAGGGTGGTCAAGCTAGGAGAGGCATGACATAGTACAAGGACCTCTTCTTCTGCCTCTTCTTCTAAAACTTCATATGCAATTGGGAAGTAATTTCCTAATTTTGTTTAAGCAAAGAGTACCTCATTTGTATTGTTGTACTTTGTTATCATGAACCTTATTCTGGGCTCATGTTCAATCCAGATCTGGTTAGGAAACCCATTCCATGATAGCCACAAATGTGAATAATTAGTGGATGTATACCCATTGAGTGCTCGGGTGAAGTATCTTCCCAAAATGATCCCATAGGTGTCGAGAATATCAATAACCTGCAACACCCTTGGATCTGCTGCAATTTGCATAGGGATTCTGTTTAGCTCTCCTACCACATTGACCTCAGTCTTTCCTACCTGAGTCACTTTATGCTTGGATTGGGTTAGGGTTATTCCTAGTGCTTGGAAGAATACAAATGGCATGACATTTGTAGATGCTCTTGAATCTAGCAAGAAGTTATGTAGATTTTTTCTGAACATATGGATTGTCAAAAAAAAAGGAGAGGTCTCCAAACTTCCTTGAAATAGTCCTAAAGACGCATCTGCTTGGGCTACATGAACCTTATCTTTTTCATTTCCTTTATCTTTTTCTTGCACTTAATTTTGTTCCTTAATTGGTTTCTTTTCCAATTGCTAATTTTTTCTAGGTGGTTGATCAAGTTTCTTTCCCACAATTTCCCTAACCATTGGCTCACTGTTGGAGGTGTCAAATGAGACTTTCTTTGTAGCCACCTCTTGAGCTGGTTTTTATTAGGTAGTTCCATTTAATGATCTGAAGAAAACATTCCTAATGGTAGCTACTTGTAGAAACTCAAAAGCTGACAGACTCACTTTTACTTTCTTTAATTCTTTTGCCACATATTCTCCCATTTGCTCGACATCTTCTTCAGAGGAACTACTTTGAGAGAGATTAGTAGGTTTCTCTTTAGTTGGATCAGACTATCTATTCCTATTGAAATACTAAGTAGGGACCCTAGGGTAAGGTGGGTTATTACTAACATTTGGATCAGGAGGCGTGTTGAAGTTGTTGGGTGGTATGGAGATCATAAAGGGACCACCAACTTGCCTATTTCTCAAGTTGTAAGGGGTTGCACATTGATGAAACATATGAACCTCTTCCTCATCTTTAGGACCATTATCTACTAAATCAAACATTTGAGATAGGGTTCCTTCACTACTTATCTTGTTTGATTTTCCCACCTTTTCCATAACCTCTTTCTTGGGCTCGTTCTTGTCACTTTGAGGAAAAGGTGTCTGGTTGATGGCCAAGACTTAGTCATATGGCTCCGAGGGAACTATTTCTTTGAAACTTGAGCTATCAATAATATTTTTCACCTCCACTTGAAAGATTGTAGCAATAGTTTGAAACTCTAGACAATCAAGCTCAAAATGCCTACTGGTTTGATGGATTCTACACCATCCAGATAGGGTTGCCTCAGCCAAGTAGAATTCTCTTACAAAGTTTTCTATACCTCTAGGTGGATCAAGAGGTGTTTTCATCCCACCATTGTTTGGTTGGGTATTCCACATTCTATTCTACCTATTGGTCTATCTTCTTTCAAAGTTCTACCCAAAATTTTAACCTCTTTCATAAATATTCCTTGAAGGTGGGCTTGAATCATGATTATCTTTGTGATAATTGGCTTGAATGCTTCATTGGGAAGCCTATAGGTGATTTTTTTGGTTCCTCAAATGAGTTACTTCGGTAGAAAAATTCTTTACTAATTTAGCCAATTCATCAATTTGCTTCTTGTTTGCACTGCTTTCTATCGATACCAAATTTTGAAGAAAGAACGAATGTGCCACAAATGGATTTTGTTGAGCAATTGACACTTTGGAATTCTGCAGGTATGAAGGTACTTGGGGCTGTTGTGAATAATTCTACTGATTCAAGGTTTGTAGGTAACTTGGCACTGACGGAGCTTGGTTTAGTGGAGGCCCTGGGTGTGGCACAATGGGTAGCTACGGGATCAGATTCATCAATAGAGTTTGATGATCCAAGGAATGAGTGAGTCCATGAATTTTTCTAGGGAAAGTAGTAGGTCCTAATAAAGGAAATGGGCCTACTACATGCTATCCCAAATTAGTGCTTGCTTCTACTTCTTCTGCATAAGCCTCCACCAAACTTGTAGGTGGTTGATGCATACGTTTGACCAAGGTGGATGTAAGATTGTCCAAAGTAGCATAGTATACTGCTCTGGGTGAAGCATTATCAACTATGTAATGTGGCTATAACTTCATGTATGCTCGATGGAATCTATTATTAAATGAGTTGATTGGCTCATTAACTTCCCTCCTTACTAACATGAACTACTGATATAGATCCATGGGGCTAACTGGGACTTTAAATTTCTACAAGAACGTGTTCTTCATGTGGTCCCAAGAGGTGATGGATCCTGTAGGTAAATGCATGTACCAATAGAATGTTTCATCTCCTAGTGAGTAAGGGAAGAGCTTGCATGCAACATATTCATGTTTGATTTGCTTTCCCTTGAGAGCTGTTTGGAAGATCTTGATGTGTTCTTCTACTGTCCTCTGAGGATCATTTGGATGGAACTTGGAGCATAAACCTTCTAAATTTTTGGGCATGTCATGATAGTCATTGAAGGATAGTGGTGATATATTATTTCCCAACCAAGCCATTGGTGGAGGTGGGGGTGGTAATGGATGAACCGTAGCAACTTGTAACTGAGGTATGGTAGCTGCTACAATATTTTGGATGTGGGTGGTAAATGGAGAGAAAATTGGTTGAAATGAAGGAGAAGATGAAAATGGAGGGGATGGAGCTCGAGTAGATGGTACTGATGCTGAAGCTTCCCCTTTATTGGATCTCCTAGCCCTGGTAGGGGTCTTTAAATCCTAAAATTCTCCCTTATCTGGTGTGGATCTGGTTACCCTATGAAATCTTGAAGAAGAAAATGACTCGACTCAATCCAACTTCATCCAGCTGCCCTCCTAGCACTATTTTTTTTGATGGGTGTTTTTTCCATTCTCAACACAAACAACACACAAGTGTGATGTATCACTTGAAAGGTTAAAATATGCAACTAAGTTTTAGAAAATCACCCCAAGTTCTCTTGGGTGTTAGGTCATGAATTTGAAAAAGTAGTTCAATGGTTTGATGTGATTTGATGGTAATCACAAGGGGCCTTTATGGTTCGTGAAGCTTGAAAATTTTGGGTCTGTGATAAAGTTTCAAAATTCTAGAAATGGATGAACAGTGACAACAATTTTATGACAACAATTTGAAACTCTTCTTTTTCATTAGATATGGCACTGTTATGATGTTGGAAACTTATGTCTAACTCAGATTTTAAAAGAAAAGTCGAAAGAATGGAGGGTTTAAAAGTTATCCTAAATTTGAAACTATGATCAATAGTAACAATGGCTGATATTGCAGTAGATAGACTTCCCAAACTGAGTTTCACTTAACCAAGGATAACCTATTATGTCACAAAACTAGTGCAATCTTCTAAGGCTCTTTGCAGATTTTTAGATTGTGCATTCATCTAGTAAGCATGAACAAACAATGGAACTTAAGTGCAACATGTGAAATAGCTCAGACTAACTTTACACAACAATTTTTCATCAACAAGTTACTAAAAGTATGAGCTAGAAGTGCATCAAATACTACAACATACATCCACCATTAAAGTTGAACATGAACTACAAGCAAAAAATAAACTAAAATAGAAATGAGCAATGCTGAAATAAACATGGAGATTGAATCATGCACACATAATGAACAATACACAAGAAACCATCAACTTCAATGCTTTTCTCATATATTGTAGCAAAATTCCTTTACATAACAACTCATCTCTCTTTGAAAATAAGAGGATGCCAATATTTATAGTTTTCAAAAAGTAGAATGAATGATCAAGATTAATTTACAATGAATGGCTCAGATTCATTCTAGTTTAGGGTTTTCACGTCACCCAATAAGATTATAAAATTTACAATATAAAAATAGGCTATTTTATCTTTTCCCTATTTTTTCTTGTAGCCTATTTTATCCTCTAGCTGATTGTGGCCTTTTAGCTACTTTAACAAATATTTGTCTTCTATAATGGGGTTTCCAACTTCTTTTTGTAATGTGGCATACTCAACAAACTTTCCAATGGTAGCCAAAAGATTCTTTTCCTCAGAAAGGTTAGATATAGAGATTTGGAAGGCAACCCTCTTGAATCCTTCCACCATTTGATCCTGATGCTTGATACACGTTTCTCGTGCTCTAATCATTTGCTCAAACTCTGAGAAGGCTTGCACAACAAAACCCATGAAATCTATCGACAAAGTGTCACCGGCTTCTTGCTCCATTCTCTTGTGGAATTCGTGCTTGATAGCCTCTCAATCTAAATCTAGTGCTGACATCTCATATCCTATCATCAATTTTAAGAAATCATCACACTTAGCTCGATGATCTACAATTCACTCATGATTGGTCTCTATTTCAATTAAGGACTTCTCCAAAACTCCCTTTCTATATTCACAATTAAGTAGCCATGCTTCAGGCAGCCAGTAGTCCTCTTTTAGTAGATCCAACTCCTTTTCCTAGATCTCTCAAGGGAGATTGAGAATGCTCTCCAGCTTGGGGTATGTAATTCTATAAAGTTTGGGGAACTATTTACATATCTCAATTGCCTGCTCTACTAATTATTTCTATAAAGTTTAGGGAACTCTTTACATATCTCGATCACAATAAATTCCTTTATCGACCATGTTGATAACTCTCTTGAACCAACCAGAAGTAGACTTGGTACAATTCTTCATCTTCTTCATTTTATTGACTTCTTCCTTTGAGAGCAAGGCAGGTGTAGGCAATTCCATTGGAGCTTCTTCTCCATATGTTTTCCATTGCTGTATATAGGCAGTTAATTCTGCCACCTATGCTTTTAACTCCTTTTTTGACTTATCTTTGTTCATTTTTTGGAGGATGGTTGAAACAAAGCCTTGGAATTCATCAATCTTTTGGGCTAAAGAGGCAGGGCCCAAATTAATGGTGGTCATGTGGTGGTCTTTTCCCTAAAGAGCATCTGCATCCTTATCTGTTGTGGGAGTGGCCACTTGTAATATTCTGGAATCTGAAGCATCTATTGTGATATGTGACCTAACTTTTGGATTCTTGTTTTCTCTATTCTTTACTTGTGTCCTGTGTTGGACTTGCCATTGCACCAAAAGATCGACCTATCAATGCCCGATACAAGCTTCAGTTACGAACCACAGCAGGCGGTTAGACCATGTCACAAACCAAAGCACTAGTGCTATAAGGAAGACCAAGGGTCACACCTTGCAACAATCCCACCCCAACACAAGCGAGGGGTTTGAACTTGTGACCAGCTCTGATATCAATTGTTGGACTTGCTGTTGCACCAAAAGATCGACCTGTCAATGCCCGATACAAGCTTCGGTTAAGAACCACAAGAGGCAGTTAGACCATGTCACAAACCCAAGCGCTAGTGCTGCAAGGAAGACTAAGGGTCACACCTTGCAACATCCTAGCCGAGATTGCTTCCAGACGAGCTTTGGGATCTACAAGCACTAGAGCTTTTCTTTTCAGCTATTGCGCTAACCATGAGGGCACTTCTGTTTGATGGTCCAAGGATGTAGTGTTGAATTCATTGCTTTCTCCTTCCCCTTTATGTTTTGAAGGTTCTTCATCCTCATGTCTAGGAGCATCTTCAAAATTTCCTTCTTCATCTTGCCCCTCTTTTGGTGTCATTTCTTTCTCCTTATCTTGCTCAACTACTACTTTATTATGTGCACCAAAAATATCTTCTTCTTGTGTTTCCCCTTTGATCTCTCCATGCTCAATCTCAGCACCTTTGTTAGATTCAACATCTCTTTCTTCCATTTTCTCTTCTTCCTCTTTATCTTGCTCTCCTTCTAGAGGAACCTCTTCATGTTGTAGGCCCTCATCTAGGCCAGTTCCTGGGAGCTCATCAACTTTGTCTACATCAACTTCTGTGTTAGTTCTCCCTTCCTCAGAGGAATGTTCCTCTGCGCTTGCTTCTTTGTCCTTATGCTCTTCGAGCTGCTTACCTTCAGGTTCTTGGTCCGAAGTTTCAGCCTCATAGTAAGTATCAAAATTACCTGCATTTTCATCCTCGGGTGTTTGTTCCCCTTCTTCATCAAAGGCCACTTCATCCAAATCAATTCTTAATCCTCCCTTAACGTGATCGAAGTAGTCCTCATGATCAGATTCCTTAGGTTATTCAAAAATATTCTCCTTTGTTTCTTTAGGTTGCTCTACTCTTAGTCTCTCCATCTATTCAAAAATATGCATGGTAGCCTCCATTTTAGGTGGCTCAATAGGAGGTGGAGGGAGGGGCAGTGCTGCAACAAGTTGAGCTATAAGCATTTTAACTTGTGGGTTTAGGATAACCTCAAAGAACCAAGATGCATAATTTGCAAATATGAGGAAAAGGTATTAGGCAAGGTAAGGGGTGCCATAGAGGTTATGGGTAGTGGAGATGGGAGTGAGGAAGACGATAGTGGAAAAGTGGTAGAGGAAGAGTCAAGTACCGCCATGGGAGTAGTCAGAGAAGCGGAGGTGAGGTGGATAGAGATGTCCACAATGGGTGGAGATGAGATGGGAAGTGATTGAGGAGTGGAAGGGGATGGAGCAATAACAACAACCGATGGGAGTGCGAAGGTGGTGGTGAGTGCAGTTGTTTAGCTTCTTCCTCTTCTTGGGGTGGAGACCCTTCTTCTTGTATGGTTGGAAAATCAGGAACAAAGACTTCCATTTTCTTAGGATTCTTCGGTGGCCTTTGCCCTTCGACTGACTTCCTGGTGTATAATTTTTGCTTCGATTTATGCTCAGATGTCTCTTTCCTCTTCCTTAATCTTGTGATAGGTGGAGACTTGAGAGCCTCACTTGAAGCTCCTGCAGTGATGCCACTATCTGTTTCACTTTCTATTTCACCTTTGAGCTCCCCATAGGCTAGTTCCTCACCTTGATCATGCAGTTGGAATACTTGATAATCTAGCCACTTCTTTGTCCTTTGCTCCATTGGGCAAGTGACAATATTTAAATCTGTGACCTCTAGCTCATCCCAGTCATTCACAAGCAATGACATGTTGATCAGAGCATTATAAATTTCATTGAGAACATTGTCATCTTCAACAATCTGATCGGGGATTAGAAACAGGTTGATGGACTTCATAAATTTGGCTGTCATTCTCATGTAATTCCACCTTCAGATCTCATGGTCATCATTTTAGTTGGCCCAATAATTTTCAATGTGTGGCCAGTGGGCATACTACTTTCCAACCTATTTCTTCAGTTTTCTGAGAGGATCCAAGCCTCCTCTTTCTATATGCAACTCCAGGTTATATTCTGCTAGCTCCTTCTGAGAGTACTCTGCATAGGGGGCAATGAGGTAGGAGTACATACCTTGTCCAAATGTAATGGGGTATGGGACCCCAACATGATACCTATTGTGTAATAGAGTGTGGGTCATCTACAACTATCTAGTGAGCTCTAGCAAGATGAGCCTATCATTTGGATATCAAGGAAGTCGATATGAGAATCCTAAGAATCCTTTAGGACTTATGTAGGTGAACTTAGGGAATTGGATGAACCAGTACCTGAAACCCTTTACAACCGCTTTGGAATTGTGTGACATCCTTATGTGATAATCTCCTTCCAAGGTCTAAACAATGTGCATGATGAAGGCATCGTTGACCCTCCTATAATCCTTCTTGAAGTTTCTATATTGGAGTTGTGGGTAGCAGTCATACACAGGATTCTGCCCCTTCCTAGTTCCCAAGGCGTTGACACAGTCTAATCCTTGTTAGGGGAACTTTACTACTAGCAGATACATAAGATAGGAGGTCACCTCTTGAGTTTTCTTGATCACAACAAATTGATTATGTATATTTTCATTGATAATCTTAGCCTAGTGAAATTTAGCCTCTCCCCTGAGGATCTCTTCTACAAAGTAAAACATCCACTCTTTGAAGAGGAAGGAGGTGGGAAGGCCCATTACTCTACTCAAGAGAGTCACTAGGTCATTTGCTTCCTCTAGGAAATCACTTCTATATAATGTCTAGGGAACCTTGTTAGCACTACCCCTCTTTTCAAATAACCACATTTGATTGATGGTTCTTTTACACCCGGTGGGGTCCACTTTCTAGACATTTAGAGCATACTCTTTCTCTGTTTCCTCCATCTTGTCAAATACGGGAATGCCAAATGTCTTTCCAATATATATGTGAGTGAGATCAACAAGTACCCTCCCATCGATAGTGATTATCCTCCTGGTTTGTGCATGATAGCATTCCTGACATGCAAAGACCAACTCTGGAGTAACTAGGGTAGGAGGAAAGCCTGTTGCCTTCACAATTCAACTCTGCTTGATTCTTAAGGCTTCCTTAGTTTTAGGTTTTACCATGACCCTCTACCTAAATTCATCAATATTAACATGGCCTAGGTTTGTGTCAGTCACTTTGCCCCAATTAGACGTGATATTCGAGGTGCACTCGACCTCTTAGAATTCTTACTTCATTTGCATTTTCTCTTCTTTCCCTCTTGGAGCTCTCACAATTTTCTTTCCTTTGTCCGTTTTCTCTACTGGTTCCATAAATACTACACATAAAGCATGTAGTGAGTTCCTTGATAGATTAGGAGGGAAAAACGTCAATTAAATGATGCTAAAATGTTAGTAAATGTATCCATATACCTAAGAAAAACCATCACATTCATCAAATTCTATCATTCTAAGTTTGTTTGTGAATTTTGTAGATTTGTGGGTCTGGAGGTGCAGGTTTCTGCCTAGCGAAAGACGCCAGGGTGAATGCTTTTAGAAATGGCTATGGGAGGACGGAGTTGCAACAAGGAATTTCCAGAATGTTTGAACATCAAGCCAATTTAGTGTAAAACCATTAGGCCATGCGTAGATTCATGGTGTAGACACTTGGAGTTATTCCCCTTAGTTAAATTAGCTTTTTAGGCTCATGCAGAGAATCAAGATGTGAAAGTCATGAATGGGATTGTTGTTTGAGTCTCGTTGTAAGAAATGACCGAAGGAAGGCAGTGTTCCACAAGTGGAGTTCCGCATGGTGGAACTCGCAAGGTCTCATTGCTTGATCGATTTTGTTTAAAGCTCTTCTAGCACATGAAAGAAATCATGCTTGGTCACCACACTTGGAAATGTTATCATCTTGTGAGTTGCAAAGAGTGGGCATGCATTAGCTAAAAGGTGGAAGTTTGCTAGGAATTTTTCGTTAAGTAGCAGCTTGAGGTAGGCAGTGTTCCATGGGTGGAAACCCACTAGGGTGGACCCGCCAAGACATTTTGACTTGTGATTTTTACTAATTGTGCATTTGTCATATTGGCAACAGTGATGGGTGTGGGGTCCGCAAGACAAAGAGGCTATACAGGTTTTACCATTAGTCATGATTGTAGTGAAGCGAAGGTTCACATGTAGAGACCCGTAGGTATGGACCCACATAGACCCAGACTTAGTCATTTTTTTGATTGAAAGCTTGGTATTCTCATAGAAAAAATTAATAGCGGAATCTACAAGGTGGGAATCAGTTCAAGCTTTGTCGCTAATTAACTAACTATGATGGGCATCCCTCCATAGACAACTTGTTAGACTAGACTTGGAAAAGTCCTAGACTTAAAGGTTTTTGATGTGCCAGCTAATGCAATGAAAGTGAGAGGTGCATAGATCACAATGTGGGAAGCTATGCCCGATTGGATGAAGGAACAAAGCAAATGGAATAGAGTCCTGACCATGGCCACTCACAGAAAGGGAACCCATGATAGCCACAAACTTAACTATTTGCACATTTTGGATAGGAGCTCACGGTAGGTAGATAAGCAGACTCTGCTAAGTGGAAGGGTGCCAATGTTTCCTCATTAGGTAAAAGATTAAATGAGACAGACCTCTGCATGTAGGGTCTCACACAGAGGGTTTCCTAAAGTCTAAAAAAAAACTAGTTGTTTCTTCATTGATTCTTCAAGGTTCAGGGGGTCCAAGGGTGGGAGCAAAAGCAAAGAGCGTTTATGCCGCTCGAGAACATCAGTCTAAGGATGGGTTCCCCTAAGTGATGGCTCACACTAATGTAGTGTTCAAGGGTTTCAAAATTGCTGATTAAACCCTAATCTAAACATTTAACAACTCCAAGCCCTAACGTGTAACTCATAGAAAATATGACAACGCCAAGGTGATAAAGGATGGGTACTCAAATGCATACCTAACCCAAGCAAATGAAGGAGGTAGCTACAGTCACAGTCTTCAAACCTTTTGTGTGTGCAACTCTCCTTTTTATCTTCGAATTTGAAATTTTTGAGTGAAAATGACAAGTGGGTCGAGGGGTATATATAGAAAATGGGCATTAATGGCTGCATTTAATTGTAGGTACAAAATGAGGATGGTAGGTAGAAATGTGGAGACCCAACCCATGGAGGTCGTCAGATGGAAGCCCGTGCAGATAGGTTTAATGTGGAAGCCACGTGCGGAAAGTCTGCTATGGGTAGACATGGGAGGAAGGCCATTAAACCTTGATAGAGAAGACATGGATGTTTTTAGGAGGAAGCCTGCAGTGAGGGACCCACAAATGGCGAACGATAACATGGCCTCTGAAGGATGAAAAACTTGCAAGTCAATTTTTGAAAAAGATTGAAAATTCATGAAACTTGGGTGGATGACCTAGTCAAGATGGATTTGGAATTTTTTTAAGGCACATGACCATCTTGAGCTCAAAATAGGGGCACAAAAATGAGGAAGATGTGAATTGACCCAGCGAGGGAAAAAATGAATTTAGAGAGGGTCCCCGGTTAGAACGGGGTGTGTGTGGAGAAGGCACAATAGATCCTACATTGCAAGCACATGCCCTATATTTAAAGCAAGAACAACAGGCTTACCATCAAGCAGTCCAACAATAACAACAATATCAAGCAACTTTAGCAACACAACAACAACAAAAAGCACAATAGAAAGTAGCCTTGGCAACACAATAGAAAGCACAACAACAAGCAACCTTAGCAACAGAATAACACTAATAACATCAGGCGACCTTAGCAACACAAGAAGTAGCATTAATAGCTAAACAACAAAAACAAGCACAACAATAGCAACAAGCTCAACAATATTCCTGACAACAACAATTGCTCACAAAAAAAAAACAATAGGGTTTATACTATAACCCCCAACAAAACATCGTCAACCCAAACACATTAGGAACATATACGCCTACACCATCATCACCTTATCCTACACGACCATACACACCATACAATATCTCATCATATTAGAATACCAGGTACACTTCATCCACCATCCCACAATATGCAACATATGTTCCTCCACTAAGTCCACAAGATGATATGGCATCACAACTCGAGGTGTTAACATAAGAAATTCAGGATATCGAGATAGGAAAAATGAAGAAACCCCATACACATAACCTATTCCCATATCCATTTGATCGAAACATCATAATGGTTCTGTTCCCTCCTATTTTTGAAATCCCCAAATTTGTCAAATACAAAGGGAGAGGAAGTCCTATGGACCATATCAAAGAATTCAACGTCATGTGTATGGAGGTCTCCTATAACGAGTCCTATTTGATGCGCCTCTTTCCATGAAGTTTAACAAGTCCTTCCATGGATTGGTTTTCTCAATTGCCTCCAGGTATTAAAACTTTCAAAGAAATCATTGACAAATTCATAGATGACTTCTCCTTCAATCTTGACATGGACGTAAGCTTAGAAGAGTTATACACTCACAAACAAAACAAGGGAGAATATTTTTCCAATTTCTTACAATGATGGAGGAAAAGAGAGAGTAAAAGCAAGTGGCCAATTCACGATAAACAACAATTAGGCATTATCATAGCACATCTAGATCTAGATCTATCCTTCCACTTGAAGATGTAGTGCATCACATTTTTTGACGAGCTTGTCCCTAGAGCCCTTAACATCAAGAGAGCTCTAATATCACAGGGAAATACTCAAGCCTACAAAGACAATCGTCCATCAACCAGTTCAAATGACAAGCCTTGTGTCTGGGCTAAGAACAAGAACATGACAAATGATAGCGTGATAGATGTTAAGGTTGTCCTAAGCACTCCTAGACCAAACCAAAATCAAATAGATAACATTCAACCAATTGTGAAACAAAAAAATACCACCATAAAATAATCAGGTCAACAACACTGAAACACAATAGAGACAAACACCTAACAAGAACAACTATCCGAAACAAAAGAATACATAGTTGTTTGAACCTATTGAGACTATCATGAAGAAATTGGTAGAGTCAAACTTAATAACACTTCCAAATTTTGAAAACTACCAAGAACCACAAGATAAACCACCTTGGTACAACAAAAATGATCTTTGTGACTTTCAAAAAATCAAAGGACACAAGACAATGATCTACATGCGACTCAAAAATATTATCTAAGATCTTATAGAGAGTGACACCATATCTGTTGAGGTACTAGCCGGTAATTAGGATCTTAAGATATACAAGACCCCTATGTTAGATCATAGCAAAGGAAACAACACTGGGAAAGCTAAGGATTACACAAATGTGTAACATACCTATTCCAATGTGGTCACTTCCTGTGATAGCGTCATTACCGTCATCACCATTAAAGGGCCTAGTGTGAAATGTGCAGTCACCACACAACGTGATAAAGTCACCATCCAAGGAGTCCCATCTCAATCTAGGGCATGCCATACTTAGCCAATAGAAATCACTAGCAAGTACAATCTCCTAGATCAACTTAAGAAGATCCATGCATAGATTTCTATCTTAGAACTATTAAGGCTATCCCCCACGCATAGGAAAATCTTAGAGAAAGCTATGTTTGCATCATCCATCCCTAAGGATATAGATATAGAGAAATTTCAAGCTATGGTAGGGCATGCCACTAATCATATTCTCACCTTCTCGGAACAAGACCTACCATTGCAACCATCTCATAATTGTGCTTTACACCTTGAGGTCATCATTTATAAGAACTATTGTCACGTGGGACCCTCAACCCTCATCGATACCCCTTAAACCTCTCTGATGTCACTTTCATTGACACCTAAGGATTTTGGTGTAGTGGCAGTTGGTTTGTTTCAACAAAATTGGTGACTCCATTGGGGAGGGCTCAGCTCCCACTCTTGACACTCTTTCCATCTCACAGTTGACTGTGTCTATCGACCTCTCAACTGGGGGGGTAAAATGTTATCACATGAGACCCTCAACCCTTGTCCGTAACCCTTAAACCTCTCTGATGTTTCCCTAAATGAAAAATTAGGCTTTTGGTGTAGTGGTAGTTGGTTTGTGTTAACAAAATTGGTGACTTCGCTGGGGAGGGTTGGACTCCCACTCTTGACACTCTTTCCATCTCACATTTGACAATGTTTGTCAACCTCTCGAATGGGGGGTAAAATGTTGTCATGTGGGACCATCAACCCTTGTCAGTATCCCTTAAACCTCTATGATGGTGCCCTCACTGACAACTTAGGCTTTTGGTGTAGTGGCATTTGATTTGTGTTAACAAAATTGGCGACTCCGCTGGGGAGGGTTCAACTCCCACGCTTGACACTCTTTTTGTCTCGCAGTCGATTGTATCTTTCGACCTCTTGATTGGGGGGTAAAATGTTGTCACGTAGGACCCTCAATCCTTGTTGATACCCCTTAAACCTCTCTAATGTTTCCCTCACTGAAAAATTAGACTTTTGGTGTAGTGGCAGCCGGTTTGTGTTAACAAAATTGGCAATTCTACTGGGGAGGGTTGGACTCCCACTCTTGACACTCTTTCTATCTCATAGTTGATTGTGTCTGTCAACCTCTCAACTGGGGGGGTAAACTATTGTCACATGGGACCCTCAACCTTCATTGGTACCCCTTAAACCTCTCCAATGTCACCCTCATTGACAACTTATACTTTTGGTGTAGTGGCAGTCAGTCTATGTTAACAGGTACATCATGGTATATGTGGAGCTCACTCTACTAGTCCAACCTTAACTAAAAAGATCATAAGGATAGGATATTATTGGCCTACAATGGAGTGTGATGCCTATCACTATGTGAATAAATGTCACCAATGTCAGATTCATGGAGATCTTATACATGCACCAGCTCAGGAACTACATCTGTTGAATTCGCCATGGCCATTTTCTCAATGGGGACTCGACCTCGTAGGAAAGATCCATCCCACCTCTACTAATGGACATAAGTTTATCCTTGTTTCTACTGAGTACTTTACAAAATGGATCAAATCCATCCCATTGACTTACATTATTGTAAAGCGGATAGCCAAGTTCATCCTGAATTACATCATTTACCGCTATAGTATCCCATAGTCCATCATTAAAGATAATGATTTCCCTTTTAAGAACTAAGATTTCCATGAAATTTGTGAAAAATTCCATATCCAACACCATTTTTCTACTCCATATTACCCCCAAGGTAATGGCCAAGCCGAGGCATCTAATAAGACCATCCTAAAAATCTTAAAGAAGATTGTCAATGACGCTGGCCGTGACTGACACCTATGACTTAGTCTTGCCTTATGGGCCTACCATACCAGTTTCTATACTCCTACAAGATCCACACCATATTCCCTTGTCTATGGATCTAAAGCCTTACTTCCTATAGAGGTCAAGTTACCATCCCTGTGAGTCTCTATGTAAGGCTTGATTGATCAAGAAGAATATCGTGTATCCCGTCTACATGATCTAGAGTTATTGGATGAAAAGAGAAAAAATGCTTTGAAACATCTACGACCATATCAGAATTGCCTTCGAAACAACTATAATAAGAAAGTATGAGCTAGAAGCTTTGACATTGGCGACTTAGTTTTGAAAGAAAATCCAAAGAATCAAGCAGAATGGGAAAATTTCAAAAAGTTTGAACCTAATTGGTTGGGCCCTTATATCATCACAACATCATATGGATCAGGCGCTTATCATCTCTCTACTCCTGAAGAAGAATCGTTGTCTGAACCTATTAATATCATGCATGTTCACAAGTACTACACTTGATTCTCAGAGTATCCCTTTGTATAAAAGTGAATTTTCACCCCTTATGCAAATTCCCCTTTTTGCCTTTACCCACCTTAGAAAACAAAGTTCAGAGGCTTAATTCCACCTAAGCCCGTTGCTTGCATTCCATTTAGAACCTGTTTTGAGTGTTGGTGGAGGAATTTTTTTCATGGAAACTCGCATCATGTGCAAATGTCCATGCGACGCACTTATGTCCCTGGTAGATTCCTGCTGCTGAACCTGCAGAGGCTTTACTCTTCTCATTGGAGGTGAAGTTGTAACGCCTCCTTCAGCCGACCGACCCGAATATGACCATTTTTCTCCTTCCTTCCTTCAAATTCATTCTTCCAATTTGCATTTTGACTCTTCACCACATCAAGCTTCCATTCTTGCACTCTCACATTCACTTTCAAGCACTCACTTTCACTCACTCCAAGCATTCAAGCATTCCATTGCAACAAAGCAACACTCCATCACTTTGGTAGAGCACATTTGGGACCACGCCATTGCAACAGAGGCTCGAGTACTCTCATTTCTCCCCAAATCAACCTTGAGTGCTCTTGGTGGAGGTGGTAAGCTTCCCTCTCCTCTCCTCTCCTCTATCACTTGGTTGAGTAGCATAATACTGTTTTGTAGTGCTTATTTGCTCTTTACTATACTATTTCTTTATCTTGTTTCTTTGACTATCCGTGGAGGTGGAAACACCTAAATGGGGGTTTGACTGAGGTAGGCCCCTATACAACCACCCAACATTTTCCCTCTTTCTGCGTGTAGGTGGACGTGCTTTCGAAGAACCAATTGGCGAATGAGTTCCTTGGTGAGATTCTGCTTATTTTCATCACTCTTGCATATTTGCTTTATAACATTAGAGAATATTTAATTTATCTAGTCGTATCATTTTGGCCCTTTAGTTAGTCAGTTGGGCCATTAGTCATTTTAGCAGGTTTGACCTTGTCTCTTCTATTTTCTGGCCATACAGATGCCAATGCACTTTAGAGACGCCAACGCGTCGCGCTATCATCCAAAGATCGTGCTTCCGTTTTTGGGTAGAGAGCTCCTTGAGGAACAAAGTTGAACTTGAAAAATTGGCTCGCCTAGCCCTCCTCAAAACTTGGGTTTGCAGAGTGGTTGTAGGACTTCATAGTCCTCATCATTCTCATCCTCATACCCTAAACATAGGATTTGGCTGAGGTAAGTTAGGGAAGCCTCTCACATCTTGACCCTTTGTGACCTGGGGTCTTGCATGCGGTGGTCCCCCTCTCTTACATTTTTGGTGAACCTGATGTGAACCATTTTGGTTCCATCCTTGCGATACTAACATTTCCTTTCCTCGTACTCTAGGAGTGTTGTAGGTGTGAGTGTTGTAAGGCTGTCACCTTGCAACCCAACTTGCGACCCCTAGTTGGCATAGTTGGAAGGTTCCAAAGGTATTGCATGACGAAACCTTAATTGGGTCACCGTCTTATCTGTCTACCTTTAGGGATTCTATGAAAGCATTGTATAGTGTGCATAATGGCTTGCTTCCTTTGGACAACCTATTAATAGTGGTACTGTTATAACTTTCACTTCACAGGACCTTTCGATGGGCTTTAACAAGGAACCGTCTCCTCTTTACATTCCTGCAAGGATCAATGAAAACATCGTAGCTGGTGTTCTTGTTGAACCTACATCACAAGTGAACATAACAGAGGAGTTTATGCTAATAAAAATCTTACACAAGGATGGGTATGATGCTTCTGTGAGCACCATCTGCACACATGACGAGCTTTCTATATCCCCTTTGAGTAGTATTGTCCTGTCAGTCTTAGTTGGACCCAAGTCTATGAAACTCCTATTTGACATCATCCCTGGGTCTGAACTCTTTAGTGTGAAATTTGGTATCCCTTGGTTGGTGGTGATGAATGTGGTGCCCTCCGTCATGCATAAATGTCTAAAATTCATCCATGGAGGCTCCGTGCATGTAATCCACAACACCAGTTATAGACAACTGGTTGCACGTGGTAGCTACTCCTTGGACCACTCTTGGCCTACGCCTATTGGTTCCCTTCTGCCTAGGACAAAATTTTTGCACAAAACATATTAGAACTATAGGAAGGTACTTCTAAGGCCGAAAGTGAGATACCCTCCCTTGCCTTATGCTATCTCACATAGGGATTGCTTGAAGGATGACAACGATGCCGCTAAGGCTCGAAAGAAGAAAGAAGAGAAGCGGTCTTGTGATCCTCCTTCTTCCTCTTCCTCTACCTAGTCTAACACTTCTTCTCACTTAGTTATGGTACCATCAAGTTCTTCTCCTTGTTTGTAGGAGAACCCTTTAGTGCCCGCTTGGGAGAAGCCTAAGTGTCCCGCATTTGAGCTTCTTGTTCTGCCGACGGAGCCTAGACCCGTTCGGTATGATAGGAAGAAGGTCTCTTAAGGAGAGTCCTCTTTTTCTTGACCTCCATGACCTCCTACTGCTCTTGCTCCTAAGGAAGTGAGTGAAAAGAGGCCCATTTCTGAGGCTCTCGAGTCGACTCCTCCTGTCACTCCTTAGCTTGTTCCTTCTGCTCCCATGCAGGAACCTATCCCTCCACTGGAAAAGACCATGGTGGACATTCCTATGGTTGAGTAGGAACCCTCTACTCACTCGCAACCTTTGGGATCTAACTCCAAGAGCCGTAGAAACCACCTTGCACGTGAACGCAAGAACTAGTGAAAGGCTCTCCTAGCCGAGCAGGCCGCTTCACAAAGAAAGGAGGAAGAAATGCTCGCCTCTACTTCAGGACCTCCTGCATTGTCTTCTTCCTCCCTTCATTCTACTTCTCTTCAGGTTGTTCCTATGTTACTCCTAGATTTTGTTGCGAGCATGAATGCGCCTAACCCTAAACAGGTATAGGTTTTCATCGCTACTTCAGTGGAGCCACTTCTACTGATTTCCATTCCAAATATCCAACCTTTCTCAAAACCTGTGGACATGATTAATACCTCGGTTGTGTCCACTGTGGTTCTTTCTTCTTCTTCCTTTGCACCCCTAGCTTCGTTTGTTGGGAGTTCATCTCATCCAATGTAGAAAGAGGTGGAGGGTGGTCCTTCTAGCAATGAAGGATGTAAGAGGAACCCACCTTCTTCACAAGATGGTCTTGTGTTGACTTGTTCTGTCTTAGTGACAAAACCAATCCTGACTTCCCCTGAGTTTGTCACCGCTCCCAAGTCACTTGATGAGCTTAGCAGTGAACCTCAGGCACAACCCATCCCATCTGCTGAAGTAAGACATAGCACTCCTGTTGGGTGCATGTTTAATTCCATGGATGAAGTTTCAGCCTTGTCGGCGATCTTCATGAAATTGATGACTTTGACTCCACAAGAGCTCGGTGGAGAGGACCTTGAGGGTCCCTCTTCCTTGGCCCTTGTTGTGGGAGGGCCAAACGCTCCTCCTCTTAACATCCCACCATTAT
This sequence comes from Sequoia sempervirens, assembly GCA_007258455.2. Taxonomy (NCBI): domain Eukaryota; kingdom Viridiplantae; phylum Streptophyta; class Pinopsida; order Cupressales; family Cupressaceae; genus Sequoia; species Sequoia sempervirens. Next base: position 90,475,245 of record VDFB02049217.1, on the reverse strand, counting down.
AGGCTCCTCCTCCTTCCCCTTATGAGGATTTAGATTGGGAAGCAGACGATCTCTTGAATGATCAATGTTAGGAGGAGGCCCCCTTTCTTGATCTTGTGTGTGTGTGTTTTGTGATGTGTTCCCCCGTGCTCATGCTATGTGTTCTTGGATGACCCTCGTCACCCTTGTTGGTGCTTGGATACAGGCATGGTTTTTGTGTCATAAACCTTCTTCTATTTGTATCATCATTCTTCCATGTTTGTGCTTGATTTTTGATAAATTGGGGACGATGCAAAGTGTTTGAGGCATTTAGGCTTCCTTTCCATGTTGACCCAATTTTTATTTTTACTTTGTTTTCTGTGCATTCTTCCTGATTTGGTCGAGGATTGATGATCTTTTTCCTTGCATTATGGTTACCTATTATTGTATGGGCTCAGACAGATATGACACCGCAAACCAGATCCCCCTGTGCTCTTTGTTTGTATTTTTCTTTTCTCTTTTACTTTCTTTTTATCTTTCTCTCTTCTTTTCTTGAGTTATCCCTTTCATGTGCGATAATGCCTTATCTTTAACATTTTGGATTTTTAGAAAATGTATTCATTAACAACAAATTTTTTATCGAAAATTTGTGCAACCCTTTCTTTGAAATCGCATTCTCAACTTGGAACCCCAATAGAACATGATTCATTCATCATGTGTTCGCAAAGAAAGGACTTGAAGACCGTCCCCGCGCATGGGGGCATATTCTTCCTTTCGAATTCCTTGATGAAGTGAATATTTTTCAAAAGAATTCCTTGATGAAGGATTGATTCAAGAAGAAGAATATTTACTTTTAGACTATGCATCCCTTGAGTGGACCCTCTATTCTTGATGAGTCCCCAAAGGACCCCCTTTGAAAGTTTTCAAAACTGTCGACAATTCGCACAACTATCCATTTACTTGCCCACATGGGTGCTTCCTGACTCTGCAGAGTCCTCTTTCTCAGGCTTCCTCCATGTGAGAGATCTTGGGGGATACCTCCATACAAGATAAAGAACTTGTAGGGTGATTTCCTTTGAGCTTCCTCCATCGAGAGATCTTGGGGGTGGCTCCCTTGCAGGACTGAGAGCCTGTAGGGAGCTTCTTTGGGTGTTCTTCATGCTTGAGTTCATGAAGAATATGTTCCCTATAGGACTGAGGGCGTATAGGGCACTTCTTTCGGTATTCTTCATGCTTGAGTTCATGGAGAATACCTCCCCTGCAGGATTGAGAGCCTATAGGGTGCTTCTTTGGGTATTCTTCATGCTTGAGTTTGTGGAGAATACCTTCCCTATAGGACTAAGAGCCTGCAGGGTACTTCTTTCGATATTCTTCATGATTGAGTTCATGAAGAATACCTTCCCTATGGGACTGAGAGCCTATAGGATGCTTCCTTTGGGTTTCCTTCATGCTAGAGTTTTTGGGGGATACCTTCCTTATAGGACCGAGAACCTATAAGGCACTTTTCTTCTTCAACTTCATGGTTCTGAGTAGCTATGAAGCCTCTCACTTTCCCTGACCTTCAAGTACACCAAACCAAGTACTTCTTCCTCAACCGTTCAGGTATACATTCCTAACCTTACACTCTTCTTAATCTACTTTATCGAGCACTCATCAATATTCATGCTCGCTAAAGTGGGGGAAAAATGTATGAGTGAATTTGCACCCCTTATGAAAATTCCCCTTTATGGTTTGAACCATCTTAAAAAAACAAGTTTGGAGGCTTAATTCCACCTAAGGCCACTACTTGCATCCAACTTGGCACCTATTTTTGAGTGTCAGTGGAGAAATTTCTATTAGGGATGGTCGCGCGATGCGCAGATGTCCACGTGACATGCTTACGTCCCTGGTAGATTCCTGCAGTTGAACCTGCAGAGGTGCTACTCTTCTCATTGGAGGTGAAGTTGTAACGCCCCCTTTGGACGATCGACTTGAATATGGCCATTTTTCTCCATCCTTCCTTCAAATTAATTCTTCCAACTTGTTTTCCAACTCTTCACCACATCAAGCTTCCATTCTTGCACTCTCACATTCACTTTCAAGCACTCACTTTCACTCACTCCAAGCATTCAAGCATTCCATTGCAGCAAAGAAACACTCCATCACTTTGGTAGAGCACATTTGGGACCACGCAATTGCAGCAGAGGCTCGAGTACTCTCATTTCTCCCCCAAGTAGCCTTGAGTGCTCTTGGTGGAGGTGGTAAGCTTCCCTCTCCTCTCCTCTATCACTTGGTTGAGTAGCATAACACTGTTTTGTAGTGCTTATTTGCTCTTTACTATACTATTTCTTTTTCTCATTTCTTTGGCTGTTCGTGGAGGTGGAAACACCTAAATGAGGGTATAACTAAGGTAGGCCCCTATACATCCACCCAACATTTTCCCTCTTTCTATGTGTAGGTGGACATGCTTTCAGAGAACCAACTAGCGAACGAGTTCCTTGGTGAGATTCTCTTTATTTTCATCACTCTTGCATATTTTCTTTATAACACTAGAGAGTATTTAATTTATCTAGTCGTAACATTCTGGCCCTTTAGTTAGTTAGCTAGGTTGTTAGTTGTTTTAGCAGGTTTGACCTTGTATCTACTGTTGTCTAGCCGTACGGATGCCAATGCACGTTAGAGACGCCAATGTGCCACGTTGTCATCCAAAGACCACACTTCCGTCTTCGGGCAAAGAGCTCCCTGAGGCGCAGAGTCAAACTTGAAAAATGACTTGCTTATCCCTCCTTGAAACTCAAGATTGCAGAGTGGTTGTAAGAATTCATATTCCTCATCATTCTCATCCTCATACTCTAAACATCACATTTGGCTGACGTAAGTTAGGGAAGCCTCTCGCATCTTGACCTTCCATGACCTAGGGTCTTGCACACAGTGGTCCCCCTCTCTTACACCCTTAGAAGTCAAAAATACAAAAAATGAAAAATAAAAAAAATAAAAAAAATATTCACCCTGATGAAAACTTGGAAAACAGGCATCTTGGTGACAACAAAAAAACAAAAAAATGAAAAAAATAAAAAAAATAGTAAAGAGAAATAATTTGTCCAAAAGTGAAAACCACTTCAGTGGCACTTTGGATAAGTATCATGGTGAAAACTTGGAAAATAGGTGCCATGTGTAGTCAATCTATGCTCCTCCATCTACTGTCACTCCATCTGGTTTACCATCCTTCCGCTCATCCATTCGCGCATGTCACTCGCTCATAATAAAGCTTCATCATCCTTTCCATGGCCTGAGAACCATTGACATTTAGCATCCTTTTCCTTCATGATCATCCTTTGCATTCACCACTTCTCCTCGTGAATAATACATTGATCTTATACCTGACTAGGGGAAATTCCTCAACCTACATCTTCATGGGAAAATAACACATGGTATTAGCCTTTCAAAACATCAAAATCCAAAAAAAATTTAGAAAACCATCAAAATCCAAAAAAGTTGGAAAATCTTCAAAATCCAAAAACATCAAAGAACATCAAAATTCCAAAAATAGAGTCTAAGTCTGATTCGAAGTTAGTTTGTGTTAGTATGGTCAAACTATGCTGTCTCTGTGCATTTTCTACATAGGCAAGGCTCATATCAAATGAAACCTCAAGACATTAGGTCAGTCCTTTTAGGTTGTCCAAATAAAATCATGACTCCATCTTTTGTCAAATAAAACAAAGTCAAGTCATGTCAAACTATGAGGTCTCTGCACGTATAATGTAGGCAAGGAAATCAATCGATGAGCCCCGTGAGGCCACCTAGGTTAGTCCTTTATGGTTTGTCGAGTCTGGTCTTGTTCTTGGTCTACAAGAAATCATGATTCAAACCAAATCATGCATCAACTGGCAAACATAACCAACAAAATCTTTCATCTTCAATTAATCAATCATCTTATTGCCAATCAATTGATCTGGTCATTGATCTTGTATCGGAATGGGGAATTATGTCATTTGTCTCATCCAGTCCTATCTTTTATCTTCTATTAGGATGTTTCCTTCCTGAAATCAAGCGTAATGATTATTAATCAACCTTGTCAACCTTATCAGTCAATCTTTATCAGATCAGCCAATCTTGTCAATCTTGTCAACCTTGTCAATCAATCTTGCCTTATTCAAGATGTGTCCTTCCTAAAACTAGGAAAATCAATCAATTCAGCTGGTCAATATTTTTCAATTTATTAATTAATCTTTGTCAAACAATCAATCAAACTTGTCATCTTGGTCAATTAATCTTGCCTTAATTAGGACGTGTCCTTCTTGAAATTAGGCGTAATCATTATTAATCAACCTTGTCAACCTTATCAATCAATCTTTATCAAATCAATTAATCTTGTCAATCTTGTCAACCTTGCCAATAAATATTACCTTATTCAAGATGTGTTCTTCCTGAAACTAGGCACAATCAATCAATTCAACTAGTCAATATTTGTAAATTTATCAATCAATCTTTGTCAACTTATCAATCAACTTTTGTCAACTTATCAATCAATCCTTGTCAACCTATCAATCAATTCAGTCATCTTGGTCAACCTAATCAATCATCTCAAACCATCTTATCATTATCATTGGAAAACACTATCTCTTTGGAAAACACTTTGTTGGTCTAGATTTGTCTTATCTTTTTTATTGGTTCTTGGTCATGTTACTAGTTACCTCAAGGATGTCCTATCAAAAGGGATTTAGAGGGACAATGATGGATCATGATCTCTTTTCTTTGCTTACTATCTGTGGTTGGTCTTGGAAAAAATACTGTGATAATTGAGTCCTTAGTATGAGCTGAAGCATTCCTTGTCTTTTGAATTTGTCTTTTGACTATTTGTCTCTCACAAATGGTTTCCTTGCACACCTTGGTCTATGCCATACCATGGTTTTTGTGTTCCATTTGTGACAATTTTGACGCCTAATGATGATAAATAAAAAAGAATGAAAGTTGGTTCCTTGTCATTTCTCGTCTAACTTTCAATCTTCATCTTCCTTTCCTTTTTCATGCTAACACTCATCTCTTTCACGCTAACATTTCCTCCTTCTGCATCTTGACAGAGTCCCATGACACAAAAAATATTGTATACATAGTCATGTTAGAAAGCATCATAGAAGGAATTTTCATCATACATAGCATCATCATATTAGGCTACATATATTTGCATAAGAAAACACAAAAACATAGAGACCATCCATATAAAATTAAAATTTTATCGTCATATTAGCATCATCATATTAGTATTTTATTGCATTGTATGTTGCATCATAGTTCATCCATCACATTGCATAACATTACATTCCATATCACATTACATTTTACATCATGATCCATTATATCAAATTGCATTGTATTTCACATCACATTGCATTCCATACATATTACATCACATTAATAATAGCATGGCATATCATATTGCACATCAAATTTTATATTCATATTAAATATTTTCTATCATTACATTTTGCATTATCATACAAGCATTACATTAAAATTCAATTGCATCTGCATATTACATCACATTCAAATTAGGTCATCCATAGTACATTTATCATCCATATATATCATAAAGAGCATAAAAATTCATAACATAATCATAAAAGCATAATCATAAAGCATATTAAACCATCACATAACCATATAGAATGCATCAATTAACATCATAATCACAACATGAACATCCATAGCATGTCATCATCATAATCATAACAGTATAATCATATAACAATGCATATCATCAACCGTTGCCAAAATCATATAGGTACAATGTCATGATGTATCATATCCAATAAAAATGGAACTTGTAGGCTCAATAATTAAAAAATGTAAGTGTCCATACAACATGATAAATAAAAGGGGCCCTAGCCTGAACTGCTCTGATCCCTTGTCCCTGGGGCATCCTTGTCCTCCCTACATGGTGACTCTCTGGACCTGTGCTCTGTGGATGAAGGCTTGTCATATGATGTGGCCCATCTAGCATCTAAAGTCTTACCCTTAGACCTGCTCTGTGTGTGCCTACTATGTGTCCTATTGCATGATTTTCCCCATGAGCCACTACCAATCTCTAAAAAGGGGGGCTCCCTCCTCTCTGGTGGTACCACTTTCTCATACAAATCTTTATAATACTGATTGGCCTTGCTCGCTCTAGCGTACTCTCGTGCAACCTCCATGATAGATCCACTTCATGTAGCTATAAAATCAATCATCCACTAGTCTATCTATTGTTGGATAATCATAGCGAGGTCTCTCTCCACCTAAAAGGTATCCCTCTCGGCCTTAAGGCCATCTCTCTCAGTAGTCACAGTCCTCAACTTAGCCTCTAAAGCCTGTACATGCACCTGTAGGGTGGCTATCCTCTATTCTATAGATCCATCCTCCCCTTCGACCCCCATGACCTCCTCTAGCACCCCATCCATACCCATGATAATCCTCTCGCAGAGGACCCTCTCTATCTCATTCATCTCTGCCTCCTTCTCTCCTACTACATTGTGATCATCCTGTCCCACCTCTCTTCCTGCCTCGAGCTCCATAGCCTCTGCCTCTAGTTGCCTTACATATGGTGTAGGAATCTCTATGTGCTGCTCCCCCTCTTGCATTACCACCTATGTCACTACCCTCTCCTCCAACTGATCCTCCATCTCCTCCTCTCTGATAGGTGGTAGCTATCTGGCCACCAGTTGTTCTCCATCCCTCCCCCTCCGTTGATCTCCTCCTCACCCTCCCTGTCCATCTTCCCCATCATCTCCCCATCCTCCTCCATCCCCTCATCCACTGTCTCCTCTCCCTCCACCCCTCCACCCCTCCAACCCTTGTCCCCTCTCTAGCCTCTGGGGCCCTTGCCTTTGCGCTCTACCAATACTAGCTCCTGTGGATTTTTCAAAGGTATTGGTCTATGCATCAATGACAAGGCATCCTACTTTGGTGTGGTACTTGCATTAGAATCCCTACCTACTCCCAATCTAATGACTAAAGGGCATCAATCTCCTGCTCTGCTATAGTAACCAAAATCTGAGGTCCCCAGGGGTGCACCTCTTGGGAGGACCACACAAACTCTGCCATGCCAACTAGAACACCCTGTTTATCCACAAACTATTTTTGAACCCTCTTGAGAGATACATCTCAATGATATGTTGGGTCTGCATAGTGCACTCGATGAGATACCTAGGTTGACGACACCATGACATGTGATTGTCCTCGTCAATCCACAAATCACAAGTCCTGTATGGTCTCCAAATGAAACTAACTAGTGCATCTAAACCATGCCTCTAGTAACCAACATCCCCCACATGTGTTTGTGTTAGGGTCCCCTAGTACATATGAACGCATGGAGCACCTACTCCCAATTGTCAAACCATCGGAGGTTGGAACATTGCTATGTGCTCGCAAGCCCAAATTGTCAGTAATGTCACCCCACAACTCAGACTCTATCCTCCCCTGTAGGCGATATCATGTATCTGAAAGTAAAGTATGGCCAAAAGACATAGCCCCCACACATACACTATCCCAAATTGAACTATTGATATGAGCATCTCCCCCTAGCCTACTGGGAAACTGTGATCGCTGTGGTCGAGAATCATCACTCCTACTATCAAGGTGCACAAAACACAATCATACCTATCATATTACTCTACCAACATCTCCCATAGGATCTCGTAACCATGGATCCTAAGCTCCGTATTGTCATTGCAATCATAGTACTCATACAATGCCTTCAGTCCTTGAGCGGGGTCATAATGTACCCGCTCACTGTGAATAGGAAGCCGTAAGATCCTATAAACATCCTCAAGGGTGGTTGTCACCTCCCCTATCATCAAGTGGAATTTGCTCATCTCAGAGTGCCATCACTCTACCAATGTTGTAAGCATTCCCCTTCTTTCCCTAATCATGGGAATACATGTGACGTAGAATAAACCTAGGTCTAGCAATGCCTGTCTCTCCTCATCGCCTAACTAGTTCCACATTCAGAAAAAAATTGGTCTCAACTATCATCTATAAATAGGAGCTAGACGCTCCTGAAATCATCAAGCAAACCATTATATCAATCCAAGAACTTTAGTTGACCTATTGCACCTAAGTTGAAAAAGTCCACATTTCCTAATCTAGGGAATTTTTTTAACTAGGCAATTGCTTCACAGTTTTGACAAATGCATCACACATATTATCCATCAGCTCACAGCTATGATTGCATCACTTTCTTGTCACATGCGTCATTCCATACATCACATGCGTCATAGCCTGACACTTGCGTCATTCCTGACCGCATATGTGACTCACAAATTCAGTTGCGTCACACAATTTTGTGTGTTGTGACGTGAATGCCATTACCCTAACCCTAATGCAATTGCATTGTGATGAGACGATTGCAGTGAATCACTTATCATCTATGTCGAATGCACACACAATTGTGTTGCAAAATTCTACAATGCAATTGCCTGCTAATTTTTTTCCCTATCTAAATGCACGAAAATCAAAAAAATTACAAAGCGGGCTAGTAGTACATACTGGGGCGAGCGCTCCCTTAGGTTGGCGGTATGTGTGGTGGGAAGCCTCTAGAATAGGTGACATCTTCATTGGAAAACCACTTTGAGCTCTAAGAATTTCTAAATTGGGTATGCACAAATGAACCTTTTTCTCACTCAACTTGCTATTTATAGGTTCAAAATTAGGGTTTTAACCTGCCTTGTCTATTGGGCACACCTTGTGATGACTTTGAATCCAAATTTGACCCCCGTACTGACTTTGAAAATAATTTTCATTTTCATTATTGAATTGTTGGCCATCCATGTGTCTTATTGAGACAATTTTCCAATTTTTTTAAAAACCTTTCAAAAATTTCTAAAGTTTTCCCGAGGGGGCATACCTAAACCTTGACTTCACTAGGGCATCCTTTGATTGAATTTCTTTGACACAACGCGATGAACTACATTATGTCAAAGAGGGGCGAAATGTAGACACTAAAAAATGTCCTAAGTCTGCGAGCGTCATTTTTCTTGTTCGTCGTCCTCCGATAATTGAATAATTTTAATTATTTGATTATTCTTGACCACATTCCTCTATTAATTAAATAATTTTTAATTATTTAATTAATTCACTTTTTAATCTCTATTCTGTCTTGATCAATTAAATAAATTAATTGCATTGCTAATATTCCCCTTTCTTCAATAATTAAATAAATTATTATTTATTTAATTATTCTCTTATCACCTTTCGTCTATGATTAAATACTTATTGTTAATTATTTAACTATTCACTTCGTCTTTTAATTCTTCCATTTCTTAAATGATTATCAAAATTATTTAATCTTCCATGTGTCTCTTGTATTAAATAATTAAATCAATTTAATTATTTAATGCCTCTTTTCACATTTCCTCTTTTTCTCAAATAAATAATTTGAATGAATTATTTATTCTCCACTTGGTCAAATATTCCTATCTCATGAATTAATTATTTTTCAATTTTTAATTCATTCTTTTCCTCCCACTTGCTCATTAATATCTATCATAGTCGTCAACATCATGGCCCTCCCATGAATAGAATATTCTTGGTGCATCAATCCTCCATCATTGATCTTGGCATCTTTCTAGAAGATCAATCTAGTCTGCCCATTTGAATGGTTGTCTATAAAAGTAGCCTTTCTCCTCTATTTTTGCCTTTACATCCATTTTATCTCCAACTTTCTACTTACTATTTGCAGGTTATTGCACAAGTTCTACTTCAAATCTAAGGGAAAAATTTACAAAAGGAGAAATAGGAGAGACAAGAGAAGCGAATCAACTACAATGGTGAGTGCTTTATTTTGTTTGCTTTCATTCCGATTTCTCCATTTATTTGTGTTCTCTTGTTTTAGATGAGGTTTTAGCTTAGAAGTGTTGTGGCTGTCACTTTATCTAGGATAGAAGATTTTCCCTATCTTACATGTATAAAAGTATGTAATTACTTCTACAGTTGCAACAATAGATGTATTATTTTGGGAAGATATGTTGGTTGTGGTGTGTGTGCATGTGTTAAAGGAGAGGAAGTGTTAGAGGGCAACCAAAATCTTTGATGACAACCTTGTATGTAAAAAAAGGTGCATGCATGCTGCCAACAACACCAAAATGATAACATGTTTGTTGCATCTGTTGAAAAAAAAAAGAATCCGTAATACAGAGAATGAGGAAAGGAAAAAAGGTGTAAAATGTCCTATCAACCATGATGTAAGCCAATGTAGGTTTGAAAAAATGTGTAGATGAACGTCCACGAAGACATAAATACCGCAAGTAAATTCACAACCCCACATGTAAATATAACTAAGATTTTAGAGTATATGGGGTATATAAACCTCTTTTACCCGAGGAGGCATGACTTAACATGATGAGAAAAAGCAGATCTAGCAATTCATGAAATAAACAAGTGAAGGTTGAAACACATGATGAGTGGTTCAACCTGCAACTTTGTATGTGGCGTAGGAGTCTAACATGCATAAAAATATGTAATAACTTGTACAATTGCAACAAAAAATGTATTATTTTGGGAAGATACATTGGTTGTGGTGTGTGTGTATGTGTTAAAGGAGAGGAAGGGCTAGAGGGTAACCAAAACCTTTGATGAAAACCTTGTATGTTAAAAAAAAAAAAGTGCATCCATTGCTGCTAGCAATGCCAAAATGATAACATGTTTGTTGCATCTGTTGACAAAAAAATGAATCAGTAATGCAAAGAATGACGAAAGGCTGAAAGGTGTAAAATTCCCTATCAACCATGATGTAAGCCAATGCAGGTTGGAAAAAATAGCGTGTAGTTGAACCTCCAAGCGAACATAAAGACTGCAAGTAAATTCGCAACCTCGCATGTAAATATAATTATTATTTCAAAGGATATGGGGTGTACAAACCTCTTTTACCTGAGGAGGCATGTTGTGATATTCATCCTTCTATTTGACATGACTTAACATGAGTAGCAAAATCACCTCTAGCAATTCATGGAATAAACAATTGAAGGTTGAACTACACGATGAGTAGTTCAACCTACAACTTTGTATGTGGCATAGGAGTGTAACGTGCATAACAATATGTAATAACTTCTATAATTGCAACAACATATGTATTATTTTGGGAAGATATGTTGGTTGTGGTGTGTGTGTATGTTAAAGGAGAGGAAGGGTTAGAGGGAAACCAAAACCTTTGATGACAACCTTGTATGTAAAAAAAAAAGTGCATTCATTATTGCCAACAACGTGAAAATGATAACATGTTTGTTGCATCTGTTGACAAAAAAATGAATCAGTAATGCAGAGAAGGAGGAAAGGTAGAAAGGTGTAAAATTTATTATCAACCATGATGAAATCCAATGCAAGTTGGAAAACAGAATGTGTAGTTGAACCTCCAAGTAGACATAAAGACCACAAGTAAATTCACAACCCTGCATGTAAATATAACTAAGTTTTTAGAGTATATGGGGTGTATAAACCTCTTTTACCTGAGGAGGCATGTTGTGATATTCAACATTCCATTTAGGGTGACTTAACATGTGCAACAAAGGCACATCTGAAAATTCATGAAATAAACAAGTGAAGGTTGAACCACATGATGAGTGGTTCAATTTGCAACTTTGTATGTGGCGTATGAGTGTAATGTGCATAATACTATGTAATTACTTCTATAGTTGCAACAACAAATGTATTATTTTGGGAAGATAATTTGGTTGTGGTGCATGTGTATGTGTTAATAGAGAGGAAATGTTAGAGGGAAACCAAAACCTTTTATGACAACCTTGCATGTAAATAAATGTGCATCCATTGTAGCCAACAATGCCAAAAGAATAAAATGTTTTTTGCATTTGTTGAAAAAATCATGAATCAATAATGGAGTGAATCAGGAAAGGCATAAATGTGTAAATTTTCCTATCAACCATCATGTCATCCAATGTAGGTTGGAAAACACAGTGTCTAGTTGAACCTCCAAGCGGACATAAAGACCGTAGGTAAAATCAAAACCTCATTGTATATGGGGTGTACAAACCTATTTTACCTAAGCAGGCATGTTGTGATATCAAGCCTTCCATTTGGGGTAACTCAACATGACCAACAAAAGTGTATGATAATTCATGAACTAAAAAAGTGCGGGTTGAACAACACGATGAGAAGTCCAACCTGCAACTTTACTTATGTAGCCTATAAGTGTAACATGAATAATAATATGTAATTACTTCTATGGTTGCCAACATTTTCAAAAGAAAAAAAACATGTTCTTTGCATATGTTGATAAAAAAATAAATTGGTAAAGGACTGAATGAGTGTAGGCTAAAACACGTTATTTTTTTGTGCATTTATTTGTGAAACATATGAAGAGTTCGAAAAGCAATTTTAACTGTAAACCACAATTGCAATAAATTGTGAAGTGCACTTGCATTGAAAACCATAGTGAATGAGATAGATACTGTGTTGACTTAAGATATTCTTTATGCTCTCGATAAATTGAAAAAAAGCATGTGTAGTATGTGCAAAGGCGAAGAAACAATGAAAATATGGAGGCAACAAGTTCTATAATTTATGAAATTGAAAAGGAATTTGCTCTAAAAACAATTGAAAATGAGGAGATCAAACTTAATGAGATAGATATTGTTTTAACTGAAGAGATTCTTACCACTCTTGAGAAGCTGAGGAAGGAGCACATGTAGTATGTGCAATGGGAAAATCGCAATGCAAAAGTGGATAAAATTGACAGATTTTGTATTGCATATGAATTTTTTTGAGCAGAGAAAGTGAAAGATGATGCTATAACTAGATTTAAACTAGTGAAGTCAAAAATTTGTGAACATAAAAATAAACATGACCAACAAAAGAACATCAAGCACAAAAGAAAAAATTCCACCCTTCAGCTTACAACAAGCAAAAATATATAAAATACAACCCACAATGTTTTCCAACATGCCTATAGTTTATTAATTTGAGAAAGTTGAAACACAATTTTTAGTCTACCCGAGACTTGTTATATATTTTGAAGATGTTCCTTTCACTAAATTCATATTGTGTAAACAACAAAAGGTTTTCATTACAATCATATTGTCTGTATAATTAGAGGTTGGAAAACACAGTGCGTTAAGAAACCTACAACCCACATAGTGTTGAAAAACCCTCTATGTATAAGAACACAATTGGTTGGTCACCCCTTAGCTAAATATGGTTACTTTTATGTATCCTTGGCTGCAAATCCTCCCCACTCCACCCTTCAGCTTTGTACAAGCTCAACAAACTAACTTGCAATCCATTGTGTTTTCCTACCTACCTATTTTTTAATGATATGACGAAATCCAAATGCAATTCATACTATAAGAATAGTTTTGGGAAATTTTCAAGGTTCCTTTTCTTACATTGGTATTGTAAGGATTTCATTACACTCATTATGTCTATTGATAATTCAATGTTGGAAAACACTGTGGGTTGATGAACCTGAGATCTTCTTAATACTTCAAGAGGCAATAGGTACTATAATGTATGAAATGAATAAGGAAACATCCCTAAAAACACTTGAAAAGAAGAAAACCAAAGTATATGAGATATATAATGTATTGACTGAAGAGATTCTTCTTGCTCTTGAGAAGTTGGGGAAGGAGCATTTGAAGTATGTGCAATGGGAAAATGACAATGCAAAATTGGACACAATAGGTACTAGAATGTATGAAATGACAAATGAATATGCTGTAGAAATACTTGAAAAGATGTAGACCATAGTGAATGAGATAGATACTGTATTGATTAAAGAGACTCAGTGCTATTGAGAAGTTGAGGAAGGTGTGTGTGTAGTATCCACAATGGGCATATGGCAATGCATAACTCAAGCAACAAGTAGTATAAAGTATGTAATGAAAAAGGAATCTTCTCTAAAAAAACTTGAAAAGAAGTAGACCAAGGTGAATAAGATAGATAATGTATCAACTGACGAGATTGTTCTTGCACTTGAAAACTTGACGAAGGAGCATCGTGCGGTATGTGCAATGGGAAAATGCCAATGTAAAAGTGGATAAAGTTAATAAATTTTGTATTCCATATGAATTTATGCAAGAAAAGAAAGTGAGAGATGATGATATAAGTGGAGTTGAACAAATGAAGTCAAATATTCTTCAACTTAAGAATTCCATGGAACAAATACAATTCAAAATAAATGATAATGAAAAGGAAAAAACAGATCTTATAGCAAAAAAAGAGAATCATTTGGCTAGAGACATGAAATACCTATGTGAAAAGGTAGACAAGTTTTGTAAATAAATTATCAAACAGAAAAAAATACATTCTCTAATCAGAAAGACACTCTCAAAGCTGAGCAAAGAGCGGCTGCAAAGCTACACAAAAGTATTGAAGACATTCAAAACTCTATTGAAAACTACAAATAAAAGATATGAAATAGAAGGTAGAAGCTCATGAAAAGGAATTCCAAGGGGTGATAACATGTAACAACAATGGGGATGGGAAAAAATGTGTGACTTGTCAACTTGTAGATGCAATAGTTGGAACTGCTGAAATTGAAGTAAAACAACAAAAACACTATAATTAACCACTTGGAAAAGAAATTAAAAGATTAAAAAAAAGTTTTATCATCGAAATAAAAGGAGTTTAATTAATGTTGTTGACACACAAGTGCAATATAAAAGATAGGAAGTTGAAAAAATAAACACAACAATGGAATGTGTGATTTTGAAGACATTCATACTATTTTGTAACATTCCTTGTTGCAACACCGTAGGTGTTAAGAAGCAAGCAATCCACCGTGAGACAACCCTTTACATTTAAACAAGGAGATTCATATAACTGAAAACCACCATTGTGTTTTCCAAATTACAATTATTTTGTGCACTTTTTTTTCAATCATGCGAAATTTAAACACAACAATGGAATGTGTGATTTTGAAGATATTCATACTGTTTTGTAACATTCCATGTTGCAAAACCGTAGGTGTTAAGAAGAAAGAAATCCAATATGAGACAACCCTTTACATTTAAACAAGGAGATTCAAATAACTGAAACCCACCATTGTGTTTTCCAAATTACAATTATTTTGTGCACTTTTTTCACTCATGTGAAATTTAAACACAACAATGGAATGTGTGATTTTGAAGACATTCATACTATTTTGTAACATTCCATGTTGCAATACCGTAGGTGCTAAGAAGCAAGCAACCCACCATGAGACAACCCTTTACATTTAAACAAGGAGATTCAAATAATTGAAAACCACCATTGTGTTTTCCAAATTACAATTATTTTGTGCACTTTTTTTTTTCAATCATGCAAAATTTAAACACAACAATGGAATGTGTGATTTTGAAGACATTCATACTGTTTTGTAACATTTCATGTTGCAAAACCGTAGGTGTTAAGAAACAAGCAACCCACCATGAGACAACCCTTTACATTTAAACAAGGAGATTCAAATAATTGAAACCCACCATTGTGTTTTCCAAATTACAATTATTTTGTGCACTTTTATTTTCCACTCACGTGAAGTTTAAACACAACAATGGAATGTGTGATTTTGAAGAAATTCATACTATTTTGTAACATTCCATGTTGCAAAAATGTAGGTGTTAAAAATAAAGCAACCCACCATGAGACAACCCTTTACATTTAAACAAGGAGTTTCAAATAACTGAAAACCACCATTGTGTTTTCCAAATTACAATTATTTTGTGCACTTTTTTTTCAATCATGCAAAATTTAAATACAACAATGGAATGTGTGATTTTGAAGATATTCATATTGTTTTGTAACATTTTATGTTGTTGCAAAATTGTAGGTGTTAAGAAGCAAGAAACTCACCATGAGAGAACCCTTTACATTTAAACAAGGAGATTCAAATATCTGAAAACCAACATTGTGTTTTCCAAATTACAATTATTTTGTGCACTTTTTTTTCTAAATCATGCAAAATTTAAACACAACAATGGAATGTGTGATTTTGAAGACATTCATACTATTTTGTAACATTCCATGTTGCAAAAATGTAGGTGTTAAGAAGAAAGCAACCCACCATGAGACAACCCTTTACATTTAAACAAGGAGATTCAAATAACTGAAAACCAACATTGTGTTTTCCAAATTACAATTATTTTGTGCACTTTTTTTTTCAATCATGTGAAATTTAAACACAACAATGGAATGTGTGATTTTCAAGACATTCATAATATTTTGTAAAACTCCATGTTGTAAAACCCTAGGTGTTAAAGAAGCAAGCAACCCACTATGAGGTGACCCTTTACATTTAAACAAGGAGATTCAAATAACTGAAGACCCACATTGTGTTTTCCAAAATACAATTATTTTGTGCACTTTTTTTTTTTCAATCATCTAAAATTTGAACACAACAATGGAAGGTGTGATTTTGAACACATTCATACATTTAAACAAGGAGATTCAAATAACTGAAATCCCACATTATGTTTCCCAAATTACAAGGTGTTGTAAAACCCTCTGCAATTGAATTAGTTAGCACCCCTCACCTTGATTTGGTCAATTTTCACCTCCAACTCCTCTATGTGCACTCCAAACTTCAGCTTACAACAGGAAAACTACAAAAAAACACCTCGATTTGGTTAGTTTTCTCCTCCAACTCCTCCACATGCACTCCAACCTTTATCTTTCAACATGCAAACTAGAAAATCATCGTGTTTTCACCCTTCTTTCTCCAAACCAAAAATGCACACATTAGTTCGCCTCCAATTTTCCTGCGCTAGAAAAAAGCTCTGAAAGTGAAAATTCATGGGCACGCCAAGGGACCCAGTTTTATCGGCTGGTAGGAGGCAGGAAAACTGACCGAACGACACCGTTAACTCCTACCTACCTTTCCCGAACGTTTGGTCCCATTTTCCAATTTCGTCACTTTTATCCCCTATTTGGCAGGCCCTGCACTACGATGTCTCATCATGTTATGCATGTTTCCATGTATGTTGCTATGTATGTTTTCATGACTTTTTGTATGTACATAGGTGTTTTTTGTCTAGGCAAAAGGAAAAGTTGCAACATTACGGTTTCTTGAAGAAGCAGCAGAGAGAAATCTTGCATCAACCAAAATAATGCATTTTAATTTTTATATTTTCCTAAGGTTTGGTGGGTGATTTATTTAATATGGTAATTTGAAAGGTTAGAATAAAATAAGTATTAAATTATTACCCTTTATTATTGCAAATTTTGGGAGGAGATAATTTAAGAGGGAATTTTTGGAATTTGTCAATTTTGAAATTAGAAAAAATGGACTTGGGCATGCTTTTGGAGGGAGTTATAAGTTTTAATGATGCATTTAATTTTTTTCTAAAATTATGTATGCAAAAGTGGGTGCTCAAGGTGAGTTGGCAAGAGTTACAATGGAAACTGCCTAAAATCTAGGAATTGACTCCTATTTTGGCAATTTTGGTGGGAGTGGATTTATGAAAGCATTTTATATATTATGGAAAGTTTTTGGAATTGATTTTTGGGGTTTTTTACCAACTTGGTCGTGGCCTTTCGCTAGAGAAGCTTTAGGAGCTTTTTTTTGAAGATTACAGGCAATTCGGGGTGTGTTTTGGTGGCCATTCTTGACTAGAATGGAAAGGTTGTTGTTTCAGCCATAGTTATTTTCTTGGGAGGGTTGTGGATATTGTTAGTGAAGGTTTATTGCAGGTTTTAAGATGTTTTTGTAGCATATTTTTTTTGGTAAATCATGGTTTATTGCAGCAGAGGTTTCCAGATGAAGTTTGCAGGTTGAAGGAGCTAGAAATTGGTGCAAGAAGAAATTTTGAGGGAGAACAATTTGAATCTGATTTTTTTTGTCATATTTCAATTTTATATCAGATTGTAATCATATTTTTAGTGATTTTATTCAGCCTATATGGTTGCAAAAACTCATGTAATCAGATTTTATTGAAGTTGTGAAACTATGTTGCAAGTTAAATAAAGAAGATTCATTATGTTGTTGCAATTTTTTTCCTCATGTTTGATGTTGCATAAGATGTTGTGAGTATGTGAATGATGGTTGGTTCTTTATTTCATCAGTGGTATCAAAGTAGGAGTTCTTGAGTGTGCAGGTAAAGCGTCGAATGTGAGGCAGTTTGCACTAGGACTTGTGGTGTGTGTGTGATTTGCATGTAGACAGATCACCGAATGTGAGGCAGTCTATACTTGAGAGGATGGGATGGGTCATGAGGAGGCCCATAAGAATTTTATTCTAGGAAAAATATTGGGAAGAAGTGGAAAATAGGAAATATCATGAAGAATTTGAAAAACTCAAGGCTGAAGTAGATGTATTGGAAAATATGGTTAAGGAAATGAGAGCGTGAGATGAGAGACATGGGAAGAAAAATGTTCTCGTGAAAGAGGACATCAAAGAGATGATAAAAAATAAAGAGTGTTGCAGTCCTTTAGTAGGGGTTGAATGTAAAGAAGAATATGTGGGGGCATCCCACACAAATGGAGAAGATAATGAGGTGCAAGTTTCAACGATAACATGTGAATGGAGTGCATTATGTCAAGTGGATGAAGAAGGTTTGAAATAAAAAATTGTGAACATAGATGGTCCTAAGTTTGATGAGCAGGTTGGTGAAGATGAGGATAATTTATTGTTGAAAGAAGAGATGGAAATAATTAACAAGTTGTTTGAAGGGGAATTGATGGAAAAACATGAAGAGGAGTTTGCAAAACTTGTCATTGAAGGTGAGAAGATGGATATTGCAGCGAAGAATGAGGAAAAAGATGTTGGGGCAGCGAACGAGAATGAGGTAAATTTTTATTTTGAATTTAGTTTTAATGATTCTATACCTTCTTTGGTGAGTGTAGAAGAGGATTTCAAGAAAGAAGAGAGTATGTAGATGGAAATTTCTAATTTCAATGGAGTAGTACTTGCAAATTTGTATAAGGATGTAGTGGATTTTGATTGTTATTTGGATAATACATATTGGATGTAGAATTTGTAGAGGATGTTGCAAGTGAATCTTGGTGGAGGTGGTTGGTTTATGGTGGGTTGAATCCCACAAAAGCAGAGAGGAGAATGTATGGTATTAGGAGGAGGATGGTACATGGTGGATACAAGTCCACAAGAGGAAAGATGAATGAAGTGCAAAGTTGTTAGAGAAGGAGGTTGTTTGTTCCAACTAAGTGTTGGAAGAAGAGAAAGAGGAAATTTTAGAAGAATAATGAAGAACATTGGATCCAAAGAAAACATATGGTCTTCAAATGTTCACGAGTTTTCAACTCATGAAACATTTCACCTACCCCGGGTGTTTGATGCAGGAGCATCTTGGGTTGTGAGAGCAATCTTGCATCAACCAAAAGAATGTATTTTAATTTTTATATTTTCCTAAGGTTTGGTGGGTGATTTATTTAATATGGTAATTTGAAAGGTTAGAATAAAATAAGTATTAAATTATTACCCTTTATTATTGCAAATTTTGGGAGGAGATAATTTAGGAGGGAATTTTTGAAATTTGTCAATTTTGAAATTAGAAAAAAGGGACTTGGGCATGCTTTTGGAGGGAGTTATAAGTTTTAATGATGCATTTAATTTTTTTCTAAAATTATGTATGCAAAAGTGGGTGCTCAAGGTGACTTGGCAGGAGTTACAATGGAAACTGCCTAAAATCTAGGAATTGACTCCTATTTTGGCAATTTTGGTGGGAGTGGATTTATGAAAGCATTTTCTATATTATGGAAAGTTTTTGAAATTTATTTTTGAAGGTTTTCTCCCAAATTAGTTGTGGATTTTAGGTGGAGAATCTTTGGGAGTTTTTTTTGAAGATTACAGGCAATTCAGGGTGTGTTTTGGTAGCCATTCTTGACTAGAATGGGAAGGTTGTTGTTGCAGCCGTAGTTCTTTTCTTGGGAGGGTTGTGGATATTGTTAGTGAAGGTTTATTGAAGGTTTTAGGATGTTTTTGCAGCAGAATTTTTTTTGGTAAATCATGGTTTATTGCAGCAGAGGTTTCCAGATGAAGTTTGCAGGTTGAAGGAGCTAGAAATTGGTGCAAGAAGAAATTTTGAGGGAGAACAATTTGAATCTAATTTTTTTTGTCATATTTCAATTGTATATCAGATTGTAATTAGATTTTTAGTGATTTTATTCAGCCTATATGGTTGCACAAACTCATGTAATCAGATTTTATTGAAGTTGTGAAACTATGTTGCAAGTTAAATAAAGAAGATTCATTATGTTGTTGCAATTTTTTTCCTCATGTTTGATGTTACATAAGATTTTGTGAGTATGTGAATGATGGTTGGTTCTTTATTTCATCAAAAAATTGCTCACATTATTTGCACTGTTGGAAACACACTATCCCATATTGTCACTTTATCTGCACATATTGCACATGCATGGCATTTCAATACTGTTATGTAGCTTTACAACCACTTTTTGGTTAGCATTGAGAGTGTCTTTCTAATTATAGAATGTAGTTGTATCTTCTAAATAAGTTTTTTTTTTTTTAATTTTAGGTATTTTACAACTTGTTTCTCTAGTCGTGCATTGCCATTTTCCCATTGGACATGTTGCACATGCTGCTTCATTAAGTTCTGAAGAACAGGTACAATCTCTTCAATCAAAACATTATCTATATCTTCCACTTTGCTCGCTTCTTTTCTAGTGTTTTCATTGTAGATCCCTTATTCATTTCAGGATTTGTAGTACATGCTGGTGCACTCTTGCATTACCATTTGTCCATTGCACAAAAAAAGTGCTTACACTATTTGCAATGTTGAAAAACAAACTGTCCCATATTATCACTTTATCTGCACATATTGCACATGCACGACATTTCAATACTGTTATGTAGCTTTGTAGCCACTTTTTGGTTAGCATTGAGAGTGTCTTTCTAATTATATAATGCAGTTGTATCTTCTGAATAAGTTGTTTTTTCTTTAATTTTAGGCATTTTACAACTTGTTCCTCCAGTCATGCATTGCCATTTTCCCATTGGATATACTGAACATGTTCCTTCCTTAAGTTTCGAAGAATAGGTAGAATCTCTTCAGTCAAAACATTATCAATATATTCCACTTTTCTCACTTCTTTTCTAGTGTTTTCATTGCAGGTCCCTTTTTCATTTCAAGATTTGTAGTACATGCCAGTGCACTCCTACATTACCATTTGTCCATTGCACAAAAAAATGCTCACATTATTTGCATTGTTGGAAAACAAACTTTCCCATATTGTCACTTTATCTGCACATATTGCACATGCATGTCATTTCAATATTGTTATGTAGCTTTGCAGGTACTTTTTGGTCAGCATTGAGAGTGTCTTTCTAATTAGAGAATGCAGTTGTACCTTTTGAAAAATTTGTTTTGTCCTTCATTTCAGGCATTTCACTACATGTTGCTCCAGTTGTATAGAAGATGCCTCATAGTTCACGAGCATGGGTGTCTAGTTGGTTGAAAAACTACCACCCATATCTTCCATGTAATATTCTTTCTTGCATAGAGGAATTGAGTCTCCCGTACAAGTTGCAGGAAAAGATGTTAAAGGAGAATTGATAAAAAAGGGCCAAGCCACAATTATTTGAACTATCATAATTATGCTCATTTCTTTAACTGCATCTTTGGTGTATGGGAAAAAATGGGCATGGACATTCAATATTACAATCTAGAAATACAGATTGTAAATTTATATGATTGGCCAATGTCTCTTTAGCAAGAAATTTGAGACCTTTTCCTAGCTAGAAGCATCTGGAAGGTATGCATTCAACCAACAGTAATCATACACAAGCACAATCTTATGAACAAGTTGAGCATGAGGTTTATGAGATTCCTTAAGGGGGAATCTCTAATTAGTAATCACATGGGTCCTATGGAGGAATGGTTGTTGGTCGTGTTCAAATTTAACTACATTGTCAGGTTCGAGATCCACCATGTCAAACCATCATTTAGACTGATACATGCATATTATGGGGTGCCTACGTTGTATGCTGTCAATTCTACCTTGACAATCAGAGTGTGCCAAATCCTTCCAGATGCTATGAATGAAAAAAATATACCTGTTCGTAAATGGTTGATGTAGTTATCAGTGTTATCACTATTAAATGTGGCTTGTAATTTTCTTTAGAATCTATAATATTAACTCAAAATGTTTTTACTTTTGACTATGTGATGTGAATTATTTATCTTAGATCAAATATGAAAATATTTCAAAACATTGTTTACCATCCCTTATTATGTATTACAACATTGCTTACAATTCCTTGGATGTTTTGATGGATAGGTATTACAACATTACTCAATATAATATTGATCACCTAAACATTATATATAGAAGTGGAAGTCATAGTTTTAAATCTTGTATAAGAGTTCAGTAACTGTATAACTTCCATGCATGAAAAATTTACCTTCAACATAATTTTGTTAGTTGGAGCTCACATTTGAAGAAGCTTAGAAGCTATTTCTAGAATTTAAGTATTGTGTGATCACTATTGTTAGATTATATTGTGTTAAAGTTTTTTCATCAACATTTTAGATGAAAATCTATAAAATTTAATCAGAATACAAGAGAGTTGTAGGAGAATGGAATTCTTGGAGCATCCCTTTCTTTTTTATTCCTCCTATAATTTATGATTAAATTTATGGTGTTCTTCAAAGGAGGATACACACAAGGTAAATGTCCTAGAGTTTCCTTTTTTGGCATCATATTTTACTAGAGTCCATGAAAGAAATTCATGTTGAATATAGTCAGAGAGTTGAAATTCATTAGTTTGTAGAATATTTTGTGAAAGAAATTAAATAACGAATAGGAAAAAATTTATGAGCAGTACATCTCAAGAAACATTAATAGGTGAATAATCCAAGAAAAACCATCTAGGTGAATACTTGTGTTTGTTAGTTTCACATACTGGGCTAGTGTCAGGATCTGCCAAAATTGTAAAAAAACAATTCTTTTTTTCCTTTGAAAATGGCCAAAGGGCAATGGTGAACTTTATATGTCCATTAGTTATGTCCACAAGATTTTGTGAAAATCTTTTGAACATCATAATTGCATAGTTTCAATTACACATGGTTGAAATTTTTTGGACATGTTTGGTTTTATGTGGAATTTAGACAAGGGCTTTACATGTTTCTATATGATGTCAATATTCTAATTTATGTATATGTAGGATTTATAGTAAAAACCAGTTAACATGGCTACCTAGCTTTGAAAATATAGCACAACTAGCTAAAAGTGAAAAAATCATTGGTAAAATGGCTACTACCAAGCACTTCAATCGAGGTCAAGTTGAATATTTGTGTTAGTTTTGTTGAGTTTAAGAGGATTTGTGGAAGCTTTCTTGAGTCTATAATTTCTTACATGGTTTACACCATTAGTGCTGTCACTGAACAAGAATTGAGAAGTGAGTCACAACCTTGTGTGCTGTCCATCCTGCAACTTTTTTGTGCATTTTCTATTCCAAACATATTACGATATTGATGCTGAATGTTTGCTACAAGTAAGCGTTGTTATAAAATATGAAGGTGAATTTCAATATTGTTATAAAATATGAAGGTCAAGTTGAATATTTATGTAATATTGTTATAAAATATGAACACCAATACATTGTTGTTATAGTCTGCATCACAACAAGTGCTATCATTGAACAAGAATTGAGAAGTGAGTGACAACCCTGTGTGTTTTCCATCCTGCAACTTTTTGGTGAATCTTGTGTTCCAAACATATTACGATATTTAAATAGAATGTTTACTACAATTAAGGGTTGTTATAAAATATGGAGGTAAACTTCAATACATTGTGTTGTTATAGTCTACATAATAGTAAGTGTTTTCATTGAACAAGAATTAAGAAGTGAGTGACAACCCTTTGTGTTTTCCATCCTATAAATTTTTTGTGCATCTTGTGTTCTAAACATATTATGATATTGAAATGGAATGTTTGCTGCAAGTAAGGGTTGTTATAAAATATGAAGGTGAACTTCAATACATTGTGTTGTTATAGTCTACATAACAATAAGTGTTGTCATTGAACAAGAATTGATAAGTGAGTGACAACCCTGTGTGTTTTCCATCTTGCAACCTTTTTGTGCATCTTGTGTTCCAAACATATTACGATATTGAAATGGAATGTTTTCTACAAGTAAAGGTTGTTATAAAATATGAAAGTGAACTTCAATACGTTATGTTGTTACAGTCTGCACAATAGCAAATGCTGTCATTGAACAAGAATTGAGAAGTGAGTGACAGCCCTGTGTGTTTTCCATCCTGCAACTTTTTTGTGCATCTTGTGTTCCAAATGTATTACAATATTGAAATGGAACATTTGTTGCAAATGAGGGTTGTTATAAAATATGAAGGTGAACTTCAATACATTGTGTTGTTACAGTCCACATAATAGAAAGTGTTGTCATTGAACAAGAATGGAGAAGAGAGTGACAACCTTGTGTGTTTTCCATCCTACAACTTTTTTGTGCATCTTGTGTTCCAAACGTATTATAATATTGAAATGGAATGAAGTTTGCTGAAAGTAAGGGTTGTTATAAATTTTGAAGTTGAACTTCAATACATTGTGTCATTATAGTCTGCATAACATAAAGTGTTGTCATTGAACAAGAATTGAGAAGTGAGTCACAACCCTGTGTGTTTTCCATCCTACAACTTTTTTGTGCATCTTTTGTTCCAAAAGTATTATGATATTGAATTGGAATGTTTGCTGCAAGTAAGGGTTGTTGTAAAATATGAAGTTGAACTTCAATATATTGTGTTGTTATAGTCTGCATAACATAAAGTGTTGTCATTGAACAAGAATTGAGAAGTGAGTCACAACCCTGTGTGTTTTCCATCCTACAAATTTTTTGTGCATCTTTTGTTCCAAAAGTATTACAATATTGAAATGGAATGTTTGCTAAAAGTAAGGGTTCTTATAAAATATGAAGTTGAACTTCAATACACTATTTTGTTACAGTCTCCAGAACATAAAGTGCTCATTGCATGTGCTTACATTTGTAAGTAAGTTGACATAAATAATAAGACTTGAGGTGGAATTTCCTACCATTATTTGATTCCATTTGACATTATTTGAGACAATAGTGTATTCCAACACTACAATATATACATATATACTATATATTTTTCTCCATATGTACCTAATGCACCTAGTGCATCATCATCATGTTCCATTATATCATCCTGTATAATTCTAGTGCTAATAAAAGTAAGTTTCTCTTTTGACATGAAGTTAATTTGACAACATATATCATTCATCCATTTTAATCATATCCCATATCCCTTTCCTTCATCTATCCTCTTTCTACTCAAATAATGTGTTATGTTAGTTACATTACATCCTTGTAAGATACCGTAATAAAAAAGATACAACCATGCAATATAGAATCATACATTTTTGGAGCCCACAAAACAAAAAGTTTTCATAACGAAGTAACTAACATAGGATAGTTCATTTTCTAACACTACAAATAATGAGAGCATTTTATTTGTTCCAATGACATGAAAAAAGGAAATTCCATTTTTACTCAACCAACTAGTTATAAAATTTCAAAGTGGAATTGATTACATTTTTGTAGTGTATAAAATAAAAATATTTTCATGACGAAATAACTGATAGGACACAGTGTGTTTTCCAACACTACAAACAATGCAAGCATTTTATTTGTTCCAATCACAGGGAAAAAGGAAATATGCCATTTTCACTCTAGCCAAGAGTTGTTCTAAAATATGAAAGTGGACTTCAATTCATTTTTGGAGTGTGAGAAATAAAAAAATTTCATAAGGAAATAACTAAAAGGGGATAGTGTGTTTTCCAACACTACAAGCAATGCAAGCATTTTATGTGTTCCAATCATATGAAAAAAGGAAATATTCCATTTCCACTATGCCATTTGAACAATATCTACACTAGGATGTGGAAAGGCATTGTGCGGTCACCAAAAATGGCCTCAACAATGTTGACTCTCACACAATTTTGTGGGTGCATAAAGCCATGTGTTTCACCATTTCTTTTGACATGTACAATGCTTTTGGAAACTAGTTTATGTTGCCTCCAAAGATCAACATGATCATCAATCTTAAAAGTGATGCCCTTGAACTCTATCATATGTTCATCAATAGGATTTGGCTGCAATGGAAATGTCATTGACGTGAATCATAATTCAAGAAATATTAAAGGATTCATAAAGAAATTAGAATATAAGCATGGAAGTGTGTTGGGTCTATTACCGATATAGATGGCATGCCACTACTCTCCTGGTCCCCATGTCAATCTTTATTGCTATCTCCCCCTTGCAAGTCACCAATCTCCTCATCCCCATGTCCATCTTTATTACCCTCTCCCAGTTGCAAGCCAATGCTCTCCCTATCTCCATGTCCATCTCTATTACCCTATCCCACTTGTAGGCCAGTGCTCTCCCCAACCCCATGTCCATCTCTATTACCTTGTTCCACTTGTAGGCTAGTGCTCTCCCTGTCCCCATGTCCATCTTTGTTACCTTGTCCCACTTGCAGGCCAGTGCTCTCTGCATCCCCATATCCATCTCTATTACCCTATCCCACTTGCAGGCCTGTGCTCTCGCCATCCCCATGTCCATATTTATTTCCCTACCCCACTTGTAGGCAAGTTATCTCCCCATATGCATGCCCATCTCTATTAGCCTCTCCCATTTCAATTGCAACCACATGGCCAATTAGGTCAAGACCAACACTCCATTGTTCATCCTTTCACTGTAATAATAGGAATTCAAACATCACATCAAATTCAGCTGCATGCAACCAATTCATTGAAATAATAAAAAGAAATCTTAAATAGAAGAATTGGAATTCATTGTTTCTTCTAGTTTCTCCATGTCAAGGCACCTTGAAAATTTTGATCGTGTAGGCTTCTGCTTCTGCTTCTTCTTCTCAATGTTAGAAGGTGGGTTGGGAGGAACAACATCATCTTGTTCTTCCATGGTCACTTCTTTGTCTTCCAAATCAACAGTACCCTGTTCGAGGGCAACACTTTGTTGTTCATTGTTGCTCTGTAATAGCAACAATTGAAACTATTGGCAATCAGGATTGCACCCTTATCCAAGTCAGACTTGTCTATCCTGTTGCAACATGGAAATGCTCTCAGATTTGTGGGTAAATATGTAGGTGAGAGCGAATCTCCAGAGTGGGATGGTTCCCCCAGTGAAACACCTAATCTACTAAACTTTCAAGGAAAAGGGGTAGAAGGAAAAACTAAAAACAAAGATCCTAAACTAAGGTGATTCACCAACAATAAGAAGATTTTGATAATTTTTTCACTCACAACAATGCCTCCAAAACTCTGATTTTCACAATCCCACCATAGACATATAATTCAAAAGTATTTTGCATAAAGGTTAATCAAGCATAACATAGAATGCAACCTAAACCACATGAAAACCCTACAAACAAACCTACAATGACAAGACATAAGAAGGATTCTACAATTTTTGAATCACAACTAACATCGGATTGTAATTGTAAATTTGAACAAGTGGATGAGGAAAGGAACTTTGCTGTTTTATTGAACTGAAGGAGTGACAAATTTAGAATCTAAGTACATCAATCAGCTTACAAAACTCTCTCAATGGATAGGAGAGAAAGAAGCCATCAATATGAACCCTTGAGAAATTAAAATTTCTCCAACTTATAGCCCTTAAGTGACCCTAGTAGTGAAAAAATAGAAAAAATTAGTTCACTCCATCTCCAAAAAAACAACTCTTCCCCATTTTTGAGCTCCTCAGAAAAGCCTGAAAAAATAGTCTCAAAATGCTCTGTGAATAAAATATTCAACAAGCTCCCTTCAGGTATATTTTTGCTCTAAGTATCGGCCTACGCATCGCAAGGAATTCACTTGGCTTTTTTTGTCATAGTCTGCTACCCCCTCCACGTGTCAGTTTTGCACACCCTAGAGGTTTCCTTTCCTTTACATCCTAGGAATCCCCGAAATGCTTCCATGTGTTGTAGATGCGGGCCATTTTGATCATCCCTTTTTGTTTCCTCATCGGGATCTGCTCGAAGTGCCATGTAGCTCTCATTTCCTAAAGAAGTTTGGTGGGCCCCACAATTAGCTTCTACAACAAATTTTTCTACGTGTTTTCTTTGCACAACCTTTCAACGAAAGGATGAAATAACAACCACAGACAGTAAAATGCTACCACACATTTCTTCTTCGCACAACTAATGATCGCTTTCCTCCACTTGGGATAGAGCTCTGCCCACTTGATGCATGTCACCTTGGTGCAAGTCTTCAGCACTGAAGGATAAAGTTTCACACGAGAAATGCTATGCTACCACATGTCTCTTCAGCGGGTCTCATATTCGGGAAATGAATCAAGCAAACCAAATGCTACGACTGGCCACCGTGTGTCATAGTTGCTTCACAGGATTATGACAGTTGTCTAGTTAGCCTTGCTGGGACCACTGCCATCATTTGCAGGGGATGCACCTAAGCCTGGGATGACCGGATGCATGGTTTCAAATATTTTCTATTGCAATGGCTTGGGGAATATTCATAGTTCTGCATCATTGTCAGAGATTGCAAAATCTTTTCTGTTATGCCTCTGCAGGCGGTGGAAATTTTCTGCTATATATACTTCTCTCTGCTTAGAGAGAAGGGTCTAGATTTTGGAAGAAACACTAATTTTAGGAAAAGATGCTAGGCCTTTATTACTATTTAATTTTATTAAAAAATACTTTTAGATTGTGCCAATTGTTCGGCCTTTCTGTTCATTCATGCTATTTGATTAAACTTTAAACTGTGTTGCTATTGTCTGGATATTTCATTTGAGAACTTCTATATATATTGAATGCAAGTTTATTGGTTTAGATCATGTCTAATGACTCTTCTTAGTAGTAGGAATGTATGCAATATTATTTTATTTCAATGAATGGATTATCTATGCTTTAATCTTTAGTTTCTACCTTTCTGGAACACTATAAATACCAATTGGTCCCTTAGATCTATGATTTATCGTGCTTATCATTAAGTCTCAACACATTGCCCTAGGTTAGAATTTATTTTATTATATCTGTTTCCTTTTCCCTTTCCAAAACCCATTATAGAAGAAGCTAACTTCTCTAAAAACCTGGAGGTCACTCAGTTTAGCGCAAAAAGTCCCCCATGAACTGAGTTTCCCATAAGACACTATTACCTTGTCAAATTTTGGCATCAACAGTTTGTTCTTTTTCTGGCATGCCCAGTGGGACCAAGCTTAAATGAATTTTTGCTTTAGAAGGGTGTATGAGCCATCGGCCTGTAACTAGATCTCAAACCGCAAGCAACCCCAGTTTGCTAGTACCTCCACTAGGAATAGTGTAGGCTGCAAATTAGTTGGTAACCATTCTGCTCCTGCCACCCATTCCTCTAACCATGTTTCCAGTTTCCAATAGAAATTTCATGGCATGGGACGTCGGAAGTCCCCTAGCAGCCCCAGTAGCACCTGCTATTTGGGGTGCTATCCTGACCTCAGCTATGAAAGCTATACCTAAGTTCACCGGAGATGGATCAAGAACACCCACATAGCATCTGCAAGATGTGGCAGACGTATGTCCTGTGCATGGGATTACTGCACAAAATGTAGCTTTAAGGATCCTCTCTGCATCTTTCAAAGGCAAGGCACTAGATTGGTACCGAACACTGCCACCTAGCACTATCCGCACCTAGGACAAGCTTGGAGATTTGTTTTACGAGAGGTTTTCAAATGACGGAGATCGCTCCTCACTGTATCATCAGTTATCTATCATAAATGAGCTCCCCAAGAGGCTTTGATGGACTTGAATGCTCAATTTCACACAAATTGGCAGAGGATCCCTGTTGCGATACACCCGACTCCTGAGTTGGCGTTCATATTTTATCTGAAGTCCATCAACCCTGACATTTCTATGATGATCAAGTCTTTGGGGGGAGCTACTCTACTGGATACCTATGGTGTCGCCATCAAAGCTGAGAATCATTTGATAGATTGTGGAAAGTTTCCTCCCTAGCCCATCATGCTGATATTTCCTAAAATATCGATTCCCATACAAGAAATCGCATCAACTAGAGCACCTGCACCTTCCCATTCAATGTACACATATGCGGCAACACCACAAAATGTTTCCTCTACATTCGGTTCTCCCAAGGATGAAATGAGCGATCTTAAAGAAATGTTGGAGACTATGGAAAATGATATAACCACCCTCAAGTAGAACCAATCAACGCCTTCAAAGCTTTCCTATTAGAATTATCAAGGAAGACGGTCTTCATATCAGCAAAATCAGTACTAAGGCGGTTCCCACACTAATCCACCAGCTCCGACAGTCAACCAAATAGTACTGGTGCCTACTCCACTAGCAAGCACTTCACTGAGTTCGAGTAAGGAATTGACCACAGGACAAAATAACCTCATTGATGATATCAATCTGTGGTGCTTCCTTTGTAGTAATGCACATATGCCCCAAAATTGTCTATGTGGAAACTTACAACAAAAGGTGGTGGAGCAACGCAGCCAAGGTGCGATGCTGGATCACGAAGGTTATGTATATGCCTCGCCACAAATGGAGAGTGCGGTTCTTACCATGCAAATGCAAGGGATGTCTCTAGAACAAGAATCTGACATTGCTTCCGATCACGTGCTCTTCTCATGGATGGAAGAAGAATAAACAGTGTTTGCTATGATACTTTCGTATCCGAAACACCGCAAGTGCAATCTGACTATAACACTCTGTCAAAGAGGAGATTTATCAATGAATCAGTTGCTCCAAAACTAGCCGGTCCACAACCTAAAGGTGCTTCCAATAAGATATCTGGCACTTCCTTTGCACTGACGCAATATCCACCATGGAAGGAAATTTTCATAACGAGAGTAAAGGAGTAGAAACCTACAAGTTTTCCACCTTTCAATGTGGTGGAACAATTAAAGAAATCATCCACAAATGTGTCTCTATGTGACATTCTAGCTATCCTGAAACAAAAAAATGCTATTACAAAAGGCGCTTCAAGCAAAGATCAGTGCAACACCAACAGAGCAGTTCACCAATGTAAAGGCTGTTAATCAACCATCTCCAGCTAAATCCCTTACGAACAACACAAAAGAATTCCCCGCTGAAGTCAGGGACAAGTTGAAGCCTCAACCCTTCTTCTTAACTCTCATTATAGGGAAGAAGTTGTTGCACAATGCTATGATTGATTTTGGTGCCAGACTATGGTTATGCCTAAATAAATTGGTGAAGCTTTAAGATTCAGCTATGAACCCATGAAAAGGGGAGTAATGCATCTTGATAGAAACAAAGTTGAAACTATAGGTATGATCAAAGCCCTTACTTTAACTCTATTTGCTTACCCTAGTATCACTGTGCTGCAAGACATTGTGATCATAAATTTTCCTCCCATGTTCGACCTCTATCTATCTCGAGAATCTACTTCAAAGGTGGGCAGATACTTGTCCTTGGATTGGTCACATCTGAATCTAAGAACCAAGCACAAAGTAAAACTAAAGATAGAATCATAAGCGTTACATTTTGAGCATGTAGCAGATGAAGCCATGATCAATTTTGAAGCTGCACATACCACTATCACCAAGCAAGAAATGTATGGCGCTGAATTACTAGAGGGTGAAAAGGTGACTGGAGACCGAAATGATCAAGAAGATGCTCTGTTGAGTGAACACATGGACAACAACCCTTTCGGAAATTACCATGCTACAAGATTGGGCACCTATGTAATTTATGATGAAGACAAAGTGTTGCTAAATTTTTCCAAAGAGTTTGAAGGTGGCCAAGTGCCTGAGCTATGGATGTTGTACTTTGATGGAGCAAGATGTAAAGTAGGCACCGGAGTGGGGATATGTTTGATATCCCCACTAAATAAAATTTTTTAAGGTCTTTCCGCTTCTAGTATGCTTGTTCAAAAAATGAAGCCGAATTTGAAGGATTAGTTCAAGGTTTGAGCCTTGCAGAGCAAATGGGCATTAAGTAATTAATGGTGTTAAGAGATTCCAAACTGGTGGTCAACCAAGTCTGGGAAATTTCTGTAGAAAGGAATGTTTGAATGAGATCATATTGGCATTGATTTTGGGACCTGGTCGAAGGTTTTGAAACCTTCAACATTCAAACTATTTCCCGAGATCAGAATCGAGATGCAGATCGCATGGCAGCAATCGAATCCCAGTTCGAACCTACCTCCAACCTGATACATAATAAACACTCTGTACAAGTAATAGTCCAACCAGTGGTTCCCGATAATGATCAAAGCTGGCAGGTGTTTGAAAGTGATGAACACATTGCTTCATTCATCCAATAATTAGGGGAGTTCTTTGCTTAGATCCAACCAAAGATCACAGAGGCTTATGAAGGAAAAATCATGCAGCTCAAGTCTAACAAGCTTCCAAAAGGATTGGTTACTCTTGAAAACCTTTTTGATTGTGATGAAGCAAGAAATGATAGGTGAAAGTTTGTAGCAGATAAGAGTGACTACATAGACCTTAGGGTCTCAGATGGCAGAAACCTTCAGGTTAGAAAAGATGTCCTACATCATGATAAACAAAGAATCATCAATTTCTGTGAGAAATATGAAGGGGTAGTGGCCTGGTCTTATGATGACCTAAAGGGATACAATCCTGACATCATCCAACACACCATCAAGTTGATGGAGGGCGAAAAACTAGTCTGACAAAAGCAGAGGCCAGTGAACCCCAAAATTGAAGCACTCATGGCGCAAGAGCTAACAAAGCTAATTGAGTCACAAATTGTCTTCTCTATCAAGCATAGCACGTGGGCATCCAATTTGGTTCTGGTCTAAAAAAAGAAAGGAGACATTCACTTATGTGTGGATTTTTGAGACCTGAACAAAGCATCCCTGAAGGATCACTATCCGTTGCCTTCTATTGAGACAATCCTACAAACAATACCAGGATTGGAAATGTTTTCCCTGCTCGATGGCTTTTCTAGTTATAATCAAATCAAAGTTAAAGAGGAGGATCAACACAAGACCACATTCACCAAAAAATGGGGAACATTTGTGTATGCTAAAATTCCTTTTGGTTTATCCAATGTAGGGGCAACATTCCAACGAGCAATGGATATCACTTTTAGGGAGCTTATCAATAAGATTATCCTAATTTATTTAGATGATCTTACTATGTTCTTTAAGTCTAAAGATGATCATTTTGATCACTTAGAAATGCCAGGATTTTGAGGTTTCCCTAAATCCAAAAAAATGTGTATTCAGAGTGTCGCAAGGCAAGCTGTTAGGACACATGGTGTCCAAAGAAGGAGTTTCAATCAACCCTAAGTGGGTGAAAGCCATCAAAGAACTTCCCCTACCAGTTAATAAGAAAGGTGTTCAGTCCTTCCTAGGCAAGGTGAATTTTGTTAGCAAGTTTATTTTTGACTTTGTGGGAATAATTAAGCCGATCACCCTAATGCTTAAAAGGGATCAAGCATTCAAGTGGGTAAAGGAAGCCCATGAAACCTTTGAAAAAGTTAAGGATTCTATTTCTGCAGCTCCGGTACTAATTAATCCAGACTTATCTAAGGATTTTATAATGTATGCATTTAGTAGCAAGTCTAGTATTGCTACTGTCTTAACTCAAAAGGATAATGAAGGAAAAGGAGAACATCTGGTGGCATTCTACTCTTGGACCCTGAAGGAATATGATACGAATTATAATTTCGTTGAAAGGCAAGCCTTTGCAATAGTGAAGGGGCTTAAAAAATTCTGCCATCTAATTTCCTTCAACAAAGTGATTGTTTATTCATGCATTCCAGTGTGTGCGGATATATCATGGAGGGAGAAATCATAGAAAAGAGAGCTAATTGGATCACCAAGATCCTTGAATATGACATTGAGGTCAAACCCACTAAAACTGTTTGAGGAAGAGGACTGTGCGAATACATGGTGCATGATGAAGAGATACCCGCTGAAGAAGAGCAGCTAAAGCTTGTTCTAATAAATGAGCCATGATCTGATGGTTGCTGACTAATAGATAGAGTGAGGTTTACATGAATAGGAAAGTATTTTCCAGGTCTTTCCTCCCAAAAGAGGAGATACTATCGGTTACAAAATTATGGATATACGCTAGTGGAAGGGGTCCTTTTCAAAAGAAATTTCAATGGTGTACTCCTGCGATGCATTACTACAGAGCAAGCAAGGAGAATCCTTGACACTTTCCATAACAACGTTGTGGGTGAACACTTCTCCTCTAAGACCGCAACCATTAAGATCATGTGTGCAGTTTACTATTGGCCTGCACTTTTCAAAGACTCTCACTCTTTGGTGAAGTCTTGCAAGGAATGCCAGTTCTTTACAAGTAGAAGGAAGAATTCCACAATGCCTCTCAAGCCTATAGTGGCAGATGAACTGTTTGCACAATGGGGTTTGGATTTCATCAGGATGATCAATCCCACTTCCAGTGCTGGGCACAAGTGGATTCTGACTGCCACATATTACTTCACAAGATGGACAGAGGTCATCCTGCTTAAAAATGCAACTGAGGCAGAGATAGTGGATTTACTCGAAGAACTGGTGACAAGGTTCGGTCCTACGAAGACTATCATTTCTGATAATGCCAGAGCTTTCCTAGGTGCAAAGGTATGTCACTTTGCATGAACAAATGGCATATTCCTTAAGACATCATCGAATTATTACCCATAGTGAAACGACCTAGTGGAGTCGACAAACAAAAACCTAGTCCTACTCCTTAAAAGAATTGGGTCAGAGCACCAGAGAGAATGACAAAAACCTCTGAGTGGTGGTTTGGGTAGACCGCATAACTCCTAAACAATTCCTTAAGACTTCACCTTATGAGTTGGTATACGAGAAAGAGGCACTGTTGCCTATATCTATGGAAATTCCAACGCTTCAACTCTTGAAATCCTTAGAGATAGAACAAAATGGCACCATAGAGGTTTGGCTTGCTGAACTGTTAGAAGTACAAGAAAAAAAGGAGAATTCCCTAATAGCCATGACAAACTGCCAACAAGTGGTCAAGCGATGGTTCAACAAGAAGGATTTTGACCAAGGCCTAAAGTGCAGAGACTTAGTGCTGAAATATAATGAAAGGGCTGCTAAGCCAGGTCAACATGGAAAATTTGATAGCCTATGGGAGGGTCCCTTTAAAATCATTCAGTGCAAAGAGCATAATGCTTTCAAATTAGAAAGCATGGAACATGAACCCTTGGGAATCCTGATGAATGAGATTCATCTCAAACTGTTCCATTAAGTACCAAATTTTATTATTGTACATATGTGAATAATGCTTTTATTTTTCTTTTCCTTTGTGTTGGCTGGTCTTTTTGGAATTAGTTCGTGTTTTGGCGAAAAACAACCCATCATTGCAGAAGATAGAGCAATGGAATTACTTTTCAGAATAATCAGGAAATACACCCATATGCAAAGGAAATATGCAAATATGCTATTGAAAAAGAGCCCATACAATAGATGTGCAAAAAGAAGAGAGAGCCATGGATTTTATAGGGATATATGTCATTATATATATATTCTTTCATTTTTTATATGGAAAAAAATGGCAGAGAAAGCCATAATTCAAAAAGTATGATTATACATGCTATCTTTTCATATATACTATATCTATGGCCTTTTTCAGGCTTATATACAAAAACTATAAGTGGGTGGTGTATTCTTGAAAAAAAAAAAAAAGAACAAAGAGGTTTTTCATCCTAGGGCATGGGCAACAACAATTGACGCATTTACAGCAATGCCTACCGTGTCTTCATCAATAGGTCCTTCAGCAGTAGAAGCAGAGTCATTTGGAACAACTTCCATTGGTGGAGGGAACACTAGGTTCCTAAAGTCAGTGTACCAATCAATGTTGTAGAATGGTACAACGTAGCTGTAGAACAGGACGTGCAAGGCCTAGGTAACCCTTTGCTGGTGCTCGTTGCGTGTCTAGAGGCATAATCCACTGAGAAATGATAGCCAAACAAAAACCACTTTTTCCTCAATGTAGCACCAGAGGTCACTGGCTGTTGGAAGACCTACCCCATATGCAGCATGAGCGACGACCTCACCTAGGCCATTCAAGTACTTTTTTTGGGAAGATTTCCTTAACCAGCTTCAAAATTAAATGCCTGGGGATACCAATGTCTAACATTGATGCAACAAAATGTGAGCAGATATCAGTATTCACACGGTATTTGTCCTCGTACTCTATACAGTCCCTACCCAGAACCCATTTTATGGCAACCAAAACCAAGGAGTGTTTATTTTTGGTCATTCTCTTCAAGCGCCTAGTGGAAATTTCTCCCAGAAAAGCTGTTTACAACTTGTATGAAATTAGCCTAATGGGGGTGTCCATAATGTTGACACAATGCTGCTACCTTAAAAATACCTCTGAAACTTGCCTACCACCTAGCCTATGAGAAAAATTCCTTACTGAAACTAAACACTATGCCAATGACCTATCGCTAAACTTTGCTCAAATGCTAAGTGTGATTTCCTCACTACTTAGTGGCCTATTTATAGAAAAAATGAGAAAAAGCATGCTAATCTGTTTCAAGAAAACGTGATGATAACCAAGTGCCAACTTGAAAAGTGTGCCTGCGTTTGCTCACATCTCCTGACTGGTTGCATCTACAGAAGTACGACTCAATGCGTGCTAGGTTAATAAGAGCTAATTAATTAGCTTTAAATTGGTGGCACTCATCGACAGTAAGCTGCACGGTCCGTAGGCTATTGTGTCACCTCACAGGTTTTTCCTAGAGCCCAAGGAAGGATTTGTATCTTTTCAAGCGATGGCCATTTGCTTTGGCTTAATACTTCCATTTGGGATAATAATTGCCAACGCATACTAACGCAAGGTTAGAAGGAAAATTTCTGGCTCAAGTTCCAAGGAAATCACGACATATCCCACGGTTGCTTAACGCAATAATGAATTCTTGTCACCTCAAAATGGCAAGTAATTCATTTTTGCATGAGCCAAGGAATTAATGGTACATGCCGAATTAAATGTAAAAGCTTACTTTCCTCTACCACCTTGAGAAAAGAAAGTTAAAATATTACATAAAAAGCTTTTAATGTTTATAGTCTTTTGGAATATGCCAAGAAAAGGGTGCAAAGAATTTTTCATTATATCTAGAGCTGAGTGAAAATTACGAAGAGTTCAAAGCTTGCAGAAACTTTCACCCAAAGAAAAATGTCAGAGAGTTCATCACAAGAAATTCAGGAGGAGATTGGCTAGGACTTGCTGAATGCTATATGGTTGTCAGAAGCGGTGTATTTCTATGAAGATTTTTCATATGCCATTCCTGGTATAACAAGCAAGCTGAAGAGGGAAAATACGATACAACTGGATAGGCCCAAAGATTGCAGAAAATAGAAAAGGGTTGAGGAGAAATGAGATAATATTCATGACCCACGACTCGCAAAAAAACCTAAATCCTTAAGAGAAGTAGCTTGTGCAAGGATGAGGTCACCTAAGGGAGACACATCGACAACAAGGAAGGTTTGGTACAGTGGTCTTCCACAATACATGGTCCTGTTGGTACATTACTGCCCAAAGATAGTTCATGCCACCATTGAGTGTTATAACCCTAGCATCCGTTGCATCAAGGGCCAAACATTAAGTGTTCACATCAGCCCATAATCCATTTGACATATGCTATGTATCCCAGACCCCAGTGAAAGAAAGGAGTGAATTGAGTCCTTCTTTCCAGCCAAAGGAGAAAAAACATGGAGGGCAATGAAAAAGAGCTCAAATTTCCTAATGGAGGAGATTGGTAGGAAGGGAATTCTAGGTGCTAAGTTGCTAAGTATCCCATTTCCACGTGGTTCATTTTGTGAAGACATACAGGATGCCTTGTCAATGCTAGCTTTTGTGTGCAGCCGGGACTCTGATGAGATGGTGGAAACCTTTCAACTAGGGCCTGCATTCCAATTCCAAAAACAACACAATACCTTTTGGTTTGATTTCACCAAGTTCCTGGTGGAGGAAATGATACAAAAGATAGAAAATTACCAGGTGGAAGGAAATTTTAGATTTCTCTCTTTCCTGGTTCACATGTTCCTGCATCAAAACCCTGATTTCTTTGGCAGATATTTTGAGTTATCGATTTTTGATGAGAAGCATAAGAGGAAGCTAGTATCCACATGGACACCCTTTCTTTCCATTAAATATGATTACTATGCATTTTTAGATTATTTTATAACCCCGGTCTTGCAAGATTTATAGGGAGGAGGTGGTAGTTTGACTCAACGTTGATTAGAGTGGATATATGTAGAGTTTCACTCCCGCTTGCGACTGGTTCTTCAGAGCGGATTTCACAATTCTCCACATGCAGGGCTTCATCGGTCAACCTTTCCTACTCCTGGCCTACATCAAAAATAGGGTTATCATGCTTGAAATGTATTGGTAGGTGTGTATCATTGATTTTATCTTCTACAGTAGCCCAAGTGTCAAGCGGAAATGATTCTTCAATTGTCCAAAGAATTTCAAAATGGTGACTTTGTTGAAAAAGAGATCAGATCAGTTGTTGCAGGATAAGCTGGCTCATTTAGGGTTGGTTTTGGTAAGATATAAATGGGAATATAACCCTTTCAATGATCTACCAGAGTCGCACATGAAGGTTACTAATGTTCCTTGACCATACTGGGAAAAGAGGCGCAACCCGCAGATAGACAAGGATGTAATATTTGTGGAACTAGCGCATGTTCCCACATAGGATAACAGAGAGCCATGACACAAGTTTTACTTTTTTGTGGTGGTGGAAAAGGATAATATCCAAATGGAATGCACCATGTACAACCATTTTAAGAAGAAAGAGGAATGGACTGATGAGAAGATAGAAGCTTTATGGAAATATCACCAAGAAACAAGGCAATTAGATGCCTCTTATGAAAGCTTGAAGGATGATAAAGAATTTGAAAAATGGTGGGATGAGGAGCATCCCAACCCCGAATCTAGTGCAAATAGAGGTAATGACCTAAAAGGTGAGTTTGAGGAATAAGAAGAAGAAGAAGTGGCAACATCTGCATCCTTCGCACCGCAGGAGAAAAGCTCTGGATAGCTCACCTATGTAGCCACAAATGTGTGATTTAATGTGTCAAGGGCTTCACATACACTTACTTGGGCCTCTAGGGCAGCCAGAGTACTACAACAACAATCGACAGTGACTGCCGAGGTTGGGGAGACCCCGCCCACAAAACGGCAATGTACGCAGACCATTATCAGAGAAAGTCCGCAAGAACCCACCAGAAGACAGTTGCTTGCAGCTAGTCAGGAGCCTGAGGATGAGGGAGAGTCGCTAACGATTCTAGAGCTGCCATTGGCCAGTCAACAGGTAAATTTTTCTCCTTCTTCTCTTACTTCCCAATCATTGGTATCATCTACTGTCTCCCCGGAAATCCTTGCCATAAGTATTGGTCCTCAATTTCCCACCTTTGATCCAAAACATGCAGGAGGTTTCTCTCAGTTCTCACAGATCACTCTACCCATATTTACTCCTCCACAAACCCTTATGCCAACTACTGTTGCTCAAGCCCTCCTTACCTCACTTTCTGAAGATGTGCCCTCTGCGAGCACCCCTACTTCCACTATTGTTGTGAATCCTTCTCCTCTCTCATAGTAGGCTGACTCCCTGATAACCACTCCTTCACTGTTCCAGCCAATGAGTCCTCCTGCCATTTCACCAATTGAACCGTTACAAGTGGCTATCCCTTTCACTAGTTCTCAAACTAGGCTTTGGAATGTGCCTCATTTTTTCCCACAAACTATCACTCTCTAGAAAAATCAAATCCTCGGGCCCATCAAAATTACCTATCTGTATGCCCTACCTTCCGGCGCTCCTTTCATAGGTGGGCTAGTTTCGTCGCCTACCCAATTCATGGCACAAATTGATTGTGGAAAGGAAGCACATACAAGTAGAATGCAAAATCACAAGGCAAAGGAGGATAGTGCTTTTGCTAAGCCGAAAATGAAAACTCTCTATGATGAGACTCGAATAGAGCTGAAGTTTGCAACCATGTACCCTACTATAACCAAACCACAAGGGGATATGCACCCATAAGACTATGGCATATACATAGTGGGGCTTGACATGAGGGTGGCCCGAACATAGGATAAGGTTGAGCTTATGGAGGAGACACAATGGGTGGTAACCTCTAACTTCCTTAAAACCGGTCGCTAGCTCAAGAAAACAGATGAGTAGATTAAATTGGTAAAGGAAAAGGCTAGTTTTTTTGGAAAAAAGGAGAAGTCCCTAGAAGCGGATGTTGTACGTCTAATAGAAAGGGTGCTGGTAGTGGAGGATGAAAAGAGAAAACTTCAGGGTGAGCTTGTGAAGGTTCAGACTATTGACCCTACTATGGTAAATAAGTTGCGTACTAAGCATCATGAGGCGGAGCATAATTTGCAGCTAAGGAATGAGGAGCTAGAGTGGCTTCGCATTGAGTATAATCAAGGGATAGCACAGAAGGATGAGGCTTTGAAGCACCAGTAGGCTCAATATGAGCAGAAGTTACAAGAAAAAGAGGCTGAATTTGAGGGCCTAAAGGATAAATTAGAACAAGAACTTCAAGAGACAAAATCGTCTCTTGACATGCATTTAGCAAACCACTCCCGAGTTGAGAAAAACTGGAATAAAGAGATGAATAGCTCTGCAGAGCAACTAGCATCCGAGAAAAGGAAAAGGGCCAAGTTGACTAAAGCCATTAACTCAAACGATGGGGAGATCACTTCTCTCGAGAATTCTCTCTTGTCCTCCCCTGCGCAAGCAGATATTATTCCATTTGTTAGGTAGTTGTACATTTCTCATTGGGAAAAGATTAATCTTTTTTTCCTAGCACTGCAACCCACCCTCTGATTCATCGCCAAAGCATCAAGGTTGAGCCAAGAGGCTCATGATACAATTGAGCAATTCCCACAGTTTATCTTGGAAAAGGTTCTGGAAGAAAAAGATTTACTCACCGAGCTATATTCCATATTTGATGAAGACCTTGCCAAGGTAGGAATTGAAGATCGAGATTCTGCTGCCCAAATGGAAAACAAGTTTATCCATTGCCACTCTTCTTTCCAGCGCACTAAAGCAGCCGCAACTAATCTGAACAAAACAATGGAAAACATGAAGGGGAGTTTCTCCAAGTTAAATGAGATGGGTCTGCCATCCCTGTTCCTTGAGGATGCCTCCATTGCTACGACTGAACAAATTGTAGAAAAAATAGAAGAGAAGGAGAATGATCTAGATGCTTTCAAAAATTTCAGCCATCCTCCTACTGCAATAGACATTGAAGGATCCATTCATCCTCTTGCAAAAATACTATTCCATTATGAAGTAGGGGCCGGTTTACCTGATGCGTTGCCTCATAAGGAAACGATTGACCTAGGTGGAGCACAGGAGAATTTGTGCAACATAGTAAGGCCATCTGAGGATGAGTGGTCACCTCTGCAGGTAGATCTTTCCAAGCTCTAACTCTGTCACCTGGTGAATGGTACTCTGGTTTGTAAACCAGAGAAATTTTAGGTTGTCTGTTCCTCAAGTGAAACGCCCCTAGTAGTCACCAAAAGCTGTGAATAAAATATTCAACAAGCTCCCTTCGGGTATAGTTTTGCTCTAAGTATCATCCCATGCATCACAAGGAATTCACTTGGCATTTTTTGTCAAAGTCCGCTGCCCCCTCCACATGTTTGCTTTGCGTACCCCAAAGGTTTCCTTTCCTTCGCATCCTAGGAATCCTCAAAATGCTTCCACGTGTTGTAGTTGTGGGCCATTTTGATCATCCCGTTTTGTTTCCTCATCAGGCTCTGCTCGAAGTGCCATGTAGCTCTCATTTCCTAAATAATTTTGACGGGCCCCATAATCGACATCTACAACAACTTTTGCTACGTGCTTGATTTGCTCAACCTTTCAGCAAAATGATGAAATAACAACCGCGAGTAGCAAAATACTGCCACACATTTCTTCTTCACATAACTAATGATCATTTTCCTCCACTTGGAATAGAGCTCTGCCCACTTGACGTGTGTCACCTTGGTGCAAGTCTTCAGCGGCGAAGGATAAAGTTTCACATGGGCAGCACTATGCTACCACGTGTCTCTTTGGTAGGTCTCATATTCGGGCAATGAATCAAGCGAACCAAATGCTGCGACTGGCCACTGCGTGTCATAGTTGCTTCATAGGATGATGACACTTGTCTGGTTAGCCTTGTTAGGACCACCGCGATCATTTGCAGGGGATGCACTTGAGCCTGGGATGACCAGATGCATGGTTTCAAATCTTTTTTGTTGCAATGGCTTGGGGAATATTCTTAGTTCTACATCATTGCCAGAGATTGCAATTTTTTTTTTGTTATGCCTCTGCAGGTGGTGGAATTTTTTTGCTATATATACTTTTCTCTACTTAGAGAGAAGGGTCCGAATTTTGGAACAAACACTGACTTTAGGAAAAGACGCCAGGCCTTTATTACTATTTTATTTTATTGCAAAAGACTTTTAGATTGTCCCAATTGTTCAACCTTTCTATTCTTTCATGCTATTTGATTAAACTTTAAACTGTGCTACTATTGTCTGGATATTTCATTTGAGAACTTCTATATATATTGAATGCAAGTTTGTTGGTTTAGATCATGTATAATGACTCTTCTTAGCAGTAGGAATGTATGCAATATTATTTTATGTCAATGAATGGATTATCTGTGCTTTAATCTTTAGTTTCTACCTTTCTGGAACACTATAAATACCAATCGGGCCCTTAGATCTATGATTTATCATGCCTATCATTAAGTCTCAGCGCATCGCCCTTGGTTAGAATTTATTTTATTATATCTATTTCCTTTTCCCTTTCGAAAAC
Organism: Sequoia sempervirens; assembly: GCA_007258455.2. Lineage (NCBI taxonomy): Eukaryota > Viridiplantae > Streptophyta > Pinopsida > Cupressales > Cupressaceae > Sequoia > Sequoia sempervirens. The sequence goes on along the minus strand of VDFB02049217.1, from coordinate 90,432,577 downwards.
CCATTATAGAAGAAGCCGACTTCTCTAAAAACCCAGAGGTCACTTAGTTTAGCGCAAAAAGTCCCCCATAAACTAAGTTTCCCATAAGAAACTATTACCTTATCAAATTTTGGCATCAACATGCTCCAAACTGCATCCAAAAGGTAGAAAATTCCCATCTCCAAAGGGCCCATCCAAAAAATAGAAAGTTCATTTTGCCTCTCTTTCTCCAAATTCGCCCAAGTGGAACTCGAATCAAAATAGAAACCTTCAATGAGGACCAAGTATTGCTTTTAGATAACAATTAATTAATCAATTCATAAGAATATTGCTTAATTAATGTTTTACAATTTGTAGTTTTAGAAATAGAAAGCCCTATTACATCCTCTTTTGATGCCAACTTGACTTCAATTACATTGATTTGTGCAATAAAAATGAAATTTTAATACTTTGTAAAAATCAAAGTAATATATTAAGGCTCTCAATGATGTTTGATTTTTCTATAAAAAATTATAAAAAATAATTTCAAGCACATATTATGTTTACGCCAAAGTCAAAAAAGGAAACCAAGGGTACTCAAAACTTAGGAAAAATTATGAGACCTAAGGTCATCGACTTGATTTTTATGCAAGGCATGAAATATTTCTAAGGCACAAGGAAGGCTCACCCTAGAATGAAAGGACCAAAGCATATGCTATTTTCTATAAAAATCAAAGAAAAAGCTAAGGCATGAATTTGGCCTAGGCATATACTATTCACAAGGCAAGGAATTTAACTTAAGGCATTTCATATTTAATAAGATGTGATTAAAATTACATCTAAATTGAGCACATGGAAAAACTCTAACATCAAAACTAAAGCAAAGCCCTAATTTTCTCATCATTTTTTTTGGCCGACTTTGGAGAAGAGAGCTCTGCACTTGGCCACCATGGAGAACTAGGGTTTCGAGGCTAGAACTCAACCATTCGAGTTGCTTTCTCTGTCATTTTTGTTGCATCTTCTTCTACCTTCGATGGTAATAATTTTTCTGTCATTTTGATATCTTTTTTACTCCATTTGAGGAAGAAATCGGGCTTATAGGCCACAACCATGACTGGTTTTTTGATGCATTTCATATGTCTTGTGTTTTTGTTGTTGTATTGTCTTGTTTGGCCGCCATGAGAATGCTTGGTTTGAGCTTTTTTGAGGGCTTGGCTCTCGGGCATTGGCTGGCTCTCTTCGCTCACAACCATGGTAAGCTCTCTTTCTTCATTTTTAATGCATTTCCCTCTTAAATAGAAGCTCGACTTGAGCTTTTTCCTCAAAAATAATGGGAAATCTGTAGGTGAAAATGAATTCCTTTTGTATAGGTCATGGACATGCTTACATTTCTACAAAATATAAGTGATTCTGGGCTCAACCCATGATGTAGAAATAAATGTTATATGAAAAGAATAAAAACTAGAGAAAAAATGTGCATTTGCTTTCCTTTTTGGAGAATTTGTAGTCCCTCCATGGCCGCGACCATGGCCATACTATGCTCTATTTTTGGAAAGCTCTAGCATTAAAATACACTCAAACCCTTCAATATCTCTACATTTGGACTTGTTTTTAAACCAAAACCTCAAGTGGGTTTTCTTTGTTAAGAGAAAACCCTTCTCTCAAGTTGCGGCCATGAGAGGACCAACTAGGGTTTCAATGTATTTTAATCTCTCATGTATTTCTCTGAATATGCAGAAGTAATATGTTGTTCCATTTTTTGGGTTTGCAAAAACCATCATGGCCGCAACCATTAGTTTCAATAAATTCATTTTATGTTGGCATGAGCTCTAACCATAGTCACTTCCTTCTGCATTTTGAAGCTTCTCCATGTGGGTTCCTTCCTAAAACTCAAACTGGGCACCATTGCATTTGTCTCCATTTTGAAACCCTAGCTTACTGTAGCATAAGCTTACCATTAATCATGGATGCATTCTCTCATTCTCATTAAACATGGCTATGAATGTGCTTTAGTACTTTCTCTCTCTAGAGAGATAGATGTAATGAAGGATTTCCTTAAGCATGTTTCCTTAAAACTGAATCATTTCATAACCATGGAAACAAGATCTGAATGTTATGTTTTCACTTCACTTCGAAGTAATGTTGTCCTTGGCACAAGTTATTGTCTCTTCTTTAAATCTCTAATTTTATTCATCTTTGAAGAAAATAAGGTTGTTGCTCCAATGGAATTTGTAATCTTTTCCTTTTATTGCATGAATTGTTAGCAATTTATTGCTTTCTATTTTGCTTGAAGTGTATAAACAATGAAGTTCAAACACTATTCTGTGCTTTCAGTTACTTATCAAACAATATGTTTTCTCATACTTCCATGCAATTTCTCATTCACTGTTTAGCATGATTTGAATGACATTTGCACACAATTGCACACAAAAAACTCTATTTACTTCCAAATGCACAATAAATTGATGCCTCTATTTCAGTTACTTACTTTGCAAAATTGCACTCAACCATCATGGTGTTTTCTATAGATTACTTGTTGCTTGTTGTCATCCATTATATGCATTCAAATGCTTCAGAAATGCACTTCTAATTCCACTTTCACAACTTCATGTGACAATGCAATGAGATAGTTTTTATGTATTTGTAGCATCAATTATTTTGAAACTAGCCTTGAGTTTCTTTTGTATTCCATTGACATCAATGATGTTGTTCCACATTACCTCCAACTCAAGCACTTAGGGTATTGTATTTTCAGTTCAACAATGCTTCTTTTCCTTCAACCTTGACCTTCAAGCTTCATTTCCAACCACTTACAATTCTATTTTTGAATGGAGGAAATCTTTCTTCTGTAATCTTCATGCATTTTTATCTCTCTCTGGAAACAAATGTTGATGTGAAACTTTGATCTATGCATAGAAAATTTTGAAATACACCTAATGATGGTGTTTTGAAGCTTCTCAAATTGCTTCAGTTGGTATTGTTAATTTGTAAACAAGGCATTATGTATGCCTGTTCACTATCACATTCCATGATGATGCACTCCTTATGATGATCTACTTGAGCAATTGATCATTTATGATCTTCAATTCATTGCACTTTCAGACTTGTTTGAACTAAGTGGTTAATTGCTTGAGTTCTTATGACACTTGATGTACTCCTTTAGATGCATATCTCTTTTGAGGAATTTGAATTAATTCCTTTCTCAACCCCTCTATTGATTGTTTAAGGGGTAGCATGCTGAGCTCAACCCTTGTGGGAGCCTGTTTTTCACCATTTTCTTTAAAATATTCAAAACACATCAACAACATGGATTTTCCTATACCTGCACAAGACACAAACAATGTTAGATTAAAAGAAATAAATCCAAAGTTTCTTATGATGTTTCCTCCTTGTTTTTCTCTTGCACTCTTCTTGTCTTTGCTCAATTGATTCAATGCATCATAAGCAGTATTCTACAGTACTATTGATAGATCATGTAGGTGGATTCATAACCTGCACTCTAACAAACATTTCAATCACTTGCAGGTTCACTTGGAGAACAGGAGCAAAGAGGAATGCACAACACTGAAGGAAACTCGAAGAGACATTTAGGAAATGATGGCTATGTTCCCTCTTATGTGATCTTTTCCTTTTTTAATCTTTAGTAGCATAGTGTACTCCTTATGATTTATTGTTTCAGCTAGTCCCACGGCTTGTGTGGGACACTTGATTCTCTTTTTATCCCAATGAATACAAAACAATTTTTTTTGCAATTCTTGTTCAATTCTATACTTCTTTTGCAACAAATGTATGAAACATTATGTAATGGATAACTGAATATAGAATACTTACTTTTACATTTCATGCAATATTTAATGCTACAACTAATGAATGGAAAACTGAAACACATTTCACTTTCTTTTAAACTCAAACTCAAAACATGCAATGGTTTAAACAACTATAGAAATCATTGAAACTTTCCACTTTAAAATGAACTTGAATTAACCAACTTTGTCAATTTGAGTTGTGGTGAAAAATTGATAACACTCTTGGCGACCTTTGCTAGATGCTTGCCTGCTAAGCATTGGGTGAGTTGGCTTTTGTAGATCCATTGGGAATGGATTCAATTCTACCCTTCTGAAACTCAAGAGTTCTAAAAACTGAAACTTGACACACCAAACAACAATAGAAACTGAAACAAAACAAACAAAAGCAAACCTACAAGGCCCTGGTGGCTAGAAAACAATGTGTGGAAGCACTTATGGAAAAGAAACTACTGAAAAGAAAAGTGCTCCAAGCACTCATAAGAAAAAAATACACTACTATAGTTTAGGGGTAGAACTTAAAACCTCAAAAACAATGTTTTAAGTGGATCCCATTGATTGGGATCATAAGTTTTTCCCCGCTTAACCTTGAGAGCTGAAATGAATCGTGCTCTTTGCATTCTATTATTACATATGGGCCCTCCCAAATTGTATCAAATTTGGAGTGTCTCCTAGGTTTATTCTTTTTTTCATCCCATTTGAGCAAAAAATATCCAACAACAAATTCCCTAAACTTTTCTTCACAATATTCTCTTATCACGTTATTGTTCAACTCTTCATTCAACTGAAAGTTAGCTTTCTGGGATAAGTTTTTGTCAAAGTAATTTTCATAGAATGTTTGTTCACCAATAGACATTGATCTCAATGTGGTCATACTCCTTTGAATTTCAACATCAAAATTGGGCAATCCTTTTGACCAATTAGTTGGAAGTTGTGGTTTGATAATGATTGCATCTTCATAATTTTCAGAAGGGAACTCAAAATCCTCTAGAAACAAATTCTCTTTATCTTCACAATTTTCCCTCTCGAAGTAGTTTTCAATGGCCCTACTTACTTCATTGAGAAACTCTTCTTCAAAAACCTCCCCTTGATCCAAGGTTTGATCATCAAACTGCATCTCCATCCATTCTTGATCAACTTCTCCATATTCCTTGAGCTCTTCTTCTCGATCCAAATTTTCAATCTTAAAAAGTAATTTCATCCATTATTGAATAGATGTTTCATCTTCTCTAAGGTCTTCCTCTTGATCTAAAACTTGACCGCTAAAGAGAAACTCCTTTCACTCGTTAACAACCTCCTCATTTTTTAAGAACTTTATGTCACCATCTTGAGGCTGAATTTGGCCTTTACCTAGATTAGTGACTGTTGTATCAAGCTCATGGATTACGTAAACGCCTAAACTTTCCTCCTCAGTGGGGCTGAAAGGATCAAGGTCATGATGTTGGGCATCCCATTCATCCAAACTTTCTATTTCATTGGTTGCATTGGGGTCTGAGGTCATGAGTTGATTGTCCAATCCATTTGTGGTGTACAGGTTAGCATTTACTGGGCTAGGAATGTATGGCTTGACGAGGTCTTTAGCCAATGGTTCAAACCTAATGGTCACTTTGGTGCCGTATCTAGTTATAAAGAGTAGGTGAGACCAATCAGCTGATAAGAACCCTCCTAGTTTTGTAGCAAAGTTTCTTGAGAGGCAAAGTGTGAAATGGGGAGGAAACTCAATCACATGGAAATCTTGGGAAACAAAAAAGTTGGGGCAAGCATGTAATGTGAGGGCCAAATTTTTAATGATTCTTGCTATTTGAACAAAAAATCCATCTAATTGCACAACTCCTTTTGACATGGTTTCATAAACCAAGCCTAACTTATCTATTAAGATTTTAGGCATGACTGAGCTGCTAGCACCCGAGTCTATCATACAATTATGGACAAGTTTATCCTCGATAATAAGGATTAGATAGAATGGTGGGGATTTTACCTCTTGAATTTTCTACCCACCTTTAACCTCTGAGCTATTCACAAGCACAATTATGTTCTTTTTTGCATCAACAACATCTGAAGATGAAAGTTCAGCCAATGCATCTTGTAACAATTTTTTTTGTCCTAGAATATGCAGTGCATCCATAATGAACATGCTGACTATAGCTTTCTTTAAATGCTCAACCAAATTAAAAGACACGAGACTTACCTTTGGCTGTCCCGAAGTAACAATAGTGTCATTTACCTTTTGTTGTTCTCTCTATAGAATTTGCACCTTCGCTTGTGCTGCGGGGATAGTTTGAGGTGGAATGGCATGAATTTTGTCCCTTGCAACTTGCTGTTATGAATTTATAGCTTGTTGCTCTACTTCAACTTCTCTCCTTTTCGACCTTGTGTTCAATGAAATGGGTGAAGTTTGCTGGTTTTGACCTTGAAAATGGTTAACTCCAAAGTATTTAGCACTTTTCCAATTCACTAAAGTGACCTTAGAGCTGCCTGGCTATTCCACATTCTTGCTTGGAAGATTTTTCTGGGCCAACATAATGACTCTGCACCATGAGAGCTTGATTCTCCATCTTTCTCATGCATGCATCTTGATTGTGTGGTTGATTGCATGGGTAGCAACAATCATGTTCTTGAGCCAATTTTTTCTACGGTATGAGTTCCCTTGAGGGGCTAGCAACATTGGGATCATAAGGCCGAAAAGTATTGGGATTAAAACCCCTTTTTTGACCTTGGAAATCACTCTGAAATGGTGGCCTATTCTGTTGATTCTACTGGTAAGGAGCTTGGTAAGGCCTATTTTCATGGCTTACTTGTTTCTTAAGGCTCACAAATTCATTGTTGAAGGTTTTTCCAAAAGTTTGCAGCATATTTTTTATTTCTTGGCTTTCTTTGGTTTGGTTTGGAATGACATTTTCTTGAACAACTTGATAACCTATTGTTGGGACTATTGGAACAACAACAATAGGAGGAAAATTCATAGGGATAGGTGGTTGAATCTTGAGAAAAATAGGTGTGGGTGGTATTATGGCTATTTTATTGACTTGAATGAGACAATTCTTGGCTCTTATTGTGATGTCATAGGCATTTGGAAATGTAAACCCTCCCATGGACTGTATCATAACCAAAAATTCACTATTCAGGGCTTTTAGGAAGAATAGAAAGGCATGCTTGGGTGAGGGCTTGACTATTAGAGGTATCCTATCCTAGGTTCTATGGAACTTATAATTAAAATCAGCCATAGGTTCATGGGGAGCCCGCTTGATGGTGCTCAATTGCTCTAGCAATGAAAGGTGGTCCAACTTATCCATGAATTGTCGATGAAGACCATCACCAAGCTGGTCCTATGTTGCAATGGAATTGGATGGGAGCCCTCTGAACCATTGAAGGGATTTCCCCTTCAATGAAGCAACCAACAATCTTATAGCCACATTCTCCTCTGTCACATTGTGCACTGAACAAAGTGTTGCCTCGTCTTGGATGTGTTTAATAGGGGTGGTTTGGTCTTCTCTCATGAAGTATGAAAACCCTTTAAGTGCTGATACTAGGATATCATCATGCCAATCCAACAATAACAAACTGCCCCCATTAAATGGTGTGAAGGAAAATTTTCTCACCATAGGCGATGCTTGAGATTTGGAGTTGGGTTCCTCTTCACATAAATTATGGGATTGAGCTCTGGAGGTGTGGAATTTTCTCTCCTTGTTGAATCAAAGGTCCTCCTTGGTGTTTTGCTTCTCCTTCTTGACTGGGAGAGCTACAAATACTCAAAAGGTGGTGGACTAGATTTGGTCTGGATCCTTCTCATAAGTTGTTTGCACTAAATCTACAATGTAACTAGAAATTAGGAGTCACTAGGTTTATTTTTGAAACCTCTATAGGAAGAAAATTCTGCTACATATACCGAACAATAGCTTACAACTTTGAAAATGACTCTAAAGACAAGACTCTAGAGTCCCATCGGGCATGCCAAAAACTGTTGGCAATCAGGATTGTACCCTTAGCCAAGTCAAACTTTCCTATCCTGTTACAACATGGAAACACTCTCAGATTTGTGGGTAAATTTGTAGGTGAGAGCAAATCTCTAGAGTGGGTTGGTTCCCCCAGTGAAAAACCTAATCTACTAAACTTTAAGGGAAAAGGGGTAGAAGGAAAAAATAAAATAAAAATCCTAAACTAAGGTGACTCACCAAAAATAAGAAGATTCTGATAATTTTTTCACTCACAACAATACCTCCAAAACTATGATTTTCATAATCCCACCCTAAACATATAATTCAAAAGTAATTTGCATAAAGGTTAATCAAGCATAACACATAATGAAACCTAAACCACCTGAAAACCCTGTAAACAAACCTACAATGACAAGACATTAGAAGGATTCTGCAATTTTTGAATCACAACTAACATCAGATTGTAATTGTAAATTTGAACAAGTGGATGAGGAAAGGAACTCTACTATTTTATTGAACTAAAGGAGTGACAATCTTAGAATATGAGCACATTAATCAGCTTACAAAACTCTCTCAGTGGATAGGAGAGCAAGAAGCCATCAATCTGAACCCTTGAGAAATTAAAATTTCTCTAACCTATAGCCCTCAAGTGACCCCAGTAGTGAAAAGATGGAAAAACCCAGCTCAATCCATCCCCAAAAAAGCAACTCTTCCCCATTTTTGAGCTCCTTAGAAAAGCCTAAAAAATAGAGTCTCTTACTACTCCAAACTATATCCAAAAGGTAGAAACTTCCCATCTCCAAAGGGCCCATCCAAAAAATCCATAAAATTAGGTACAAACAACTGGATACTGAAAATAGAAAGTTCAGTTTGCCTCTCTTTCTCCAAATTTGCTTGAGTGGAACTTGAATCAAAATAGAAACTTTCAATGAGGACTCAAGTACTACTTTTAGATAAAAAATTAAACAATTCATAAGAATATTTCTTAATTAATGTTTTACAATTTGTAGTTTTAGAAATAGAAAGCCCTATTACATCCTATTTTGATGCCAACTTGACTTCAATTACTTTGATTTTTTTAATAAAAATGAATTTTTTATACTTTGAAAAAATCAAAGTAATATATTAAGGCTCTCAATGATGTTTTATTTTTCTATAAAAAATCATAAAAATAATTTCAGGCACATATTATGTTTACTCCAAAGTCAAAAAGGGAAACCTAGGGTACTCAAAACTTAGGCAAAATTATGAGACCTAAGGTCATTGATTTTATTTTTATGCAAGGCATGAAATATTTCTAAGGCATAAGAAAGGCTCACCCTAGAATGAAAGGACCAAATCATATGTGATTTTCTCTTAAAATCAAAGAAAAAGCTAAGGCATGAATTCGGCCTAGGCATAAACTATTCACAAGGCAAGGAATTTAACTTAAGGCATTTGATTTTTAATAAAATGTGATTAAAATCACATTCAAATTGAGCACATGGAAAAAACCTAAAATCAAAACTAAAGTGAAGCCCTAAATTTTCTCATCATTATATTTGGCTGGCTTTGGAGAAGAGAGCTTTGCACTTGGCCACCATGGAGAACTAGGGTTTCAAGGATGGAACTCCACCATTTGAGTTGCTTTCTCTGTCATTTTTGTTGCATCTTCTTCTACATTCGATGGTAAGAATTTTTCTGTCATTTTGATATATTTTTTACTCCATTTTAGGAAGAAATTGGGCCTATAGGCTACGACCATGACTAGTTTTTTGATGCATTTCATATGTCTTGTGTTTTTATTGTTTTATTGTCTTGTTTGTCTGCCATGAGAATGCTTGGTTTGAGCTTTTGTGAAGGCTTGGATCATGGGATTTTTCTGGATCTCTTCACTCACAACCATGGTAAGCTCTCTTTCTTCATTTTTAATGCATTTCCCTCTTAAATAAAAGCTCAACTTGAGCCTTTTCCTCAGAAATAATGGGAAATCTGCAGGTGAAAATGAATTCCTCTTGTATAGGCCGTAGAAATTCTTCCATTTCTACAAAACATAAGTGATTCTAGGATCGACCCATGATGTGCATTTGCTTTCCTTTTCTGAGATTTTGCAGTCCCTCCATAGCCATGGCCATGGCCATACAATGCTCTATTTTCTGAAAGCTCTAGCATTCAAATACACTCAAACCATTCATTTTCTACATTTGTACTTGTTTTTAAACCAGAACCCCAAGTGGGTTTACTTTGTGAAGAGAAAACCCTTCTCTTAGGTCGCGACCATGAGAGCACCAACTAGGGTTTCAATGTATTTTAATCTCATGCATTTCTTTGAATATGCAGAAGTAATATGTTGTTCCATTTTCTAGGTTTGTAAAACCCATCATGGTCTTGGCCATTACTTTAATGACTTCATTTTATGCTGGCATGAGCTTGAACCATAGTCATTTCCTTTTGCATTTTGAAGCTTCTCCATGTGGGTTCCTTCCTAAAACTCAAACTGGGCACCATTGTATTTGTCTCCATTTTGAAACCCTAGCTTACTATAGCATAAGCTTACCATTAATCATGGATACATTCTCTCATTCTCATTAATCATGGCTATTATTGTGCTTTAGTACTTTCACTCTCTAGAGAGATAGATGTAATGAAGGATTTCCTTAAGCATGTTTCCTTAAAATTAAATCATGTCATAACCATGGAAACAAGGTCTGAATGTTATTTTTTCACTTTACTTCAAAGTGATGTTGTCCTTGGCACAAGTTATTGTCTCTTCTTTAAATATATCATTTCATTCATCTTTGAAGAAAACAAGGTTGTTGCTCCAATGGCATTTTTAATCTTTTCCTTCTATTGCATGAGTTGTTAGAAATTTCTTGCTTTCCATTTTGCTTGAAGTGTATAAATAATGAAGCTCAAACACAATTCGATTCTTTCAGTTACTTATTAAACAACATGTTTTCTCATACTTCCATGCAATTTCTCATTCACTGTTTAGCATGATTTGAATGAAATTTGCACACAATTGCACACATAAAACTCTATTTACTCCCAAATGCATTGTAAATTGATGCCTCTATTTCAGTTACTTACTTTGCAAAATTGCACTCAAACATCATGGTGTTTTCTATAGATTAATTGCTGCTTGTTGTCATCCATTCTATGCATTCAAATGCTTCAGAAATGCACTTATAATTCCACTTTCATCACAACTTCATGTGACAATGCAATGAGATAGTTTTTATGTATTTGTAGCATCAATTATTTTGAAACCAGCCTTGAGTTTCTTTGTATTCCATTGACATCAATGATGTTGTTCCAGATTACATCTAGCTCAAGCACTTAGTGTATTGTATTTTCAGTTCAATAGGGCTTCTTTTCCTTCACCCTTGACCTTCAAGCTTCATTTGCAACCACTTACAATTCTGTTTCTGAATGGAGGCAATATTTCTTCTGTACTCTTCATACATTTTTATCTCTCTTTGGTAGAAAATGTTGATGTGAAACTTTGATCTATGCATAGAATATTTTAAAATACAACACCTAATGATGGTGTTCTGAAGCTTTTCAAATTGCTTCAATTGCTATTGTTGATTTGTAAAAAAGGAATTATGTATTCCTGTTCACTATCACATTCCATGATGATGCATTCCTTATGATGATTTACTTGAGCAATTGATCATTTATGATCTTCAATTCATTGCAATTTCAGATTTGTTTGTCCTAAGTGGTCAATTGCTTGAGTTCTTATGACACTTGATGTACTCCTTCAGATGCATATCTCTTTTGAGGAGTTTGAATAATTTCCTTTCTCAACCCCTCTATTGAATGTTTAAGGGGTAGCATGCCAAGCTCAATTCGGAGCCCGTTTTACACCACATGCTTTAAAATATTTAAAACAGATCAACAACATGGATTTTCCTATACCTACACAAGAAACAAATAGTGCTAGATTAAAAACAATAAATCCAAAGTTCTTATGATGTTTCCTCCTTGGTATTCTCTTGCACTCTTCTTGTATTTTCTCAATTGATTCAATGCATCATAAGTATTATTCTACATTACTGTTGATAGATCATGTAGGAGGATTCATAACCTGTGCTCTAACAAACATTTCAATCACTTGCAGGTTCACTTGGAGAAGAAGAGCAAAGATTAATGCACAACACTAAAGGCAATTCGAAGAGACATTCAAGAAATGATGGCTATGTTCCCTCTTATGTGCTCTTTTCTTTTTTTAATCTTTAGTAGCATAGTGTACTCCTTATGATTCATGGTTTCAACTAGTCCCATGACTTGTGTGGAACACTTGATTCTCTTTTCATCCCAATGAATACAAAACAACATTTTGTGAAATTCTTGTTCAATTTTGTACTTCTTTTGCAACAAATGTATGAAACATTATGTAATGGATAATTGAATAGAAAATGAAAGCACTTACTTTTACATATCATGCAATATTTAATGCTGCAAATGATGAATGTAAAATTGAAACACATTGCACTTTATTTTAAACTCAAACTCAAAACATGCAATGGTTTAAACAACTATAGAAATCACTGAAACTTTCCACTTTAAAATGAGCTTGAATTAACCAACTTTGTCAATTTGAGATGTGGTGAAAAATTTATTAAAAAAACATCACATGAAATTCTGAGGAATGCAACCAATTTATTGAAATAATCAAAACAAACATTAAATAGAAGATCTCAAAATCATCATTTGTTTTCATTTTTTCTTGAGAGGGCGAGAGGAAACCTTTGACTGCGTATGCTCCTCCTCCTCCTTCTTCTTCTTCTCAATGTTAGACAACAAGTTGGGAGGAACAACATCAGCTTGTTCTTCCATGGGCACTGCTTCGCCTTCCAAATCAACAGTACCCTATTCGATGGGAGGACTCTATTTTTCATCATTGCCTTGTAATAACAAGAATTGAAATGTCACATCAAATTTAGATGCATGCAACCAATTCATTGAAATAATCAAAACAAACATTAAATAGAAGATTTCAAAATCACTGTTTGTTCTCATTTCTTCTTGTGAGGTTGTGAGGAAATTTTAAACCATATACACTACTTCTTCTTCATCTTCTCAATATTAGACGATGGGTTGAGAGGAACAAAATCATCTTGTTCTTCCATGAGCACTGCTTCATCTTCCAAATCAACAATACCTTGTTCTAGGGTAGCACTCCATTGTTCATTGTTTTCCTATATTAGCAAGAATTGAAATGTCACATCAAATTCAAATGCATGCAACCAATTCACTAAAATAATCAAAACAAACATCAAATAGAAGATTTTGAAATCACCATGTGTTCTCGTTTCTTCTTGTGATGGTGTGAGGAAACTTTAAACTGTATACACTCCTTCTTATTATCAATGTTAGACAAGGGGTTGGGAGGAACAACATCATCTTGTGCTTCCATGGGCACTACTTCATCTTCCAATACAACAAAAACCTACTCAGGGGAAGCACTTCATTGTTCATCCTTGTTGTGTAATAGTAGGAATTGAAATGCCACATCAAATTTAGATGCATGCAACTAATTCGTTCAAATAATCAAAACAAACATTAAACAAAATATTTCGAGATCACCATTTGTTCTCGTTTCTTCTTGTGAGGGCACCTTTAAACTTTTGACCATGTACAATGCTTCTTCTAAATGTTAGACGCTGGGTTAGGAGGAAAAATATCATCTTGAGCTTTCGTGGGCACAACTTCCTCTACTGAATGAACACTAATCTACTGGGTAGTAGGAACCGCTTCTTGACCATGACCCTATCATGTCATGTAAGTTAATGTTAAGTGAACCTTGTATGCATCAGAATAGAAAATATGCACCAAAAAAAATTCAGATTTAATAGTTCAATTCGACATTACCATTCCATCCTTTATCTTTCTCTTCTACAATTTTAATATTTTTTTCCTTCTTTGCTCCTTCTTCTCCTCACTATTGTATAACACCATTTTCTTCTTCACCTCGTCTTATCCTTCCTGGGGAAGTAGAGGGAAGCTATGTTTCCCATACTTTATATAGAACCTTTTAATAACACGCTTCTGCTAGAGATTCTATTGTAGATTTAATTGGTACTCCATATTCCCACCTTATTTTGAAGGTACTCTTTCAATTTATCAGGGGGAGGAGGGGATGTTTTGGTTCCCCCCTCAACACAATTTAGCCATGATTTGGTTCCATGAGAATAGGAAGGTGGTGATGTTGAATCCTATGCATGTTGAACAATCTCCAATCATGATATTTTCTCGTACATTCTTCTACAATACAGTAATATACGTATCTAGCATTCTCCACTTCTCTTATGTATTCAAAAACAACTTGCACAACACATTCAAAAAAGAAAATCACTTAATATATTTGATATTAAAACAATTTGAATGCACAACATATACACACAACTAAATGATGCAATAATTGAGTTATTATATCTACCTTCCCGTCCACCACATCACCCCATGCTTCATTGGGTCTCTCCCCATCCTTAGGGTCTCCCTTTGCACACTCTTCCTCCTTGTCATGGACTATGGAAAGAGTGTGATGGTCTCCCTGATTATCGTCTTGAATTGAAGGAATGATATACTATCAAAATCAACATATTTGTAACATACATGATATTTTCTAACTCAAATTGTAAAGCATTTTGATTGACGCATTAGAAGTAAAGGGAAATTGGAAGTTCACAATCAATTACCAAAAATATTGCTGCCTCAACGTTCAACATTTTCCTAAAATGAAGGGACTTCCTCTGTACCACGGTTGCTGCCTCCTGATGAAAACATTCCCACTTTATAGTCAACATCATAACCACTTATGAGAGATTAAAATTATGCATTTGATTGCATCTCGTAATTACCGGATCTTACTTGAACATTTGTGGAATGCGACTGTCCTGAAGATGCACCACTACACACCCTCTCAGGTGTGCTAACCACCTCAACAACATTTGTCATTGTACGAAGCACTTTCCCTTTTACAACACGCATCCCTAGTTTTTTGTAAAATGTAAAAAAGATGCAAGTGTTATGGATAGTTAAAGTTCCAAAATTTATTGCACCATCTATAGTAAGCAAGCATATCTTTTTCAATCATAAGAGGAATTTGAAACACATATTTTACTCTACCTAGGACTTGTGATAGATTTTGAAGGTGTCTTTAATTACATTCTTTTTGTCTAAATGAGAAAAGTTTTTCAATACATTACTATTGTCAACAAAATTGTAGGTTGGAAAAGAGATGGTATTACGAAGTTCCTACAACCCACATAGTGATATAAAACACTATACAAGTAACCCATTGTGTTTTCCAATTTGCAATTATTTTGTGCATTTATTTTTTCAATCACATGAAGATATTTAATTGCAATTTATACCATAACTTACAACCGAATGTATCCCGCACCTGAAATTCCTCCCTGTCCTCTCAAGTGTTTAGATTTAAACATGTAGAATGAAACAACTGACAACCCACATTGGGTTTTCCAACCTGCAATTATTTTGTGCATTTATTTTTTTCAATCACATGAAGATACTGAATTGCAATTTATACCATAACTTGCAACTAAATGTATACTGCATCAACAAGTCCTCCTTGTCCTCTCAAGTGTTTAGATTTAAACATGGAGAATGAAACAACTGACAACCCACATTGTGTTTTCCAATCTGCCATTATTTTGTGCATTTCTTTGTTTCAATCGTACAAAGAAATTCAAATAAAATTTATAATCTAACTAAGAGTTATTATATATTTTGAAGGTGAACTTCATTAAATTATTACTGTGTATGAAGCGAAAGGCTTCCAAGGCATTCATACTATCAATATAATTGCAGCTGGAGGATACATAAAACTATCCAAATTCACGTGAGGTGTGACCAACCAATTGGGTTCTTATTGTGTAAGTAACCAAAATGATGTCATTACATTCATATTGTGTATGTGTCTTGACCTTGTTGTTGCATGAAAACATTGACCTCTCAATGGTCGATACAAGCTTCAGATAAGATGCATGGTAGGTAGTTAAACCATATCGTGAATCACACAGAAAACATTAACTGCCATGAAAATTCTGATTTCAACACGGCCAACAACTATTCCTCCACAGGAGCCCATGTGATTACTCATTAGAGATCCCCCCTTAAGGAATCTCATAAACCTCATGCTCAGCTTGTTCAAAAGATTGTGCTTGTGTATGATTACTGAGGGTTGAATGCATACCTTCCAGATGCATCCAACTAGGAAAGGGTCTCAAATTTCTCGATAAAGAGACATTGGCCAATCACATAAATTTATAATCTCTATTTCTAGATTTTAATATTGAATGTACATGATGTAGACCTAGGGGTGGAGTGGCTTAATCTCTCTCAAAGTGAACAAATACAAATAATGAGATTTTCTTCAATACAATCCCTTCAAGCTATTCCCAACACCCCCATTAGGCTTCTAGCCTTCACAACACCACCTATGAATGGAGTCCTTTGAAGAAGGCCATACCAAGGCCTGATGGAAATTGAAATAGAGTTCTTAGAGGACCTACACAACTGTCCCCAAAGATCTCCAATGATTCCTTTGCAAGTTTGTGGACTTTTAGCATAACACCCCTATCCTAGGGCTAGTAGATTAGTCCTATTTTATAAAGAAAGTACTTAATAAATACTTGGCTTCTACATAAAATATTTTGATAGAGTTAGAACACCTTTCAAAACCTCAGATTCTTTGAATTGTTCTCAGATTTAAAGTCTCTAACCTAGTGAACCGTGAAACCCTCTATTTGTATGCAACCAACCTAGGGTTTATTGAAACTTGCCTTTCCAAGACTTCCCAAACTCAGCCATTATCCAAAACACATTCCTACAGGTCTACATAGACTCTTTGCAACCTCACAAACTCAGTCCCACTAGCTTTTATTTGAAAACCATCATAAAACCATCATTTTACAAGGAAAATAACCCTGTTAGCCCTAGGGCATCACTTTAATACCACATTCCTTCACCTTTTTACTCACTAAAGTACTAAAACACCTAAGTTAGCATTCCACAGACCAATCCACCGAGCAACAGGACCAATACGGTAGGTGGATTGGTTAATTTTTCATATTATTACCCTCAAAACCCTTGACACAGGAAAATAGGGCAATCATTGTGTTTTGTTAATTTCTCACTCAAATCAATGAATTAAAACTTCAAATCAAATAGAAATGTAGGTAAACATGTTTAACTTCAAGTAATAATTGTTTCAAACCATGAACAACCTGTACGGGTCCATACAACACCAAATATCTTCAGGAAAATAGTGAAAACACAAAAAATGCTCAATAAACGTGGTATTTCTTTTATTTGATTGGATACAAACTTCCTTCAACCCCTGATTCGAGCCTTGGAAGGATTTTTAAAGCATCTCAAACCCCAACTACCTTCAACTAACACCTACAACTAATCATCTCAACTAATTAACACTTACTTTGCAAATTTTGCCAATGTTGCACTCAACAACATTTGCAACTTTTTGCATTATTTCAACTATTTAACCTTTAAGACCTAAAACACCCTTAAACATCTATCATATGGTCTTTTAGACCTTATTCAAGACCTCAAACACAAAAACAACAAGAAATAATGCCTTTTACCCATCTTGACATGGGTTGGAAATTTTTACATCTTTTCAAGATTGACATATTTTGAAACTTCCTCGTTGCACTTTGATTGAAAGAATCTCAAATCAACTTGTGATCACTTTAGGACTCCTTTTTTTTGCACCATAAGGTGTAGGTGCCCCTGCATCATACACCCCCCAAGAAAAAGTCTCTTTTCCTAAGAGTTATTTGATGCTCCATTCTTCAACACTACTGCTCCATGCATCTTCAGACCTGATGTCTGCCTCCTTGTCCCTAGATCAAAGTTTAATGTTGCTCTATGTCTCAGACTTGCAAACCAACAATCATTAGTAGTATATAAGCTTGCATTTTCTTTTGTTCTACCTATATACATGCAACTTCCCTTCATGCTTTGCATACTCTGCTTGTGATCAGACCTTTGTGTCTTGAATCAATTTGTTCTTTCCTTACTGCCCTCAGACCTTCCACACTTCCATCACCATGTACCAAGCATTAGCAACCTTATTCACTCCCCCATTAGAAAATATCACTTTCTTTGTAGCATTGCACTCATCTATAGGACATACTATGGTCCCAATTAGGATTCCATCTTGCTTCACAAACCTTCCCTTAAACATCTGACCCTATTTTCCATGCTACCCTGCAAACTTGTCAACATTCACCTTGCCTAAATCAAACCTAGGCATGAGTTCTTTCTCCGCCCTTTGTAAAATCAGGCTTTCCACTTTCCTTGCACCATTTGGAGGTGTCTTATGTACTGTCCTAGCACCATAACCATGTTCCAAATCAGAAAACATAGTGTTCTTACTGTTCTCAAGCCTTAAAGGATCCTTCTTTCCAAACACAACCACCTTAGACTTGCCTTTTTTCTGCCCTCTTTCCTGCAAAGGAGTTAGTTTGAAACTTTGACCATCCTTCCAAATGGTATAAGTGTTTTCCCAACCATCATACATGGACCTTCTATCAAATTTCCATGGTCTCCCCAAGAGAAAATGGCAACAATCCATTGGCAATATATCACATAGGACTCTATCCTTGTACTCCCCAATATGGAAATCCACATAGGCTTGTTCATTCACCACTAAATTTTGACTATCATTCACCCAAGAAACCTTGTAGGTTGCTTCATGAGATATCTTTTCTAGACTCAACTTATCAGCCATCTCCCTAGACATCATGTTATCTTGAGAATCAGAATCAATTACAACTTGACACACTTTACCTTTGCATTTACACGAGGTTCTGAATAGGCTCCTTCTTTGGCTCAAATCTTCTTCTTTTTGTGCTTGCAACAAGGTCCTTCTTATCATGAGTGCCTCTCCTACTGTGGATCTGCAGGTTTTCTTCATGAACTCACACTCTCTTCTTCATCTCCTTGCACATATTGGACTCTTTTATCACCTTTCCTTTCACTTCCACTTGTAGCAGCACTAAACTTGTTAGGACACTTGAAGGCAGGGTGACCAAACTCACCACATCTATAACATCTTCCTGCAAATTCATTGTAATCTCTCCTTTGCCTAAAGTTTGTCCTTCCACCTCTCCACTCTCCTCTTTCTTCAGGATCTTGTTCTTTGTTCTTATTAGCATCTTCATGTTCTTCCTTGGAATATCTTGAACCTCTACCTCTATTCACATTACCTCTGCCCCTTGCTTGTCTTCTCCTAATTCTATCTCCTACCCTCATTGCCACTTGGAAGTATTCCTCAACTATCTTAGGTGGGTTTAGGCTAATCTCATCTCTTATATTCAACCTCAAACCACTCAAGTATCTAGCCACTCTTTCCACTTCATCTTCATTATGACCTTCTCTTATGCACAATCTATGAAACTCTTCAGTGTAAGACATCACATCCATTTCTCTTTTCTTTAACTCTTGCAATTTCATGAAAGTTTGAATAGCATAATATGCTGGTAAGAATTGAGCCTTAAATTTTGCTACCATCCTATCCAAAGAACATATTTTGGACTTACCTTTCTTGACTCTATCCTCCTGGAAAAAATTCCACCATGTGAGAGTTGGTCCTTTCAACTTTGTCTTTGCATACTTAACCTTCTTGTTGTCATCAATGTCTTCAAATTCAAAAAAGTTATCCAAAGCATCAATCCATACTAAAACCTCTTCACTATCCATCTTACCTCCATACATTGGCACATCAACTTTTACCTTTGGACTCTTGTCACCTTTTACCACCTTCAACATCCTGAGCATTCTCCTTTCATCAGAGTCCAAATAATCTTCATCATCTAGAACTAGAGGATTTCTTTCTTCCCCTTTAGCCTCTTCATCACTTTGATCTTCATCCACAACTCCTTTCCTCTTGTTCTTCTCCAGAGCTGTTATCCTTGCTATGGTAGCTTCTTGAGATTCTTTGTAGAGCCTCTCCTTCCTTTCCAATTGCTCCTTCAATTCTTGTATTTCCTTATCCATTACACTAGCCTTTGGAGGCATCTTTCACAACCTACAAAAATCAAACAAATGACCAACAACAAGATCTTGTGCTTGATGCTCTGATACCACTCTGATGTAGACCTAGGGGTGGAGTGACTCAATCTCTCTCTCAAAGTGAACAAATACAAGTAATGAGATTTTCTTCAATACAATCCCTTCAAGTTGTTCCCAACACCCACATTAGGCTTCTATCCTTCACAACACCACCTATGAATGAAGTCCTTTGAAGAAGGCCATACCAAGGCTTGATGGAAATTGAAATAGAGTTCTTAGAGGACCTACACAACTGTCCCCAAAGATCTCTAATGATTCCTTTGCAAGTTTGTGGACTTTCAGCATAACACCCCTGTCCTAGGGCTAGTAGATTAGTCCTATTTTATAAAAAAAGTACTTACTAAACACTTGGATTCTACATAAAATCTTTGGATAGAGTTAGAACACCTTTCAAAACCTCAGATTCTTTGAATTTTTCATAGATTTAAAGTCTCTAACCTAGTGAACCATGAAACCCTCTATTTGTATGCAACCAACCTAGGGTTTACTGAAACTCGCCTTTCCAAGACTTCCCAAACTCAACCATTGTCCCAAACACATTCCTACAGGTCTGTATAGACTCTTTGCACCTTCACAAACTCAGTCCCACTAGCTTTTCTTTGAAAACCATCATAAAACCATCATTTTACAAGGAAAATAGCCCTGTTAGCCCTGGGGCATCACTTTAATACCACATTCCTTCACCCTTTTACTCACTAAATTACTAAAACACCTAATTTAGCATTCCAAAGAACAATCCACCAAGCAACAGGACCAATACGATAGGTGGATTGGTTAATTTTTCATATTATTACCCTCAAAACCCTTAACACAGGAAAACATGGCAATCACTGTGTTTTGTTAATTTCTCACTCAATCAATGAATTAAAACTTCAAATCAAATATAAATGCAAGTAAACATGTGTAAATTCAAGTACTGATGGTTTTAGACCATGAACAACCTGTACAGGTCCGTACAACACCAAATATCTTCAAAAAAATAGTGAAAACACATAAAATTTCTCAATAAACGTGGTATTTATTTTATTTGATTGGATACAAACTTCCTTCAACCCCTGATTCAAGCCTTGGAAGGATTTTTAAAGCATCTCATACCCCAACTACCTTCAACCAATGCCTACAACTAATTGACACTTAATTTGCAAATTTTTCCAATGTTACACTCAACAACATTTGCAACTTTTTGCATTATTTCAACTATTTAACCTTTAAGGCCTAAAACACACTTAAACATCTATCATATGGTCTTTTAGACCTTATTCAAGACCTAAAAAAAAAACAACAAGAAATCATGCCTTTTACCCTTGACATGGGTTGGCAATTTTTACGTCTTTTCAAGATTGACATATTATGCAACTTCCTCATTGCACTTTGATTGAAAGAATCTCAAATCAACTTGTGATCACTTTAGGAATCCTTTTGTTTGCACCATAAGGTGTAGGTGCCCCTACACCAGTCCATGCCCATTTTTTCCCATACACCAAAGATGTTAAATAAATGAGCATAATTATGATAATTGACATCAATGCGGTTTAGCCATTTTCTATCAATTCTCCTTAACATCTTTTCCCACAACCTATATGGGAGACTCAATTCCTCCATGCGAGCAAGAATATTACATGGAAGATATGGGTGGTATTTGGTCAACCAAGTATAGACACATGCTTCAACATTATGCAACATCTTTCATAGCTACATCGAATAAATTATTAGCTTTCACATCTTCACCATACAAAGTAGAATTAAATAACACATAACCCACTGTGTTTTCCACCCTGCCACTATGTGGTGCTTTTTTGTCTTGTTTTGATATCAATATTTTCAGATGATACTGGTGCACTTAATTTTTTCTTTTACAATTGGAAATGGGAGTTAGACACTTTGCATGCAAGAATCTTTCCTAGAGCTTTTGGATTTCTGCACCCAAGTTGGTGGTTACAAATTTTTGGTATATTTATTGTTGTATGTTTCTTTTTTGGGGAATTCTTGCATATTTTCCTTCATAGATTGTTGTATTCTTATGAGGATGAGAAAAAAATAAAGAAAGAATCTCTTAGGTTGGTAAACCAAGGATATTGAGGATTGAAGGTAGTGGTTCTGATAGTTTGTAGAGTAGTTTCATACAGGAATTGCCAATGTGTTGAATAGTTGAAGTTTATTTCAATTTTTTGTATTTTGTTGGCAGGTGGAAGTGTGATATTTGGGGTTTGAGAGATTTATTTGTTGCAGATGCTATGAAATATTTTTGGACGTTTATTTTTTGTTATTTCATGGTTTTTGATGTTATTTTATCATAATAAACCTTAGTTTGGAGTTGAGAGAGTTTTCTTGCAAGTTGGGTAAAGTTTAGTGTGTGTTCGAGCTTCATATTTGCTCTTTGTTTTGAGCATAGTTGTAGAAGATGCATATTACTGTTAGAAACTCTATGAGACAAAAATAATAATGTATTCCCACATTAAAAATAAATAAAATACATTCTCTTTTGGTTGCCTCAATTTTCTAGTCATTTAATGGTGTTTTTGAAGCAATTATTTGAATACCCGATTTCTTGGTTTGATCATATTTGTAATTCTTAAATAGTTATTTGGAGAAGTGTTAAATATGACTTAATTTGTAGCAAGGTACATTATAGTGGTATCAGATCCAAGATATTTCCAGCCTATAGGGTTTTGAGTTGTTGATGTGAATCATGGGTTTCTTTGAATTTTTATTTAAGGGAATGGGAGAGAGGGACAATGAAATTGCAGCCTCCAAAATTGCTAGATGGTATGAAGAATAAAAATGATAATAATCTTCTAACGTTCCAAGAATATTTAAGTGATACAAGAAAATTCATACCAATGGAAGAAGCAATTATCAATATTTTTGATGAATACCAAGAAAAACTAGAAGATTTCCCAGCTATAGAACCATTTGACAAATATTAGAGAAGGAGAAAGAAGGAGGAGATCAGTAAGCCAGAATCAGAGCCATGAAAGATTTCTAAGGAAGAAGACTTGTAAGATGCTAAGGAGCATAATGCAAAGGAAGGAGTTAATATAAAAAAGGATGCAAATACTAAAAATCAAGAAGAATAGAAAGATTGCATCCACCTAGTTGAAGGTAAAAACCTCTTGGTTGAATTTTTTTAATTTCAATCTAACATTGATGAAGATAAAGATGAGGAGAAAATTTGTAGCAAGGAAAAAATGAGGAATAAACTTTATATTTTGAAGATGTATGTTGGAAATGGGATCCAGATATATCTAAGGCTAATCTACCAAGAAGCCATATTGATGTGCATGAATTCCTGAAGGATGTTGTAGATGAATCATTTCCTATTGATAAATTTTATTTTGAGAATTATAGCAATGTAGTATATCTTTCAAGGAAATGCAAATCAATAACAAGAGATATAGGGTGGAAAGGAAATCATTCTACTCAATTATTAAATATCTAAAAAATAATGTTGTGGGATCTAGGTGATTTGTACGTAACCAACATGCAGGTCGAAGTTAGATGTGAGGAGCTACAAATAAGGAGACATGCACTTTCCATAGTACATTCAAAGACTCTAAATGAAAAGGTGGATAAACATATTTTCAGCCTCAGAGTAGCACAATGGAAGTATGGTGATATATCCATGGAAATAAATTCCAAAGAGGAAGATGAACTCTTAGTTGGTAGCCCAAGGTATGGAAAAGATTTTCAAATTTCATATTTTTTGCCTCTTTCCATGCAAATATAAAAAAAAATTCATCAAGAAAGTCATGTGAAATTAAGTGATAAAGTAAGGGGCACAATTTACAACTTAGAGGATGTGGGCTATTGGTTTCATGTTTCAAATTGTCCTAGCATATGGAATCACATGGGCTTGGTTGAGAATTTTAACCATTTTACAATGAGACAATGCTTATGGTACATATATTACTCATGGGATTTAAGTACCATTTTTGAAGACCATATTGTGGGTGATGGCCAAACGGAAGTAGTCAACTTGGGATGTTTGATGCTATAAGATCATGGTAAGAGAAAGAGGAATCTTCTTAATGTTCATTGTTTTGTGACTAAATATGCTATGAAATTTTGGATATGTAACTACAAGCAAGACATGAAGGATGTAAGGTTACAAGCCTCTAGTATTATGAAGTTAAGAAGATTGGAAGTTTTTTTGGGTGAACAAAATTCAAGAAAACACTTCTATATCTTATCCCCAAAGGTTGCAATGGCAATGTTTTTGAAAGAACAATGGGTGAAGTTATTTGAGAAGAATTTAGAGGTAACCAACTCGTGTTTGGAGATTCTTATTTCAGATTTATTGCATCCATTTGTGAAATAATATGGTGTCATAGGAGAATGTGATTGGGCTCCACTATTGCAAAGGTTGGATTCTATTCAGGGTGAGAATAATAAGTTGAAAGATCTAGGAAATGGATTTTCAACCTATGACAGGTAAATTCAATATGTCTTAGAGCTTGCAATGGGTTGTAAATCAACAAATTATGGAGGAAGAACTAAATTGAAAAAATGTGAGCATAAGGAAAGTGAGGTGAAGAAACATATGGCTCAATAGTTGGATCCCAAGAGTCAAATTACAAGAGTTAAGGGATGCCACTTCTTATTTAACTATGGTAATGAAGCAATTCTAAATTTAGTATCTACATGGGAGATTACTATTACATACTTGGGCCAAGTCATGAGTACTCAAGGTATAAAGGAGGTTATGTAAGAGAGGGGAACCAACCATGTTAAGGCTCCAGGTCACGGAGATCCGAGAGTGGAGGGCTGCCTTAACTTACCTCACTCTAAAAGATGTCTTGGGATGAGGATCAAGAATGATGAGCACTATAATGTACTTCTATCACTCTACGAATCTTGAACTTATGTTTGGGCTAGGTGAGTAGGCTTTTAGATTCCGTACTAAACCTTAGATAACTCTCTCTCCAAGAATGGCAGCGCAGTTCTAGGATGACAACATGATGCATTAGCATCTCTTGGGTGCATTGGCATCCGTACGACTAGAAAATAGGAAGTACACTAAAGACTACCTAAAAATGTACTATTATCCTAGCTAGTTAATCTAGATGGTAAAAGAAAAATGAGAAATTATATGAAATAGATACTAAAATTATAAAAAAAGTAAATAAGAACTAGGGTGATGAAGACGATCTCACAAAGGAATTTGTTCGTTAACTATCTCCACATGTGTGTTCACCTACACACAAGCAAGAGGGAAAATTTTTGGGGGCTATGTAGGGTCATGCCTTAGTTAGACCCCCATTTTGGTGTTTCTACCTCCATGGATAGCCAAAAAGCAATGAAGTAGAAATATGCGATAAAGGAAAGAAGTGAGAATAAAAACACTACAAACAATATTATGCTACTTCTATCAAATCACAAAGAGGAGTGATATGTTACCACCTCCACCCAAAATATCACTAGCCAATGGAGGAGATATGGACTTGGCAAAGCCACTACAACCGCAACTATGATGAAGGGAGGTCTCCCTGATTCCAAGCCCATACTTCTATGGCTTGCTTCACACTTGCAATGTGAAGTTGATGGAGCTTCAAATGTTTCTATAATGGAGTGTTGGAATGCTGCTTGAGGGTGAGGTGAAGTGGAAAAAATGCTAAGAGAATGTGAATCCATTTCTTAGAGAGTGAAATGAGATGATAATGAATATTTTTGAAGGTGGGATGGGAAGAATTTACCATTTTTTGGGGTCGGTTGGTCAAAGAAGGATGTTAAAAATTGACCCCAATTAGGTGTGTAATGCCTTTTCCAACTTTAGAGGTGGGAATCTATCAGGGACAGTAGCGTTGGACGTCTGCATGCCATGCTTGCATCCTTGAAAAATATTCTCCCACTGACATAAATGATAGATGCCAAGTGGAAGGAAGGAAGTTGGGTGATGTGGAATTTTTCCTTCAGATTTGATTTTCTAAGGTGAAGGTGTGTGAAAGGAGAATTTGCATAAGGGGTGAAAATTCACCCCTATACATTTTTTCCACACTTTAGCAAGTAAAAATGCTAATGAGTGCTTTGGTAAAGTAGATCGAAGAGTTAGTAGGGTTAGAAATTTATACCTAAACCATCGAGGAAGTAGAACATGATCTGGTGAGATCAAAAGTGTAGGGAAAGCAAAGGACTCCATAGGTACTCTCCCTGAGGAGTTTTAGACAAAAGACTCCATAGCCTCACAGAAATATGAAGTTGCATAGGTACATCGAAGGCCCTCAAACCAATGATGGAAAAATCCCATAGGATGAAAGCATCTTATAGGCTCGCAGACCTACAAGGATTCAACCCCCAAGATCTCTCACATGAAGGAAGCCTCGAGAAGTAAGTGCTTTACAAGCCCGCAGACCTGCAAGGAGGCAACCCCCAAGATCTATCACATGAAGGAAGCCCCGAGAAGTAAGCACCTTATAGGTCCATAGACCAACAAGGAGGCATCCCCCAAGATCTCTCACATGGAGGAAACCCAAAGAAGGGGACTCCACAAAATTGGAATGTGGCTTCACAAAAACACTTGTAAAGCGACATGTTTACCCGTAGATAAAACATGTTTGAGAACAAAGTGGCCATGCAAGTAGAAATTCACATAGACTATCATCAAGTTGGAAGGCTCTCAAAGGGGTCCCTCAGGAACCCAACATGAAGAAGGGGTTCAATCAAGGGATGCGCTATTTGGAAGTGTAACAAAGATTTTTTTATCAAATCAATTCATCATCAAGGAATCCTTCCAAAAGATGTTCAATTCATCAAGGAATTTGAAAGGAAGAAAATTACCCCTCATGAGGGGAAGGTCAAGGTTGCTCCCACCTCAGAGGAAAGTTATCAAGTTCTTTATTTGTGAACCCATGATGAAGGAAACACATTTCGTTAGGGGTCCAAGTTGAGAATACAATTCTTGAAAACATTTGCAAAGATTCTCAAGAAAAGATTCGTTGGCAAAGAATGTAGTTTCTGAAAATTGAAGAATCATAGAAATGGTGTTGTCACACATGCGAGGGACAACTCAAGCAAAAAAGAGAGAAAGATAAGTAAAAAGTGAAAGAGAAAAAAATCACAAACAAAAGACACAGGGGGATTTGGTTTTGCGGGGTCATATTTGCTCATGCTTATATAAATAATATGTAACCACGGTGAAAGGTGAAAGATTATCAATCCCCACCAGATCAGGAAGAATGCACAAAAGACAAAGTAAAAACAAAAAATTAGGTCAGCATGGAATGGAAGCCTAAACTCCCCCAACACTTTGCATCGTCTCTAATTTTCTAAAAATCAAACACAAACATGGAAGAATGATGATATAAATAGGAGGTTCACAACACAAAATCACTCTTGTATCCAAGCACTAACAAGGGTTAAAAGGGTCATCAAGGAACACATAACACAATCACGGGGGAACACATCACAACAAAAACACATCTAATCTAAAGATAAAGAAGAGGCCTCCCCCTAACACTCATAGACCAAGAGGTCATCCACTTCCCAATCTATATCATTATAAGGGGAAGGTGGATGAGCCTGCAGTGGTGGAATATTAAGGGGAGGTGCTTTTGACCCCCCCACAATAAGGGCCAAGGAAGAATCCCTCGCAAGGTCTTCTCTGCTTGGTTCTTGTGGAGCTATGGTTAGCGACTTCGTGAAGATCGTTGAAAAGGCCGAAACTTCATCTAGCGAGTTAAACATGCACTTTGCTAGAGTGTTGTGTCATACCTCAACGAACGGGGAGGACTATGCTCGAGATTCATTGCTTAGCTCACTGAGTGACTCGAGAGTTGTAACAAACTTAGGAGAAGTTAGGACTTGTTCAGTTACTAGGACAAAACAAGCTAGTGCAGGGCCACCTTTTGGAGAAGGTGGGTTCCTCTTACACCCTTCATTGCTAGAAGGGCCAACCTCTACCTTTTTCTTTGTTAGGGGATGCAAATTCCCCACAAATGAGGCGAGAGGCACAAAAGAATAGGAGTAGAAAACCATGATAGACACCACCAAGGTATTCGACATGTCCATGAGTTTAGGGAATGACGAGATGTTCCAAAGGGACATCAACAAGGGAAACTTGACTGAAGGAGCAATGAACACCTTCACCTTTTTGGGGTCAGGCACACTCACACTCATAGTGGGAGCTAGAAGCAAGACTGAAATCAATTGGATAGAAGCGGAGGGGAGGAGAGAGGAGGACACATCAGGAGGCCCCAAATTAGGGGCAATCATCTCCTCTTCCTTCTTGTGCAAAGTGGCCTGCTCAACCGCTAGAGATTTTCACCAATGCTTGCATTCATGCGCAAGGTGGTTTTTGTGAGTCTTCGAGCTAGAGGTAGGGAGCTGCAAAGGGAGCTACAAAGGGATGGAGGGCTCATGCTCAGCCATAAGGGTGTCCATAATAGCTATTTCTAGTGGAGGGATAGGCTCTTGAATGGGAGAAGGAGGAGCAGGTTGAGAAACAACGTGGGGAGTTGACTCAAGTGCCTTGGTAGCGGGCCTCTTCCCATTTACTGCTTTGGGAGAAAAAGTGGTGGGAGGCCATGAAGGCTGAGACATAGAGGATTCCCCATGGGGATCCTTTCTTCTGGCATATCAAATGGGCCTAGGTTCCATGGGCAAAATGGGAAGCTTGAATGCAAGAAACTTGGGATTTCTCCAAGTGGGCACCATAGGATTCTCTCACAAACAGGAAACATAATATGATGGCACCACAACAAGATGAGAGGAAGCGTCAGGCTGAACAACATAAGAGGAAGAAGAGGGACCCTGAGAAGGATTCTCTTCTTCTCTTCTATGGGCCTTGGTAGCATCACTGTCAGCTTTTAGGCATGCCCTATGTGAAAAAGCATAAGGTGACATAGGGTACTTCACTATAGGTGTTAAGTGCCCTTTCTTGTACATTTGATAAGTGTAGTATAAGAGGTCCCTTCGAGGTGGGAGAGGATCAATGGGTGCAAGCCAAAAGTGATCTAAAGAATAACTATCATGTGCAACCGATGGTCTATAACTGGCGTCATGGATCACATGCACGAAACCCTCATGAATCAATTTTAAACATTTGTGCACAACTGAGGGAATTGCATTCATAGCTACTAGCCAGGGGATACCCTGCTTCACTCTGAAGAGTTTGGACCCCGAGATTATATCAAATAGTAGGTTTATGGATTTAGGTCTGACAAGGACTAACAAAATGATACTACCAAGGGGAGGTACGAAAAGTCTGTTATGCATACAAATGGTGCTCATAGGTGCATCATACCCATCTTTATGTAGGAATTTAATTAGCACGATCTCCTTAGTTATGATATTCACCTAAGACATGGGATCAACAAGAAAACATGCCACAATGTTCTCATTGATTCATGCAGGG
The DNA here is from genome assembly GCA_007258455.2 of Sequoia sempervirens. Lineage (NCBI taxonomy): Eukaryota > Viridiplantae > Streptophyta > Pinopsida > Cupressales > Cupressaceae > Sequoia > Sequoia sempervirens. The sequence continues at coordinate 90,403,424 of VDFB02049217.1, read as the reverse complement.
ATATAAAGAGGAGATGGTTCTCTATTAAAGCCCATCGACAGGTCCTATGAGGTGAAGGTTATACCTATACTACTACTCGCAAGTTGCATAGAGGGGATAGGTAGATGTAGAAAAGATTCCATCATGCACACTAAATGATACTCTCACAAAGCCCTGCAAAGGTTTGAAAAATGACAATGACCCAATTAAGGTTTTGTTCCGCAACACCTACGAAACCTTCCAACTACGCCTACTATGGGTTGCAGGTTGGGTTGTAAGGCGAAACACCTTACAACACTTGCACCTACAACACTCCTAGAATGTGAGGAAATGACCCTTCAGTACTGCTAAATGAAACCAAAATGGTTCACGTCAAGTTCACCAAAAATGTAAGAGAGGGGGGCCAACCACATCAAGGCTCTAGGTCATCGAGAGCCGAGAGCGGAGGGCTGCCCTAACTTACCTCACTCTAAAAGATGTCTTGGGATGAGGATCAAGAATGATGAGCACTATAATGTACTTCAATCACTCTACAGATCCTGAACTTAGGTTTGGGCTAGGTGAGTAGGCTTTCAGAGTCCGTACTGCACCTCTGATAGCTCTCTATTTGAGGAAGTCAACACAGTTCTAGGATGATAACACGGTGCACTAGTGTCTCTCAGGCACATTGGTGTATGTACGGCCATAAAATAGGAAGTACACTAAAGACTACCTAAAAATGTACTATCATCCTAGCTAGTTAATCTAGATGGTAAAAAAATAATGAGAAAGTATAGGAAATAGATACTAAAATGATAAAACAAGTAAATAAGAACTAGGGTGATGAACATGATCTCACAAAGGTGTCTGCTTTCCAGCTAGCTCCACATGTGCATTCACCTACACATAAGAAAGAGGGAAAATTTTTGGGGGCTATGTAGGAGCTTGTCTCAATCAGACCCCCATTTTGGTGTTTCCACCTCCACAGATAGCTAGAAAGAAACGAAGTAGAAATATGCAATAAAGGAAAGAAGAGAGAATAAAAACACTACAAACAATATTATGCTACTTCTATCAAATCACAAATGAGAGGAACAAAATGTTACCACCTCCACCCAAAAGCTCACTAGCCAATGGAGGAGATATGTACTTGGAAAAGTCACCACAACCACAACTATGATAAAGGGAGGTCTCACAAGACTCCAAGCCCAAGCTTCTATGGATTGCTTCACACTTGCAATGTGGAGTTGATGAAGCTTTAAATGATGTTGTAATGGAGTGTTGGAATGTTGTTTGAGGGTGAGGTGAAGTGGAAAAAATGCTAAGAGAATGTGAATCTATTGCTTAAAGAGTGAAATGAGATGAGAATGATTTTTTTTGAAGGTGGGATTGGAAGAATCTTCTATTTTTTGGGGTCAGTTGGTCGAAGAGGGACGTTACAAATTGACCCCAATCGGGCGTGTAATTCCTTTGCCAACTTCAGATGTGGGAATCTGTCAGGGACGATAGCGCACCATGCAGATATTTGTACGTTGTGCTTGCGTACCCAATAAATATTCTCTCATCGACATAAAGGACATATGCCAAGTGGAAGGAAGGCAGTTGGGTGATGTGGAATTTCACCTTTGGATTTGATTTTCTAAGGTGAAGGTGTGTGAAAGGGGAATTTGCATAGGGGGGTGCAAATTCGCTCCTATACAGGTTACAACACAAGAAGCATTGAAATTTTTTGTGAAGGTAAGCAACACATGATTTAAACTTTTCATTTCAAATTTCTCACATCACTTTTTAAGGAGTATGGTGTTTTAGGAAAGGATAAATTGACTCCATCAATGCAAAGATGGGAACCTATGAGAAATGGAAGCATGAAGTTCAAATTTCAGAAGGGAATTTCTATAGGTATGGAAAAATATTTCTTGTCATTTATACTCTCAGGAAGTACAATCAATATTGGGTATATGGAAAATATAAGATGAAGATGGATTGCTTTGAATTGAAGATTCTCTTGATTCAGTATGGTTGGAGTAATGAACCATAAAAATGGGTAATTGGCAATATGGTTGAGGATAAATTCTTTAGAATGATTACTTAATGGAATATCCTTATCACTTATGAATATTGGAGGTTTCCAAACATGATAGATTATGTTATAATAATTTTTGAAATTATGTTAGGTGATAAAAATGTGCTAATAGTTGTATATAGAGAGTACACTATCTTCCACTAAAATGTATTATTGCTTACAGATTTGGTATTCAAAGTGTTTTGGTATGAATATTGTTGTTGTATTATGTTAATGGCTAGTCCTCTATAATACTCTTGTTGTCCAAAATCAGTCCACGGAGCTGCAATTAATATCTTGCAAGTTAAGGTAAAGTTTGAGGTAATCAATGTGCTTTTCGATGGTGTGAATCTCTATTCCCCAAGGGTGAAAGAAGAAATTGTTTCTAGAATGTGTACTTTCAGTTGCATGATGCTATTTGTTGCTTCTCTATTGAAATATTTCTATTATAGATCAGCAAACAAATTTGAAGGTAACATCTCTCAAGTTGAGGTAAAATATGGGCCTTTTGTTGTGCATTCCTGCAATGCATATTTCGGTACCAGGGAGGTAAAAGATATTATTTCCAATTTATGTATCTACTATTGTGAAGGATGCATTTATGGTTATAATAGTTTCATTGAGTGTAAAAATCATACTTGCACCATCATCATTTGTTTCAGAAGTGGTAGGTGCAAGTTTCCTAATGACAATGCATCACTAGCTAAAGACCCTAGGGTTAAAATTCAGATTTGGGAGGAGTATGTATTTCTATCATATGATGTTAATATCTATTCCTTAGCTATAATATTTCTGATTTATATCATATTCTGAAGTTGCATACAACTGTCACACCCCATTGTGTAATTACCTATTTACTAATACTGTGTTAGGGTAAATTATTGCACGTGTGAGTGTAATTAGAATTCTAAATGAGAATAAATTGTGCTTGCACTTTGTTATCAATTAATTATGAATGAATTTTATTTCATTTAATGATATGTGATGAAATGCATATATGTGAAATGTATGGTTATTGAATTTTATATTCTAACTATGGAGAAATATTGTGTAAATGCATATTTTGTTGAACAACTAACTACCATGGGAATGTGTTAGTTGGATTTAGGTTCATATTCAATCCTCCAAGTGCGAGGGGAAGTATCAATCAAGAGAACTTGGTTGGGTAACCAATAATGTAACCTAACTGAGCTTACACACACACTCATAGTAGAATGGTTGAGTCAAGTTAGTGTGTTGGGAATTGGTAAGTCATCCTTAGTATGAAAGGTTTGCATTAGTAAGGGTTTTGATTACTGTTGAATACATTCTTGGATGATGTTTATCTGTTTGGAGCTTATGAGTTCTTCCTTATATTACTATGCTTGTATTGATAAGGTGAACACACATGGAATGTATTCATATGCATGCCAAAGATAGACCATATGCATGAAGGAACACACACATGAGAGTACATAGATAGATGTACCTATGCATCCTTATGAATGAGTTTCTTATGAGCATGGTGTTATTGAATGAACAATACAACATGTATGTGCATATATATAGATACATCACATGTATGTTCCTATCAACAAGATAGTAATTGTGTATGTGATTGATTGTGCAATCAAATTTATATATATATATATATATATAAGATATATACATATGTATATAAGATATATACATATGTATATAAGATATATACATATGTATATAAGTATCGATACATACATATGTGTGACAAATGGAAATGTCGATATGGATATATATATCGATATATGTATATGTACATATACATGTACATAGAGGAATACATACATACATATATATATATATATATCTATATATATATATAGCCAATATGATTATTATATGAATGTTAACTTGATATTATTCATTTGTATATCAAATGTATACATATTTGATTGTCATGGAATATACAAGCATATATATATATACATATATATATGTGATAGCATTAAGGCTATTGGTTGACAATATATATATATATATGATAATTAAATAGAGGTCGATTAGCATATATGATATGCAAAGTATTATTGGCCAATTAATACATATGTTTGACATAATATTAAAGGTCAATTTATATGCAAGTAATGTGCATTAATAAAAGGAAAATATGGAAAGTATACCATAGTTGATACCATTTGGAAATGTATCACTAAATTATATCAGCGTATTACTTCAAATTGGAACACTTTTGTATAAAGCAATGGAAATATTTAACCATGCATCAAAAAGTGCTTAAAATGCATGAAAATAGGAAATGGCAACAAAGATTGTAGGAATTACAAGTTCTAGTCATGTAGGACACATCACTAAGCTTAGAATGGTTGTCATTACTAGGTTACTCCACCAATCTCTTCATCAAAGGGTAGGGCCATATATCATATGATAGATGTGCAGGGGACCGCATATGAGTTTGTGGTTGGTGAAAAAGTGCTTGAGTGATGCTTCTCCTTGTTAGCAGGTGATAGAAGACCAAGATTTGAAAGGAGATTCCTGGACCATCTATATCTATTTGCTTGAAATCTTGGTTGATCTATGTATGTACTTTGTACACATTCTTTGGAATATTGTAATATGTGAAAATATTATTTGGAATATAATCAATGTTGATTATTGTTATGACATCTATGTTCATTTGTTCTCTATAAAGAAAAGAAAATTTTATGGAAATGGTTAAGTTACATAGTTTATTTACTTGAAAGTGAAAACTTAGGAAATTTTAATTGAATAAACGATTGGCATGTTTCATGTGCTATCAAAGTTACTAGGTTTAGCTTTGGAACCTATGAGCTAATCATACTTTTTGTCCAATGTTATATAATGTTTGGAAATTCTATTGCCAGGATGGTGCATCTCAGGTTAACTGCAAGAAAGTCAGTAATCAGGAATGGGCACTACCTGAAGGCCAAGAAGGAGAGAGAGGCCATTGTTCGAACAATTGAGGGTACCAACTATGAAAATTTCATCTGGTTAAGCAAAACTAAAACTTTCAGTCATGCTCTTTCTTAGATTAGTGATGTAAAGATAAAGATGAAGATGGAATCCAAGTACAACTATCTACCTTTTGTCTCACCAACGAAGTTTGATTCCTTACCACTTTCCAGGTATATGCCCTCGAAAGGAAGTGTCATCTCGACATATATCTTTAGAGACCATAGAGTTCTTCTGATGGTGAAAGTAGTTGTAATTTCCTCGAGTAATGAATTAGAGGGTTATGTCCCCTACAACTATGTATCAAATGATAAATCTAAAGGATACTTTTCATTTTGGGATAGATATGAAAAAATGAGAGATGAATAACAATTTATAGGGTATACCCCATTGAGTTATGTGTCAGAGAGTGAATCTAAGGGATAATCTCCACTTGAATATCTGAATAGTCATTCCATGTAATCAAAAGGATATTGAGATCCTTGTGAATAACAAAATCATGTGTTTTTCAAAAGCTTGTGCTTAAATCTTATGTGGAATTCCTTATGTGCAAATGAATGCCCATTTAAATGTTTTCCATAAGAAAATGGTAACATGATTGAATCTAATATGGATGAGCCTTCAGGCATAATCCATTCTTGCAAAGATGGTGAGAACACAGACTAATCCTGGCAGAAGCCAAGAAGTTGGGAAAGGACCAATATGATTTGAAGCTAGACTAGATAAAATCTTGGAAAGGTTGGGAAACCTAGAGAAAGAAATAAGAGTAAAGGATAGAGTTGAAAAGGAAGTTCCAAATAATGAGGAGGGAGAAAATTCTTCTCAGGAACATGATCAAACTCATGATCATGAGAAAGAGAAATCACCTTCTCTATTCGAGGAAACTAATAGGAAGCATATGGCTTCTGAAATTTCTAGAGATATGAAGAAAATCACCCCACCCAAGTTTGAAGGAAGCACCTGAAGAGATGAAGTCAAGGCATGGTTGGTCCAGATGGATAAATATTTTAAAATTCAAAATTATTCTAAGGTCACCAAAGCAGTATGGGGAGCTTACCAGTTAGTAGGAGAAGCCTCTGATTGGTGGATGAATAAGAAAATGGAACTAGATCTTATCTTGCTAAAAATGACATGGAATGAATTTGTTGAAATATTCCTTAAAAGATGGTTACCCAAACTCTATTTCGACCAAAAACTCAGATTTTGAGAATATGAGATAAGGTGAGATGACAATTAATGAGTATTGGGCGAAGTTTACCTACCTGCTATGATAAGTTCCAATGTACCAAAAGGATGAATGTTTTCATATAAGAAAATTCATCATGGGACTTAATAGTTAGATCGGAGGATAGGTAGATGTTCATAGTCCAACTACTATGGATCTAGTGTATGAGAAAGTTGTTAAACAGGAGCAGAAGCTCAAAGCTATCTCCATCTATAGGAAAAAAAATTGTAAGAAGAATGCAGGAGCTCAAGTCAAACCAACTCCAAAGAAGTTTGAAGTTGTGCAAGATTTTCCAAAGCAAGGGGAAAACGGATCCCAAAATAATGGAAAAGAATCAAGAAGGGAACGTAATAGAAATAGTTCCAATGGTGGGAATACCAACAATGTTGGTGGAAATTCTAATAAATCTAGAGAACCCACAAAGAAGAAAGGATCGACTACTAGATGTTTCACATGTGGGGAGAACATTATGCCAGTCAATGCCCTAATAAGGCTTCAGGGTCATGAACTTATGGAAATCCATTTCCTACCCAACAAGTGATGTTTTAGCAAAAGATTCATGCTATTGTGGATGATCACCAAGCAAAGTATCAAGTGAATCCATTAGAGACTCTGGGAATTTTTTTTGCTTACCCATTTCTATACTTATATATACTGGAGAAACTAAAAATAATAATTTCATCTAGAATATCTAAACAAATATCTAGGAAAGTTAGTTATATGGAAAAGTCTTGGGTTGTAGAATATGAAAACTAGACAAGAGCAATGGTGGAACAATGTTTTTTGTAAGCTAGGATAGAGATACCTTAGTTTTCTATGGAGGTTAATATTTATATAGCACCCTTAGGATCCTATGATGTTATCCTAGGCATGAATTGGCTATGGAGACATAGAGCCAAGGTAGATTTCCATTCCAAAACAGTAGAATGTTTGGATGATTTTGGTAACCAAGTGAAACTAAAAAGGATACTTAGGGAGGTCAAGTTGCATCAAATCTCTATAATGCAATTGCTTAGGGAAAAGAAAAAAGGGTGCAAGCTCTTTGTTGTAAAGATGAAAAATCTTGAAGATTATAAAAAATATCTCAACCACTTTGGAACACAAAGCTTCAAAGAAATGGAAGAAGATGAAATGGAGGAAATTGGAATGACATATATGGAAAGATATCCTATAATGCGGAAATTTTCAGATGTGTTTCTAGATGAACTACCTAGATTACCATTGAAGAGGATATTTGAATTCTCTATAGATATAGTTCCAATATCATAACCTATTTCCAAGGTGCCTTATAGAATGACAACAACTGAGCTAATGGAACTTAAGGTACAACTAGATGAATTATTGTCTAAGGGGTTGATAAGACCAAGTTTATCACCTTGGGGAGCACCTGTAATCTTTATGAAAAAGGATGGTACTTTGCGTTTGTGCATAGATTATTACATGCTTAAAAAAGATACAGTAAAGAACAAGTATCCATTGCTACACATTGATGATTTATTTGATCAAGTGAGGGGAGCGCTATATTTTCTAAAATTGATTTGAAATTTGGATGCCATCAGTTGAGAATTAAGGATGAAGACATCTTGAAGACTGCATTTAGAACTAGATATAGACATTATGAGTTTACAGTTCTACCATTTGATCTAGCTAATGCACTTGTAGCATTTATGAACCTTATGAACAATGTGTTTAGGGATTTCCTAGATAATTTTGTCTTGGTTCTCCTAAATGACATCTTGATTTATTCAAGGAATGACGAGGATCATTGTAAACATTTAGAGATAGTTCTACAACATTTGAGAGAACATAAGTTGTATTATAAACTCTCTAAGTGTACTTTCTTTCAAAAGAGAGTGCATTATCCTGAACACGTGATCTCAACAGATGGAATCTTAGTTGATCCAACTAAGATTAAGGTAGTGCTAGAATGGCTAGTGCCCAAAAATGTCTCAGAGGTAAGAAGTTTTATGGGTCTGGCATGATACAATAAAAAATTTGTTGCAAACTTCTCCGAGATAGCCTTTCCAATTACTTCTTTACAAAAGAAAGGGAAGAAGTTTGAGTGGATAGAGAAGTTCCAAGTAGCCTTTGAACTACTCAAAGAGAAGTTTAGTACTACATTGATTTTCAATTGTGACAATCCAAACGGACTTTAAAGGTCAAGTATATCATAAATGCAAAGAGGATGAGTACTATATGCAAGTTAAGCAAGCGCTCACAAGAAATCTGAAAGATGCTAGGTATGAAGGATTTTATTTTCAACCTAATGGATTACTTAGGTATAAGGGGAGATGTATGTATTTGACTCAGAAGAGTTAATAAATTTGGTATGGAAAGAAGTACATGAAGCACCATACTCTAGACACCTTGGAGTAACAAAAATGTTAAAAGATGTAAAGCCATTATATTTTTGGAAAGGGATGAAAGGAGATGTTGCTAGATTTGTGGCTAGGTTCCTTGAATGTCAAAGGGTGAAAGTTGAGCACCATCATCCTACAACTTTGTTATACCCACATGATATTCCAAAGAGAAAGTGGCAAGTCATAAGTATGGATTTTATGCAAGGATTGCCTATGTCTAGGAATAAGCATAATTCCATTGTTGTGGTCATGGATAAGCTTACTAAGGTAGCACATTTTATACCTAGGAATCTAACTGATGGAGCTCCTGTCATAGCTAGAAAATTTGTGTAGGAAGTGTTTAGGTTGCATGAAATTCCTGAGAAGATTATCTCAGATAGGGATTCATGAATCACTTCAAGGTTTTGGAAAACCTTATTTTGTACACTTGGGACTAAATTGGATATAAGTTCAACTTATCATCTAGAAACGAATGGAAAAATAGAAAGGGTGAATCAAGTACTTGAAGACCTACTTAGGATGTATTACATGGACTAGAAATACAAGTGGGAAGATTACTTACCTTAAGTGGAGTTTACTTATAAATAATTCCTACCATTCTACAATAAAGATGGCTCCTTTTGAAGCATTATATGGTCAAAAGTGTCAAACCCCTATATGTTGGGATAAAATTGAGGATAGGGTGAGTATTGGGATAGAGATGTTGGCTAAAATGGAAGAGAAAGTGAGGATTGTTAAGCAAAGACTGGCTGAAGCTAATGATAGACACAAAAGTTATGTAGATGCAAAGTGAGTGCCCCAAAATTTTGTAGTAGGTGACAAGGTGTTGTTGAGAGTGAAACCTCATAATAGTTCAATAAAATTTGGGAAGTCTTCCAAATTAGCTCCATGCTATATAGGACCTTTCTATTAGGGTTAGAAGGTAGATATCTAACAGTTAAATGTAGATTTGATCAATAAAATAGAGAAATAAAACACAGAAAATTAAAGCAGAAACAAGACAACACAAAGAATTTAACATGGTTCACCCAATCCGGACTACATCCACAAAACCACAACCATCCAATGATTTTATTATCCAGTACAAAACATATTACAATCTCACAAATAATCACCTTTTTCTACATACTGTAACCCCTATACCAACCCCTTATAACAAGATTTTTGGAAGCTTCCAAAATTAGGGTTTTTACAAAGTCATTTTTTTCTTTTTCGATGACGAAGCGAAAAAAAATGGGATTTTTTTTTTCTTAGGGGCTGCCTCCCTCAAACCCCCACTTGAGGCCCAGCTCAACTCTAGATCCTAGTGAGGATACATGTTAGGGTGTATAGTATAGCATGATTAGTCACCACATACCAACACTTTTGATATTCTTGAGGAAGTGAATCCGGTAGCTTACTGAATTGCGTTTCCACCAACTCTTTCCAGGATGTATAGCATCTTTCACGTTTCTTACCTAAAGAAGTATATACCAGGTGATAACCATGTGATTGATTGGAATGCTTTATAGGTACATGACCACAGAGTGGTAACACTTAAGCCTATCAAGGTGCTCAGAACGCATAAGCTTCATTTACATAAAAAAGAAGTACTATGATGCAAAGTGTGTAGGGAAGATAAGACTTTAATGGCAAACAAACTCCTTGTTCAATAGCTTCTCTCAAATACTGTAAGTGGACTCTTCAATTCCACTATTCCTTCATGGAGACAACCCAACCACTCAACAAGGGTTCTCACATACAGACACAACCAAGGGACTTGAGAATTTTTTGAACACTTTTATCATGACAAAACATGACACATCAACCAAATTTTGAACTTTGAAAACCTTATTCATCCATCACTCCAATTCAGGCCCATGCATCCTTGTAGCCCTGTCCAATAGGGACAGTCAAAATAAAAAATCCTTAAGAGTAGGAACCAGACAAAAGGTACTAGTTTTAGACACCTTACTAGGACCCCTACAAGTCCTTAAAAGCCCAAGACATGACAACCAAAAGAAAAACCACAATGGGAAAAAATCAAATGCTAAAAGAAGGCCTAATTTGACTGCACAATGCAAGAACATTCCCAAGCACCCTCATTACAACAACACCCACAAAACTTGCAAAATTTAGACTTTTGCACCAATTCTAGGCTTGTCACATAGAGATGCCAGGCCTAGGGCATCAAAGAACTTCCTCAAAACTTCATGTCAGTCCCTAAAACCTTCTTGAAATAAAATTAAACATGAAAATATTCCATTCCACCCAGAGTTAACATTTGTACACGGTGGAATTGGAAGATACAAACTTTTTCTCACAAAACCCTGTTCTTGAGGGTTTCATACCACTTCCAAAAAAATGACTATAACTTCCTCAATACCTGATGAAATTGCACCAAATCACCACCAAATGGAAGCTATTTCATCCCTCTATTGATCCATGTTAGATTTATATCTATATAGAGAGATTTTTGGTTGTACCAAGCAAGTTAGAAGAGAAAAACACAAAAAATTAGAGAAACAGATCTTTTCCTTCATTCATTTCTTCTCAAAACTAATCCAACAGCCTTGCCTAAACCAATAGAGGCATTTTAAACCTGTTTCAAGTCCTTCCAATGTCCCTCAACCAATTTTTGAATTAGGGGACTGTTGGAGAACTAATGACACTTGTTTGAGACCAACTTGACAACTTAAGACCAATTACAATAACATATACTCAAATTCCTCAATCGACTCCATTCCAAGAAAAAATTATCCAAGACACACCTAACATACTAAAAAACATCAAACTATATCATTCCTACTACTTGGTTGCATCATGACAACTTGTATCTTTCTTAAGCCTAGATGCACCAAGTTTACAATATAATCATGAGACCTATTATAACCATTGTAAAAATACCAAAAATGGTCCATTGGACCTTATTACATCATGAAATAAATAAAAACACAAAGAAAAACATAACAAAATCCTCATCGAGGCATTAGGACCCCAAGGTGCCCCTGCACCATACACCTGGGGTTGAAAAGATCTCAAGTTCCACTTGATATTAGTTGCTACAGAGAAGTGCCATGATGTTTGATATCTTCTTCACTCATATAAATTGCATCTTAAGGTGGAAGACCTTTCCATTTAACTAGTTATTCATTGTATACCTTCTTTCTTTTCCTTTTCACCTCCTTGGTGTCTAGGATTGCTTCAATTATCTAAGGTTCAGATGGTGGAAGGTCCTACACCCAATCTTCATCAGCTTCCACACCTATACTTGCATCCAAAAATCCCTTAAAGGGGTACAAGTCAACAACATTAAATATGGGAGAGATAACCACTCTAGGAGGGAGTGCTATCTCATAGGCATTTTGCCCAAATTTATGAATTTTCTTGCAAGGGCCTATTTTCTTCATTTGTAGCTTTGTGTATCTTCCCTTAGGTAACCTTTCCTTCTTCAAATATGAAAAAACCAGATCTCACACATTATACTGAACATTTCTCCTTTTCAAATCTTCCCTCTCTTTGTATTTGTGCACACTCTTCTTGAGATTCTCCTTCACTTGATCATGGATGCATTTCATTTCAATGGAAAACTCCTATCCTTTTGCACTCCTCTTCTCCATTTCCTTCAAATCTCTCAACTCAAAGATTCCCCTTGGGTTCATTCCATACACCACCTCAAAGGGAGTTTTACCTATGCTTCTGTTTATGGAATCATTATAAGCATATTCTGCTTGGGGCAGCACCAAATCCCATTGAAGACCATGCTATTTTGTTAAACACCTCAGCAAGTTACCAAGTGATCTATTGACCACCTCTGTTTTTCCATTCGTTTGAGGACGGTAGGAAGAACTATATTGCAAATTAGTCCCCATCTTTCTCCATAAGGTCCTCCAAAAATGACCTATGAACTTGGAGTCTCGATCTAATACAATGCTCATAGGAATTCCATGGATTCTCACAACCTCCTTGAAAAATAGACCTACAATGTTAGAAGCATCACTAGTGCACTTGCAAGGAATAAAATGGGCCATTTTGTTGAATCTATCAACCACTACAAAGACACTATCAACTCCCCTTTGTTTCTTAGGAAGTCCTAAGATAAAATCCATACTTATGCTCTCCCAAGGTGTATTTGGGATTGGTAGAGGTTGGTAAAGACCAACATTTTAAGTAGTTCCTTTTGTTCTTTGATGTATATGGTGCAAGTTTCCACAAACTTCCTTACATCCACCTACATTTTAGGCCAAAAGTAAAACCTCCTAACCTGCTCCAAGGTTTTTTCAAGTCCAAAGTGCCCTCCAAGACTCCCACTATGCTTTTCTTTTATCAAATTCTCCCCCATAGAGCATTTGGGTATGCACAAATGAGCCCCTTTAAACAATAGATATCTTACAAAACATAATTAGTATATTCATTGTGAAAAGCATTTGAAAATTGAGAACAAACATCAAAAGCAGCCTTGAAATCTTCATCCTCCGTATACATACCTTTAAGAGCTTCTATTCCCACATTTTGTAATTGAACTTCTTGAACCATCATGACCCTTCTACTAAGGGCACCTACAAATTTATTTGCTTGTCCCTTCTTATTCTTTATGGAGAAAGTGTATGCTTGTAGGTATTCAACCCACTTCACGTGTCTTTGGTTCAATTTTTCCTATCCATTCAAGAAACTAAGTGCATGGTTGTTAGTGAGTACTATAAACTCCTTTGGTAACAAGTAGTGCCTCTATTTCTTTAAGGATTGGACCATAGAATACAACTCTAGATCATATGAATAATATTTTCTCAGCCTCATTTAGTTTTTCACTAAAGAATGCAACAGGACTTCCTTCTTGACTTAGAACAACACCTATTTCTTGACCACTTGCATCACATTCTATAGTAAAAACTTTATTAAAATCAGGAAGAGCAAGGATAGGCTATTGTGATACCTTTCTTTTCAAGTATTCAAACCTTTTATTTGCTTCATTGGTCCATATAAACTTACTCTTCTTGTCTCTTTTGATTGTATCTATGATAGATGCACAAATGTGGATGAAATTCTTGATGAATTTTCTGTAGAAGCTTTCAAGGCCATGGAAGCTCCTCACATCATCCACTGACTTAGGTGGTGGCCAATTGAGTATGGCCTCAACCTTTGATGGATCGATTTTCAAACTACCTTTGGATATGAAAAACCCAAGATACACCAATTCTTCCTTCATAAACTCACACTTTTCCAAGTTGATCAACAACTTCTCTTCATGCAACCCTCTCAAGACCTAGCCAAGATGCTCCAAATGCTCCTCTTTGGTCCTGCTAAAGACAAGAATGTCATCCAAATAAACCACAAAAAAATTTCCAATAAAAGGTTTCAATACCTCATTCATTAGTTTCATGAAGGTACTAGGGGAATTAGAAAAGCCAAAGGGCATCACCATCCACTCATAAAGACCTTCATTAGTCTTGAATGTTGTTTTCCATTCACCCCCCTCACGGATCCTAATATGATGATACCCACTTTTCAAGTCAATTTTTGAAAAATAGCAAGCCCCTCCTAGAAAACCCATAAGATCCTCCATCCTTGGCATAGGAAACCTATATCTTATGGTTATCCTATTTATGGCTCTTGAATCAGTGCATAACCTCCATTTTCCATCCTTCCTAGGAGCTGACATGGTAGGGACTGCATAAGGGCTCAAACTCTTCCTCACTAGGCCCTTATCCAATCACTCTTGAACTTGTTTTGCTATCTCTTCATTTTGGGCTAGTGTCATCTTGTAGGAAGCCTTATTAGGCAATGTATCTCTTGGTATTAGGTCAATATGGTGACTGATATCTCGAATTGGAGGCATGGAACTAGGAAATTCATCCACCATAATGTCCTTATGTTTCTCCAACAAGGTTTGGACTTCACTAGGAATAGGTTCTCCTTTGTTTGTAGAAAAAACAAACCTGCACTTTGGCTTAACAATCAAGGCAAACCATAGACCTCCCTCTTCCTTTAAGGTCTTCAAAAACTCCTTCTCTCCTACCACCATGATACTAGACCCAAGTTACTTATCTATACCCTCATCCAGTAAGGGACTCATGGTGAAAGACTCCCCATCTTTTGTTATCTTGTAAGTGTTTTTCTACCCATCATGTTGGGATTTCCTATCATATTTCCAAGGGCATCCTAAAAGTATGTGGTAGGCATCCATGGGAATAACATCACATAGGATTTTATCCTTATACTCCCCAATTTGAAATTCTATCCAACATTGCTCATTGACAAGTACCTGTTGAGCTTTATTCAACCAAGACACCCTATATGGTGTGGGTTGAGGAGTCTTTTTTAATTTCAACTTCTCAACCATCTCTAAAGACACTAAGTTATCAGTAGAGCCTGAGTCTACAATTACCTTGCATACCTTTCCATGAGATTTACATGTGGTCCTGAACAAGGACTTCCTCTGTGGTGGCTCCTTAGTACTTGGTACTTTAAGAAGTGTCCTCATCATCAAGATTTCTCCAAATTCAGGATTAGCAGGTATGGAAGGTGAAGTCACACTTTGAGAATCCTCCTCTTGCACCAACTGGTTTCTCCTATCCCCACTATGAGAGCTTGAAGCTTGTTTCTTAGGGCACTTGAAAACTAGGTGTCTAAATTGGTTATAAGAGTAGCATCTTCCAGAGAATGAGTTAGAGCCTCTCCCATTAGATTTTCCCCTTCCATTAGGTCTCCTACCTCTTAATCCACCTCTTGACTCTTGACCTTGTTCTTCTTTTCCACTTGAGTCCCTTTGTTGTCTTTGTGACTAATTTCTACCACCAAAAATACCTCTTCCTTTGAAGTTTCTGCCTCTACCCCTTCCTTGCTGCTCTTGCTTTCTCTTCAACTTCTCTACCTTACATGCCACTTGGAAACAATCTTCCACTGTCTTAGGGGTCACTAGGCTCATCTCATCTTGAATTGAAAACCTTAGGCCATTCAAATATCTGGCCACTTTCTCCTTCTCATTCTCCACATAGCCACACCTCATACTAAGTTTGTGAAACTCCTCAGTATAGGTTGCCACATCCATGTCCTTTTGTTTTAGGTTTTGCAGTTTCCTAAACACTTACACTTCATGATTTGCTGGCAGAAATTGTGCCTTCAATTTTCTCACCATTCTTTCCCATGAAGCATATGTGTTCTTACCCTCTTTCACTCTTTCTCCTTGATGATAATTCCACCAAGTCAAAGCAGCCCCATTCAGTTTAGTCTTGGAAAACCTCACCTTCTTGTTGTCTTCCATTTCCTTGTACTCAAAATAATTATTTAAGGCATCCACCCACTCTAGTAGTGCCTTAGCATTCATCTGTCCCCCACACATTGGTATGTCCATCTTTACTTCAGAAGCTTCTGCTTTTAAGGTTTTCAAGGCACCAATGAACCTTCTCTCTTCAGGAGGCATCTCCTCTTCCGAATGGTATTCATCTCCACCCTCTATCTCCTCTTATGAGGTACTCTCTTCCTTAGTAGCCATTCTCATTTTCTCTAAGGCCTCTATCTTATCTCTCAAGACCTTCGAATCCTTTGTAACCACAGATCCACCTTTTGGAGGAATTTTCCTTCACACACCTCAAATCACAATCTCTCTTCGAATTTTTCACAATCAGACTTGGCTTTGATACCACTTTGATATAGAGTGTGCAGGGAAGACAATACTTTAATGGAAAACAAACTCCTTGTTCAATAGCTTCTCTCAAATACTCTAAGTGGACTCTTCAATTCCACTATTCCTTCATGGAGAGGACCCAACCACTCAACAAGGGTTCTCACATACAGACACAACCAAGGGACTTGAGAATGTTTTGAACACTTTTATCATGACAAAACATGACACATCAACCAAATTCTGTACTTAGAAAACCTCATTCATCCATCACTCCAATTCAGGCCCATGCACCCTTGTAGCCCTGTCCAATAGGGACAATCAAAATAAAAAATCCTTATGAGCAGGAACTAGACAAAAGGTACTGGTTTTAGACACCTTACTAGGACCCCTACAAGTCCTCAAAACCCCAAGACATGACAGCCAAAAGGAAAACCACAATGGGCAAAACTTCAACGCTACAAGGAGGCCTAATTTGACTGCACAATGCAAGAACCAAAGTATCTAGGCACACCCCAACACCCCTAAGCCATAAAAAATATTACCACAACATCACTAAACACATTTCAACATTCCCAAACACCCTCATTACAACAACACCCACAAAACTTGCAAAATTTAGACTTTTGTACCAATTCTAGGCCTGTCACATAGAGATGCCAGGCCTAGGGCATGAAAGAACTTCCTCCAAACTCCATGTCGTTCCTTGAAACCTTCTTGAAATCAAATTACATATGAAAATATTCCATTCCACCCTGATTTAGCATTTGTACATGGTGGAATTGGAAGATACAAACATTTTTCTCACAAAACCCCGGTTCTTGAGGGTTTTAGACCACTTCCAGAAAAATGACTATAACTTCCTCAATACCTAATGAAATTGCACCAAATCACCACCAAATGGAAGCTATTTTATCCCTCTATCGATCTACGTCATATTTATATCCATATAGAGATATTTTTGGCTGTACTAAGTGAGTTTGCAGAGCAAAACACATAAAATCAGAGAAACAAAGCTTTTTCCTTCATACTTGTTTCAAGTCCTTCCAATGTCCCTCAACTAATTTTTGAATTAGGGGACCGTTGGAGAACTAATGACACTTGTTTGAGACAAAGTTGACAACTTAAGACCACTTACAATAACATATAATCAAATGCCTTAATTGACTCCATTCAAAGAAAAATTGATCCAAGACACATGTAACATACTAAAAAACATAAAACTATATCATTCCTACTACTTGGCTACATCATGGAAATTTTTATCTTTCTTAAGCCTAGATGCACCAAGTTTACAATATAATCATGAGACCTATTACAACCATTGTAAAAACACCACAAATGGTTCATTGGACCTTATTACATCATGAACTCATTGAAAACACAAAGAAAAACATAACAAAATTATCATGGAGGAATTAGGACCCCAAGGTGCCCCTGCACCATACTGCAGTGCAAAGTCCAATGGGACCAGTATGTGAAAGACTCTCCCACTTGGGAAGACTATGCTGAGATACAACAAAAGTTTCCACATGTTTTAAATGCATTTGAAATTACTTGAAAATAATATGTTTTTTATTTGATTAGTTTATTTATCTACATAAAATCATCGGGACGATGATTCATAAGGGGGGAGTATGTCACACCCCATTATGTAATTATCTATTTACTAATACTGTCTTAGGGTAAATTATTGCATGTGTGAATGAAATTAGAATTATGAATGAGAATAAATTGTGCTTGCACTTTGTTATCAATTAATTAATTATGAATGTTATCTCATTTAATGATATGTGATGAAATGCATGGTTATTGAATTGGATATTCTAACTATGGAGAAATATTGTGTAGATGCATATTTTGTTAAAAAATTGACTACCATGGGAATGTGTTAGCTGGATGCAGGTTCATATTCAATCCTCCAGGTGTGAGGGGAAGTATCACTCAGGATAAGGAGTTGTTTAGGTAACCAATAACGTAACCTACTTGAGCTTACACACACACTCATAGTAGAATGGTTGAGTCAAGTTATTGTGTTGGGAACTGGTAAGTCATCCTTAGTATGAAGGGTTTGCATTAGTAAGGGTTTTGATTACTATTGAGTGCATTCTTGGATGATGTTTATCTGTTTGAAGCTTATGAGTTCTTCTTTATATTACTATGCTTGTATTGATAAGGTGAACACACATGGAATGTATGCATATGCATGTCGACGATAGACCATATGCATGACGAAACACATACATGAGAGTACATAGGTAGATTTACCTAATATGCACGCTTATGAATGAGTTGCTTATGAGAATAGTGTTATCGAACATACAATATGACATGTAAGTGTATATATATAGATACATCGCACGTATGTTCTTATCAACAAGATAGTAATTGTGTATGTGCTTGATTGTGCAATCGAATGTATATATATAAGATATATACATATATACATATGTATACAAGTTTCAATACATATTTATGTATGAAAAATGGAAATGTCCATATGCATATATATATATACATACGTACACATGTACATAGAGGAATATATATATATATACGTATACATGTACATAGAGGAATATATATATATATATATATACAGTCGATATGATTATTATATGAATGTTAACTTGATCTTATTCATTTGTATATAAAAAGTATATGTATTTGATTGTCATGGAATATGCATATATATGTGATAGCGTTAAGGCTATTTGTTGACATATAAATATATATATTTACATGTATATATATAAATATATATATATATATTTATATATGATAATTAAATAGAGGTTGATTAGCATATATGCTATACAAAGTATTATGGGATGATTAATACATATGTTTGAAATAATATTAAAGGACAAATTAAATGTAAGTAATGTGCATTAATAAAAGGCCAATATGGAAATTAAACCATAGTCAATACCATTTGGAAATTTATCACTAAATTATATCAGCATATTACTTCAACTTGGAACGCTTTTGTATAAAGTGATGGAAATATTTAAGCCTGAATCAAAAAGTACTTAAAATTCATGAAAATAGGAAATAGAAACAACAAATAATGTGCTGGTCAAAGCATTATTTGAATGCTATTAAATGGGAGTCGACTCACCTTTTCTCTGTCAATGAAATAAACTATGACCAAGTTGACTTAGCTTGTGTGTAACATGTAATTAGAAGACTATTTCAAAGGGATAAACCACACCAAATAGATAGGAATGATGGCTACAACATGATGCCAACATATGAAAACTCTATATTTTGTAGAAGTCTATTTTGGTTGTGAGTCGATTGTCATCATTTAGGCATGTGCGCATTTGAATGTCTTAAACTAGTGTCAACTAAAAGGGTTAATCTATAGAGTACTATGTTGAGTTTACACTCAGATTTTTGCCAGCTTTTTTCTATGTAGTGAGTTGATCTACTTGAGGAAAGGTGTCAAATGGCATGCCTTATCTTTTGGCTTCAATATCTCAATTTTTTTTATAAATAGAGGGGCTAGTTTTCTCATTTGGGACACACATTTCTGCAAACTTATTCTACTACAAATAATCAAAGAGTTATATTTTGTGAGAGCTTTAAGATACTTTGTGAGAGTATAGTTTTATCTTGTGTAAGTGGATATAGTGAGGAGTTTTTTTGAGTTGATAAAGTAAAGCTAGTAAGCTATTGTTGGAAGGTTGTACATCAAGTTAGTCAATTGGATTAAGCGTAATACAAGCATGAGGATCTCGTCTTCTCTTGTTTATCTTTATTTATGAAAGAACGAGATTTGAATGCTTTGTTTGGTATTGCTTGAGAATAGTTGTATTAGGAATTCTTAGAATTTTCTTTGGAAAGGAATAGAAGTTTTATTCTTTTCTATGAAAGTGATTGTATTTACTCCATAATAGGACAATTTTTTTTTCATAAGTATAAATATACTAGATGTGATTAAACGAGGATAGCTTAAGGGTTATTAATTGTTAAGTTATTTGATTGAATTAGATAACTTGTAAGTTACACTTGGAATTTGATTATCCATTGAAGGAAGGGTAACTTGTATTTATGCTTTGTGGGTAGAAATTGTAGACACATGAAATTGACATCATGCATCATCATATTTGTCTCTTCAATTAAATAAATAAGGTTTAATTGATTAATCTCCTAAGTAAATCATCCTTTTAATTAAATAAATCAAACCTTTATTTAATTAAATCTAAAATCACCTTTCATCTCCCCTTGATTTAATTTAAATCCAAATATTTAAGTCAAATGGGTCAAAAGCATCTAATCATCATCTAAGTTAATCTAATCTTGATTAACCTAATATAATCACCCATCACATCCTCTAGCTTTTCCCACTTGCACCAATAAATCATTTTAATTCATTTATAAATTCTTTTCCCTCATTTTCCCTCAACAAGGCATCTTTGGAAGAATATTTCTCAAGTTTGAATATGAAGGAAAGTTGACTTGTCCCTTCCAACATGGCAATAACTTCTCTCTTACATGTCCCCCACTTAGCATTTAACTTTAAAATTCAAATTTGAATCTCCCCCTCTTTGGAACATTGACCAAAACTTGCACATTCCTTAACCACTCACAAGGTGACAAGTGGCTCCATCTTATTGGTCAAATCTTTATCCCACGTTGCTCTCTTTTGAACACTCTTTCAACTTGAGAATCTATAAATGGAAGGCTTATTATTCATCTTAGCATCTACAATGTCATGCAAAATCACTCTCTTCAATTGAGAACTAATTTTGTCCACTTCACTCCATCTTCAAGGCATCTATCATTGAGCTTATCAAGGATTGGGAAAGGGCTTCTTTCCACATCAAAGAAGCACCAATCCACTATGCCATAAATATGTATCTTTCTTTTATGCTCTCAATTAGTTTGTGTTGTTATCTTGTTTATGAAGGAATGATGCATTATTACATAGGATAATTTAGTGAGTTTGCATGAACTAACCTTTGTCATGGAGTTTAGATTGTGTGCAAATTTGCAGGGTGCTCACATATGCTCAATGATAGATTCCTTGAAGATGAGTGAAGCGTATTCAAAAGCCCTCCTTCTAGTGCCAAATGTGTGAACCCCAATCCCAATACCTGCAAAACAATAAGAAAAAACACATTAGATCAAATAATGCAAGCAAGAACAAGGATTCCCCATGAAATCCATTTACCAAGTTCAAATTAGGAAAAAAAAGCAATGAAGAACACAATGAAAACAACAAAATAGAGATTGAATCCTAATTAAACTAGTAAACTTATGATCCCATAGGGGAATTGGTGCCAATTTGATGTGAAAATTGGCCCCTTCCCAATTCCTATGATGCAAGATTGATGTATGTTGATGAGTATTGATGAGTGATCCACTTTGTTGATGCTTGATGAGTGCTTCAATGGAAAAACTTGCATAACCTAGCTATGATTCAATGATATTGGATGAAAATGACTAAATATTTGAGCATAATAACTTTACATAATTTGTGGATGATGAAATGAGGAGATGAGCTCTTTATTTATAGATGAGATTGAAGGATGAATGTCCAAAATAGAGCAATGTGGGACTAACATTCAATCAATGGCAAGATGCCACTTGTCAACCTATGAGTGGATGGAGGATGTGCAAGTTTTGAGGATTGTGCCAATAAATGCCTATTTTTGAATTTTGAATTTGTTGAAATTACATGCAAGAGGGAAGGAAAAATACATTAAATGCCACTTGGCTCAAGGAAAAGGACATGTAAGATGGAGTAAATGCCTTGTTGGATGTACATGTCAACTTGGATTTTTGAATTCAAACTTGGAGAATATTCCTTAAAGATGCCTTGTTGAGGAAAATAGAGATTTAATAAATCAATTAAATCTATTTTCATGTGCAAGTGGTGAAAGTTGGAGGATGGGACATGATATGAGATTAAATTAATCCAAGTTAATTAATTTAATGAGAAATTAGTTGATGTGACAAATTTGACTTAGATTTGTGGATTTATTTAAATCAAATATGAGAGGAATGTGATAAGAGATTAATTAAATAAAGATTTTGATTTGTTTAATTAAAAGAGATGATGTTAGATTAAATTAAATAAGGTTTTAATTTATTTAATTTAATAGATAGACTTTAGATATTTAATCAAATAAAATAAATTATTTAGATTAAATAGGGATAATTAGATCAGATTGATTGATTTAATTATCGAGAAGAGGTGACTTAATTAGATAACTGGTTTATTTAATTAAGAGACAAATATTGATGAATTTAATTAGATAGGGGCATTTGATTAAATGGTTAGACCGAAGGATGATTTAGGATGAAACGATGTTAGTAGGTGGGATCAGATGCACAATGTTAATCGGTACATTTTACGTGTCTACATTTTTCCCCTCTTTGAAGCAATGCACTTGTTGCGTTGGTTCATAGAATAAACGATCTCGATCAAAGCCAAAAAAAATTGATTTTTAAAAAATCTTGCCCCATTGCTACTTGGTGAGAGAAAACATGCCAATATATTTCCCCCTCAAGAGATTGGACAAAAATTTCAATTTTTGGGTGATCTCGTGAAAAAAGAGGACAAGGTGCCCAACAGGTCCAAAAAGGCTCCAGGAGGCCAAAAAAGTGTCTAAACGCAATAAAACGATGTAAAACAGGCCTTGACTAGACAAAAACAGGTTCAAGGGTCCAAAACCCTAGCAGGATAGCCAATTAGGGTGAAAAAAAACCCTAATTTTTAAGCTTAAAAAGGCTCTGAGGGGTCACTTTCAATTCATTTTCACACAACCATCTAGCGACTTTGATATTTGAGCTCTAAACCCCTGACGATATGGCACAATGACAACTTCTGATGCGCATTTTTGATTGAGTCTAGACGTACCAGCGGCCACCCGACATTGGGGCACCAGTAAGTGATCCTTACTTGAACTTTATTTCTTATTTTTTGTGCTTATTTAATGCTTTCAAAGTTAGTCTTTCTGTAGTGGCGCTATATAGCACTGCTCAGAAATCAAACTACGCTACGACGGTGGAGTTTGGAGTTTGAAAACTACGACACTGAGGTCATGGCCCGTGGGGTCATTTGTAAATTGCGACGCGGCGGTGCTCTAGTGACTGGAATTTTTTCAAACTACACCACTGGGAAGGAAAATGCACCGCGGCGGTGCGCTTTCGGCCTTTTGTGCCCTAGCGTCGGAGTTTGATTACAAATCAAACTGTGATGCCTTCACAGATTATGATGCTGGAGTGGTTTCTTAGATGCCCAACAAATTTTTTTTCAAATTTTTTAACATGATGACCCTTCCTGATGCAGGATGCGGCAAGGGAGCTCTACTCCTAAGAGCACAGGTCATGGGATCTGTTTGGTTACTTGCGGGACCTGAGTGATAGAGATCAAGATTAGCTCTGAGACATGGGATTGTGGTACATCGCTTATGCAGTGCCCATTCACACCCACCTTGGTATGATGTTAGCGCTTGCTGAGAGATGGCACAACAAGACCTCTTCGTTCCACCCTCCCATCAGCAAGGCCACCGTCACCTTGGAGGACATTTGGCGCATCCTACGATTGCCGATTCATGGTCGACATGCAATTTTTGATATAGATGAGGGGTGGAATGCTTGTCACAGAGTCCTCACCACAGAGGACATTTTCATTTGTGAGGGGCAGATCGAGCTCGAGTGCCACAGGGCTCTAGCATCTCCCTTTCGCTTGGTAGTTGCAGTGATTATTTTAGGTCTTGTTGCCTCAGATAGACGAGGCCGGTATTTCAGTCCTGGTTGGGGACTCTACTAGGAGCGCATGGCTCGCAACAAACCAGTCTATTTTTCTTGGGGGCTAGTTCTTCTTGCATCCTTGTACAAATATCTTCACGAGTATGTCTACCTCGACGATAGAGCACTCGGAGCAGGTGTGACACTCCTCCACGTATGGGCGTGGGAGCACATTGTTTTCCTTCGGCCATAGATTGTTACAGTTTCGATGGGGCCTGATGATCCCCTTGTATGGCGCTACAAAGGCAGTGTGTCCTTCACACACATAGGCGAGCACGAGATCCCCTATTGGAGGAGGGTCCCAGATGAGATGCTGGTGTTTATATGGTGTTTGTACCTTGGTCAGCCTAGATGGGCCAACAATGTAGATCAACTTTTCTACGCCTGCCAGGACCGCTTCATGTAGGGGTGAGAGCATACCATTATAGAGAGATATCTACTTGAGCATGTGCAACGTCAGTTCAGTGAGCCGCAAGATCAGCCAGACGATGATTATGTGGTTGTCTTCACCCGCACCATGTCACAAGTTTCATGGGGGCGATACATTCTTGCCTCGGAGGCTGTGGACAGTTTCAGACAGTTGGTACCCCGACCATGGGATTACGATCAGGGGCCTGCAGATCTAGGCATGACATAGGCATATAGGGTTTGGTTCCGACCTCCCCTTCATTTGAATATTCCAGGAGTAGTCCCCGATTGATGAAGGGTGAGAGGTAGAGGGGGAGGACGAGGATGGAGGGATGGTACACAACAGGACCAACCGGTCATGCCCCAATTCAACTAGATTAGGTTGATGTACAGATGCAGGATCACCAACAGATTCCAGTAGGTGCACCACCATGGGCTGGGGGTGAGGATCAACCTTAGGTACAACCTCCACGAGCACAACCAGTAGTGCAGCCAACATGGCAGGTGGATCCTCGAGATACATTGATTGCTCAACTGCAGGCCCAGGTGAAAACTGTGACACCCAAGAGGGATCAGGCTAGGACTGAGAGAGATCAGATCAGGGCCAAGAGGGATTAGGCCATACTGCAGAGACAAGCTGCAGAGTTACAGGTGACCATAGAGCTAGGCCGAAGACAACAATTGGAGAGCATGGCAGCCTCCTCCTCTCAGGTTACAGTGTCCATTCTGTCCTACAAGGATGTCGTCTGAGAGGCCGAGTATGACCGAATGCATTATCACGAGGCCATACCTAGAGCAGCACAGGTCCTAGAGCACTCGCAGTGGACCGGTCATAGACCAACAGAAGGTCACGGTGACAGGGCAAGGGCAGCATACAGGGGGGTAGACCTTGATGGAGATGATACTTTTTTTGCCTTATGGGCTCCTTTTTGATAACTTGATGGGCCTTTTTGTACTGATTGACATACATGTATAGTGATCTGATTATTTTGTACTATGACAGTTACATTATTAATGATATATATATGAGATGTCAATGATGATTTTGATGTGATGTGTATCATTTATTTATGCATGTATGGATGATTCTATTTCTATATGTTGTGCAATGATGTTATGGTGCTATATGATGTGTTTATGGATACATTTATTTATGATG
Organism: Sequoia sempervirens; assembly: GCA_007258455.2. Classification (NCBI taxonomy): domain Eukaryota; kingdom Viridiplantae; phylum Streptophyta; class Pinopsida; order Cupressales; family Cupressaceae; genus Sequoia; species Sequoia sempervirens. The sequence continues at coordinate 90,377,942 of VDFB02049217.1, read as the reverse complement.
ATATATGCATTATGCAATGATTATGACTAACAGATCTATATTATGTTGATGCAAATGGTGATGTGATATGTGATATGGAATGTAATATGCAAAATGATACTATGCTTATAAATTTTTTATGGATGTATGTACGTTTTTCATGTGATGGATTTTTATGTTTCTATTTATGCTGATGATGATGTGGAATGATTTATGTAATGAAATGCAAAAATGATTGTGATACTATTTATGAGATGACATGGATGATTAGTGGACGATATAATGCAATGTGAATGCAATGGTCGTGTTTTATATGATAATGCAAAATGAGATGGTTTTCCAAGATGCTTAGAATAACAAATATTAGTATCTTAAACATATTAATTGATAAATGTAATGTATGTGATGCACTATATGCAATGATATGATGATGTTTTATGAAAAAAATGAACATAATGTGTGAGATGACTTTATGATGGTATGCAAGTATGTATGCAATGGACTATCTATGATGCTTATATACCTATTATGTATGATTATGCAGTAGGTAATGCGAAAATGGTTATGAAATGTTTATGCAAATGAATGTTATGAAATGATTTATGTGATAAATGCAATGTGATGTAATAAAGATGGATGTGCTTATTTATGAAGAATGCTTATAATAACATGTTTATATGATGATGGAAATGTAATGCATATATTTCCTATATGATATGTTTATGTAATATGCAAATTTTTTGTGGATGCAGGATCGATGACGATGATGATGGTGATGATGATCAATTGTCATAGTAACTTGTTAGTGCGATGAGCAAGAAAGAAGCCATTTGAAAAAGACACAAGATGATGAAAATGCAAATGATGATGATTACTTGCAAAGGAATTGGGATTTTCAAAGGGCTAATTTTCTTATGTTTGATAACACACGTGGTACGAAATCAAGATGGAATGCATTGATTGTAGGATTGGCACAGATTGATTTGAATACGATTTAGAAACTTTCAAGAAAATGTAAGTTGTAGGCATAAATTGAAATTCCACAACCTTTGCGTAGCTTCCTCCCAGTACAGGTAAGATATGCATTGGGTTTCAAAATTTGTAGATGCAGACTAGTAACTCCAAAACATAGAATTATTCATCGCTTCTTGTTGACACTATGGTTGATAAGGATAAAGGGAATGAAAATGCAACTTGGGTATGCTCCAAAGTATACTATGATGTTGCATACTCATTCAATGACGATGATGAAGAAGGGGTAGTGAAAAAAAAACCCAAGGCCGAGGTAAATGCAGAAGAATCAGGCGTCTCAAGGAATGGGACACAATGCAATGATGAACTACTTGAAAAAATACCTTACAAAAATGTGGTCATATAAAATGAAATGATTGCAGGATGTGCACAAAATGGAGTTGTAGACAAGTCTCTAAAACTTTCACGCAACTGTGTTTGGCGTGGTGTAAAGTTGCGCCACAAATTTCCTATGAGGGAAATGCCTTAAAGAAAGCACGTTCATGTTATCTATGCTATTTATTGTGCAGCGCAGGTAGATTGGAGAGTTTGATTTCTAATCTATCAAACCTAGGATGTCATGCCTATTCATTGCACAAATTGCTCGATCTACATCATCTGACATTGCACAAAGCACAGGTAGATTTACCAGATCAAAGCACAATCTGACATTTATTGTTGACAAATCTACATTGAGCTATGCTTGGAGACTTTATATTTTGCTGAAATCACTTCCACATGCTGCGTTTGGTAAACTAACAGGTATACAAACGTACTTAATACCTTTTCTTCTACTTGTGCGCAGACCTTACTTGGTACTCAAATTTATGAACATTACATGCAGCTGTTTAATATTGAAAAGCTGTGCATCATGCTTTTCTAATAGGTGTGCACAAAAAGATGAGTGAAACAGATTTTTGGAAAAAATATTGTAAAACAAAATACATTTATAGAATAAAAGGTGTAGTTGTTGCAAAAGCAGAGGTCAATGAAGGAAAGCAACTTTTTGATACACAAATGACCTTAAAAAGATGCCTTTTTCTTTTTTTTACAAGAGCACAAAATACCAAATGATTTTAGTTTACCATTAAATATACGTTAAACAAATGGAACAAATCATACCGAAATAGATGATAGAACATGCATTACATTAATGCCAATATACAAAATATAAAAATGAAATTTATTTAAAGCACAAAACCAAGCTGATATAAAATAGTAACCCAAATGAGACAATCATGAAAAAAAAAAATTCACAAGGCCTCAAAGCCCTCCTTCTAGCGCCATATGTGATCACCCTACAAATCTGCACACAATATAAACTCCATGACAAAGGTTAGTTCATGCAAACTCACTAAATGCTCCTATGAAATAATGCATCATGCCTTCATAAAAAAGATAACAACGCAAACTAATTGAGAGCATAAAAGCAAGATGCATATCTATCCCATAGTGGATTGGTGATTCTGTGGTGTGGAAAGAAGCCATTTCCCAATCCTTGATAAGCTCAATGATAGATACCTTGAAGATGGAGTGAAGTGGACAAAATCAGTTCTCAATTGAAGAGAGTGACTTTGCATGAGATTGTAGATGCTAAGATGCATGAATGTACTAGTGTACTTCTTTCCTTTGGGGCATTTGAAAAAATCAATTTTTTTTTGAATTTTGATCGCAGCAAGTTTATTCTTTGAAACAACGCAGCAATTACATTACTTCAAAGAGGGAAAAAATGTAGACACGTGAAATTGACATCATGCATCATCATATTTGTCTCTTCAATTAAATAAATAAGGTTTAATTGATTAATCTCCTAAGTACATCATCCTTTTAATTGAATAAATCAAACCTTTATTTAATTAAATCTAAAATCACCTTTCATCTCCCCTTGATTTAATTTAAATCCAAATATTTAAGTCAAATGGGTCAAGAGCATCTAATCATCATCTAAGTTAATCTAATCTTGATTAACCTAATATAATCACCTATCACATCCTCTAGCTTTTCCTACTTGCACCAATAAATCATTTTAATTCATTTATAAATTCCTCATTTTCCCTCAACAAGGCATCTTTGGAAGAATATTCCTCAAGTTTGAATATGAAGGCAAGTTGACTTGTCCCTTCCAACATGGCAATAACTTCTCTCTTACATGTCCCCCACTTAGCATTTAACTCTCAAATTCAAATTTGAATCTCCCCTTCTTTGGCACATTAAACAAAACTTGCACATTCCTCAACCACTCACAAGGTGACAAGTGGTTCCATCTCATTGGTCAAATCTTTATCCCACATTGCTCTCTTTTGAAAAATATTTTAGCTTGAGAATCTATAAATGGAAGACTTATTCTTCATGTTAGCATCTACAATCTCATGCAAAGTCACTCTCTTCAATTGAGAACTGATTTTTTCCACTTCACTCCATCTTCAAGGCATCTATCATTGAGCTTATCAAGGATTGGGAAAGGGCTTCTTTCCACATCAAAGAAGCACCAATCCACTATGGGATAGATATGTATCTTGCTTTTATGCTCTCAATTATTTTGTGTTGTTATCTTGTTTATGAAGGCATGATGCATTATTTCATAGGAGCATTTAGTGAGTTTGCATGAACTAACCTTTGTCATGGGTTTAGATTGTGTGCAGATTTGCAGGGTGCTCACATAGGCACTAGAAGGAGGGCTTTGAGGCCTTGTGAAACTTTTTTTTTCATGATTGTCTCATTTGGGTTACTATTTTATATCAACTTGGTTTTGTGCTTTAAATAAACTTCATTTATATATTTTGTATATTGGCATTAATGTAATGCATGTTTTGTCATCCTTTTGGTATGATTTTTTCCATTTGTTTAACGTATATTTAATGGTAAACTAAAATCATTCAGTATTTTGTGCTCTTGTAAAAAAAAAGGCATCTTTTTAAGGTCATCTGTGTATTAGAAAGTTTCTTTCCTTCATCGACCTATGCTTTTGCAATAGCTGCACCTTTTATTCTATAAATGTATTATGTTTTACAATATCTATTCCAAAAATTTGTTTCACTCATCTTTTTGCACACACCTATTAGAAAATCATGATGCACAACTTTTGAATATCAAACAGATGCATGTAATGTTCATAAATCTGAGTACCAAGTAAGGTCTATGCACAAGTAGAAGAAAAGGTCTTAACTGCATTTGTATACCTATTAGTTTACCAAACGTATCATGTGGAAGTGATTTCAGGGAAATCTAAAGTCTCCAACCATAGCTTGATGTAGATTTTCCAACAGTAAATGTCAGATTGTGCTTTGATCTGGTAAACCTACTCATACTTTGTGCAATGTCAGATGATGTAGATCGAACAATTTGTGCAATGAATAGGCATCACATCCCAGGTTTGATAGATTAGAAATCAAATTCTCCAATCTACCTGCACTGCACAATAAATAGCATAGATAGCAGGCACATGCTTTCTTTAAGGCATTTCCCTCATTGGAAATTTGTGGTACAACTTTACACCATGCCAAACGCAGTTGCGTGAAAGTTTTAGAGCCTTGTCTACGACTCCATTTTGTGCACATCCTGCAATCATTTCATTTTATACGACCATATTTTTGTAAGGTATTTTTTCAAGTAGTTCATCATTGCATTGTGTCCCATTCCTTGAGACGCTTGATTCTTCTGCATTTACCTCGGCCTTGGGTTTTTGTTTCACTACCCCTTCTTCATCATCATCGTTGAATGAGTATGCAACATCGAAGTATACTTTGGAGCGTACCCAAGTTGCATTTTCAGGCCCTTTATCCTTATCAACCATAGTGTCATCAAGAAGCGATGAATAATTCTGTGTTTTGGAGTTACCAGTCTGCATCTACAAATTTTGAAACCCAACACGTATCTTACCTGTGCTAGGAGGAAGCTGCACAAAGGTTGTGGAATTTGACTTTATGCCTGCAACTTACATTTGCTTTAAAGTTTCTCAAGCGTATTCAAATCAATCTGCAACTTACTTTTGTTTGAAATCAATGATTCAAACAAACTTAATTTAATATTCTGATCCTCACATGATTTCCTTTTGTTCATCAGGAAAACAAAGGAAAATGTAAGGTGTGAAGGTGAAAATGAGGAAAATGAAGGTGTCAAAGGAAAATGAAGGAAAAGCAAGGAGGGATTCTTGTTTGCACAAGGAGCTCGTAGGAAGCAAACTTTGGAGGAATCTTGGAGAATGGAGCATTAAATTCGAAGTTTATAAAGCATTTTTTTAATGCTTGGAGCCTCCATTTACTACTTTAATTTTATGTTTTAAGCCAACTAGATCATTGTTTGTTTTCAAAGTTGGATTAAAATTGAACACTAGAAATTGACTAGACATTATTTTTTTTTGGGATAAAATTGAACAAAAAAACTTCATATTTGATTTTTGGTGCTTAAAATGGTATTTAAAACAAACATGTGTCTTTTATGCTTTGTAATCTTTTATGCAAAATAATCTCATCTAAAAAGGTGTATGCACTTCTCTCGCGCTTCACAGTGACCTTGAGAATCAAAAGTATTTTTGATGACATTAAGTTGCATAAAATATTTCCTCCACACTTCATTTTGGGAACTAAAAATTGAACAAAAATTGTGAGTGTGAGTTAGGTATATCGCGTGTGTTCTCCCTTTGTTTCTAAACAAAGGTCAACCAAACTACGGATGTGCTTGCTAGCTATTGTTTACCTTTAGAGGGGCCTGCCTAAGAGACATCTGAAAGGAGAACTCGAAGGTGACTCCAACCGGTTTTTCATTCGGTTTGGTATATAAATGGATAAGACTAAACTGTCAAGTCCTCATGGTATGTTGTCCTTAGCCGTACAGTGTCTTTCAGAATGGGGTACTACCGTAAAAAGTATACACGCCCCTAGTAGGATTGATTAAATCCTTTAGTGGCTTGCTGGACGCTCACAAGGTGCCATGTCCTTGATGTCCTGTCATTAAGACCCTTGTTTGTAGTAACCAACCAATCCATCCAACGAAGTTTATCAAAGTGGTGCATTGGAACTTAGATTCCAACAAGTTACTTGCCATGTCTGATCTTGGTTAAAATATTGAGGTTAAGACTTCATTCTTAACATACCTTTATATTTTTTCCTTGTTTGCATGTAAAATCATCTCTTCTACTACGAAGGGCATGAGGCAAGCCCACCAAGAAAAACGTACCAATTGAGCTAGGATGTTATATTGCTTGTGAGTCAGTTTGAAAACATAGTGCTTCTATCCAAAACATTGAAACCAACATTAAACAAATCATTCAAATTTCAAACCCTTTAGGAGAAGCAAATATCCTTGAAAAAATTCACATGCCCTTGCTTTCCCTTGGGATTCATTTCCTTAGAGGTTTCTAGGCATTTGGCTTTCATCTCAATTTTCTCCTACTAAGGTCAACATTAGGAAACCTTTGCCTTTATTTCCTTGATTTGCGCATAATGCATTTTGTGGGATGAAAGAAAATTAGGACATTGGACATTCAGTTGAAAACCTAATCAAGAAGTTTTTGTAATAAAAAGAATCCATTAAGCAAAGATTGAATCAATTGGACCCAACACATGTGCTTGGCATCTTTTGGTCATATGGTTTTCATGCAAACATTGGTATTTTGATTTTGAATTACTCTTAGAGAAAGGCATGTTCTTCACTATCTTGGTCTAGTAAACAAGTCCTTCTTAGGTTCATTTAGGATCAAATCAAACACTTCATCCATCCCAAACATTTATCATCTTCATCCCACAAACAACTTTAGAGATTTGGAAACATCATTCTAGACTTGGGTAAATCATCAAAATCAAAATCACCTTGTTTAGTTAGGAGTATGGGAATGCATCCATTCTCATACCTCTAGTTAAATTAGCACCCCTTTGAACAAGTTCATCCTAAGATAACATCTAACATCTTAGGGTTTACAAGTTCATTATCCAAATAAAACAATCAAAATCAAGCCCTAAGTCTAGCATTGATACAAAGTCCCTAAATGTTCAACACTCATATCATTCACCCCTTTTCATCTTTCATCTCATCATTGGTCCTAAACACCTTAGAGGTCACTTTTACAACAAATTCAAAACAAAAGAGGAACACCTACATCTACAATCTCATGCAAAGTCACTCTCTTCAATTGAGAACTGATTTTGTACACTTCACTCCATCTTCAAGGAATCTATCATTGAGCTTATCAAGGATTGGGAAGGGGATTCTTTCCACATCAAAGAAGCACCAATCCACTATGGGATAGATAAGTATCTTGCTTTTATGCTCTCAATTAGTTTGTGTTGTTATCTTGTTTATGAAGGCATGCTGCATTATTTCATAGGAGCATTTAGTGAGTTTGCATGAACTAACCTTTGTCATGGAGTTTAGATTGTGTGCAGATTTGCAGGGTGCTCACATATGGCGCTAGAAGGAGGGGTTTGAGGCCTTGTGAAACTTTTTTTTTCATGATTGTCTCATTTGGGTTACTATTTTATATCAGCTTGGTTTTGTGCTTTAAATAAACATCATTTATATATTCTATATATTGGCATTAATGTAATGCATGTTCTGTCATCCATTTTGGTATGATTTATTCTATTTGTTTAACGTATATTTAATGGTAAACTAAAATCATTCGGTATTTTGTGCTCTTGTAAAAAAAAGAAAAGGGCATCTTTTTAAGGTCATCTGTGTATCAGAAAGTTGCTTTCCTTCATCGACCTATGCTTTTGCAACAGTTGCACCTTTTATTCTATAAATGTATTTTGTTTTACAATATCTGTTCCAAAAATCTATTTCACTCATCTTTTTGTGCACACCTATTAGAAAAGCACGATGCACAGCTTTTGAATATCAAATAGCTGCATGTAATGTTCATAAATATGAGTACCAAGTAAGGTCTGCACACAAGTAGAAGAAAAGGGCTTAACTACATTTGTATACCTGTTAGTTTACCAAACGTATCATGTGGAAGTGATTTTAGCGAAATCTAAAGTCTCCAAGCATAGCTCGATGTAGATTTGTCAACAGTAAATGTTAGATTGTGCTTTGATCTGGTAAATCTACCTGCACTTTGTGCAATGTCAAATGATGTAGATCGAGCAATTTGTGCAATGAATAGGCATAAAATCCAAGGTTTGATAGATTAGAAATCAAACTCTCCAATCTACTTGCGCTGTACAATAAATAGCATAGATAGCAGGCACGTACTTTCTTTGAGGCGCAGCTTTACACCACACCAAACACAGTTGCGTGAAAGTTCTAGAGCCTTGTTTATGACTCCATTTTGTGCACATCTTGCAATCATTTCATTTTATATGACCACATTTCTGTAAGGTATTCTGTCAAGTAGTTCATCATTGCATTGCATCCCATTCCTTGAGACGCTTGATTCTTTTGCATTTACCTCAGCCTTGGGTTTTTTTTTCACTACCCCTTCTTCATCATTATCATTGAATGAGTATGCAACATCATAGTATACTTTGGAGCGTACCTAAGTTGCATTTTCAAGCCCTTTATCCTTATCAACCATAGTGTCAGCAGGAAGTGATGAATAATTTTGTGTTTTGGAGTTACCAATCTGCATCTACAAATTCTAAAACCCAACACGTATCTTACCTGTGCTGGGAGGAAGCTACACAAAGGTTGTGGAATTTGACTTTATTCCTGCAACTTACATTTTCCTTAAAGTTTCTAAAGCGTATTCAAATCAATCTGTAGCTTACTTTTGTTTGAAATCAATGATTAGAACGAACTTAATTTAATATTCTGATCCTCACATGATTTCCTTTTGTTCATTAGGAAAACAAAGGAAAACGTAAGGTGTGAAGGTGAAAATGAGGAAAATGAAGGTGTTAAAGGAAAATGAAGGAAAAGCAAGGAGGGATTCTTGTTTGCACAAGGAGCTCACAAGAAGCAATCTTTAGAGGAATCTTGGAGAATGGAGCATTAAATTCAAAGTTTATAAAGCATTTTTTTAATGCTTGGAGCCTCCATTTATTGCTTTAATTTTATGTTTTAAGCCAACTAGATCATTGTTTGTTTTCAAAGTTGGATTAAAATTGAACACTAGAAATTGACTAGACATTGTTTTTTTGGGATAAAATTGAACAAGAAAACTTCATATTTGATTTTTGGTGCTTAAAACGAACTCATCATTGCTTTGGGATTTAAAACGAACATGTGTCTTTTATGCTTAGTAATCTTTTATGCAAAATAATCTCATCTAAAAAGGCGTATGCACTTCTCTCGCACTTCACAGTGACCTTGAGAATCAAAAGTATTTTTGATGACATTAAGTTGCATAAAAGATTGACTCCACACTTCATTTTGGGAACTAAAAATTGAACAAAATTTGCGAGTGTGAGTTAGGTATATCGCATGTGTTCTCCCTTTGTTTCTAAATGAAGGTTGATCGAACTACAAATGTGCTTGCTAGTTGTTGTTTACCTTTAGAGGGGCCTGCCTAAGAGACATCCAAAAGGAGAATTCGAAGGCAACTCCAACCGGTTTTTCATTCGGTCCGGTATATAAATGGATAAGACTAAACTGTCAAGTCCTCATGGTATGTATTCCTTAGCCGTACAGTGTCTTTCAGAATGGGGTACTACCATAAAAAGTATACGCACCCCTGGTAGGATTGATTAAAGCCTTTAGTGGCTTGCTAGACACTCGCAAGGTGCCATGTTCCTGATGTCCTATCATTAAGACCCTTGTTTGTAGTAACCAACCAATCCATCCAACGAGTTTATCAAAGTGGTGCATTGGAACTTAGATTCCAACAAGTTACTTGCCATGTCTGATCTTGGTTAAAATATTGAGGTTAAGACTTCATTCTTAACATACCTTTATATTTTTTCCTTGTTTGCATGTAAAATCACCTCTTCTACTATGAAGGGCATGAGGCAAGCCCACCAAGAAAAATGTACCAATTGAGGTAGGATGTTATATTGCTTGTGAGTTAGTTTGAAAACACAGTGCTTGTATCCAAAACATTGAAACCAACATTAAACAAATCATTCAAATTTCAAACCCTTTTGGAGAAGAAAATATCCTTGAACAAATTCACATGCCCTTGCTTGCCCTTGGGATTCATGTCCTTAGAGGTTTCTAGGCATTTGTATTTCATCTCAATTTGCTCCTACTAAGGTCAACATTAGGAAACCTTTGCCTTTATTTCCTCGATTTGTGCATAATGCATTTTGTGGGATGAAAGAAAATTGGGACATTGGACATTCAGTTGAAAACCTAATCAAGAAGTGTTTGTGATAAAAATAATCCATTAAGCAAACACTGAATCAGTTGGACCCAACACATGTGCTTGGCATCTTTTGGTCATATGGTTTTCATGCAAACATTGGTCTTTTGATTTTGAATTACTCTTAGAGAAAGGCATGTTCTTCACTATCTTGGTCTAGTAAACAAGTCCTTCTTAGGTTCATTTAGGATCAAATCAAACACTTCATCCATCCCAAACATTTATCATCTTCATCCCACAAACAACTTTAGAGATTTGGAAACATCATTCTAGACTTGGGTAAATCATCAAAATCAAAATCACCTTGTTTAGTTAGGAGTATGGGAATGCATCCATTCTCATACCTCTAGTTAAATTAGCACCCCTTTGAACAAGTTCATCCTAAGATAACATCTAACATCTTAGGGTTTACAAGTTCATTATCCAAATAAAACAATCAAAATCAAGCCCTAAGTCTAGCATTGATACAAAGTCCCTAAACGTTCAACACTCATATCATTCACCCCTTTTCATCCTTCATCTCATCATTGGTCCTAAACACCTTAGAGGTCACTTTTACAACAAGGTCAAAACACAAGAGGAACACGGAATACAAACTTGATCCATACATCATTTGTAATCCAAGTCAACCAAACTATCAAAGCCTTGCAATGCCAATTGATTTTCAAAACTCACATTTATACAATCCATACATGGGATCATTATCTCCTACAAACCTCAATGGTACAACAAATGTGAGTCTACCCAATCTAAATCTTGGAACACCTTTTCTGATGGTAGATTTAAATCCAAGTCCAAATAATCAATGCATGAGTCTTCAAATGACCAATATCATCCCACCAAATCCATACATACCAAAAGTGAATATACCAAGTACAAGATTACCAAACATGAATCCACACTTGGAAAATTTTGGGATAAATATTTTTGTGAATCATACAAATGTTGTTCAAAGTAAAAACAAGATGTTAACAACTCCATGTATTAATCCAAGTCAAGGTAACACCATGCAAAATCAAAGTTACCTAAATCAAGGCAATGTGATTCCCAACACCAACAATGTTCAATTTCAACCTATCATGCCAAATTTGAACATCATCCCAAATCAGAACATTGTCCAAAATAAATTTGTTAATGATCCCATTCAAAAACCACAAGTATGCGTCCCAAATCTTCTTGAATGAAAACCAAATAAACTATATCAAGGGAGACAAGATCTAAATCAAGATCAAATTTTGCGAGATCAAATTGCTACACTTACCAAAGTAGTTGAGTCATTGCGCCAAGAGACATCTCCACCACCATTACCCATATCAACATCATTCCTTGGTTTAGGACTTCCCCCTTTACCTAGCACCAATCACTCCATCCAAATCAATCCACCTAACACCAATCAAGCCATCACATCAAAACCTTTGAATATACCATCGAAATTGCACCAACAGATGGTATCTAATCAAATGACAACATCAATCCTGACAAATCAAAATATGGTCTCTCAAGGATATATTGCCGTGGTCATTCCAACCATTCCTATCACCTCGATCACTCCAACCACCCCTATCACACCCATCATATCTCAAACCCTCACGATCACTCCAAACGTATCTAAATGACTTGTCACTACATCCAACACGATTCCAAAACCACCATTGCCATCATCGCCCACACCACTCCTTGGCTTAGGGCTTCCCCCTTTACGAAGTATCAATCAAACCAACATCCTAAACATGAATCAAAACATCATGCCAAACTTTCAGAACTTTTCATTGACATAGCAACAATAGATGACAAATGTAGAAGCAATCACAATATCATCAACCACCCCCATAATATCTCAAAACATGGTCTCTCAAGGACCAATCACATCAATTACACCATCCACCACTCAAATACCAATCATGAATATGACGACACCTCTTATCACCACAACAAGCACTATTACAAAACCACCTCTGCCACCACCACCACCAAAACCAAATGCATCAAGACAATATAACATTGCGCTAAAAGCTCACCAAGCCTACCAAAAGGCCATCCAACAATATCTAGCCACATAACAAGCCTCTCAAGCTTCCCAAGCCTCTCAAGCTACCCAACAAGCAAATGGTGTTCAAAATCCCAACAAAATGTTAACAAATCCATTTATCAATCCAAGTCAACGATCACATGATCAAGACCTATCCAACAAAAAACACATGGAAGATGTTTCTACCTCATCCGAAGATCAAATCAACATACATCAAGAGTCACTTTTCAATCATGATCAAAATCCACCAACAATACCCAACAATGATCCAATTCAAGAAATGTCAACATCATTTATGGTTGAAGACATTGGAAATCCCTCCACCACAATTGTTGAAAAAAATGATCAAGACCTCTCCATCGATGAACACCTTGAAGATGTTTCCACCCCATCCAATGATCAACTCACCATACATCAAGAGCCACTTTTTAGTGATCTATTTCAAGGAGTGTTAGAATTATTTGATTCTATTGACATAATGCATGATCCATCGACCAATTATTAGTTAGAATTATTTGATTCTATTGAAAATGTCTCTACATTGCCTTATGAGTTAGAGGACATATCTCAAAAGTTTATTCCAAAGCATGATCAAAATCTATCACCAAAGTCTAGCAATGGTCCTTTCCAAGATATGTTGACATCCTTTGACCTCATGGTTATAGATACTGAAGGAACCCTAAACTCGACACTTGAAGATATTGAACCACTTACCATGTCTAATGATGACATCCAAGAACCCCTTATAAGCAATCCATACTTTGAAATTGACCCATGTCAAGAACTTGATCCAAAGCATGTCAAAGGCAATTCTAAAATTATTCAGGATCAAGAATTCGTATCTACAAGATACTACAATGATCTAATGGACACTCTCCTATCTATAAAAGATGATCATATCCACATAGCACATACTCCTCCATCTACCCATGAGATGATTTCTTTGGATGGACACGTCGATGATCTTCATTCAGAACAGGATCCCTTTACTCCTAACATTATTACACAAAAAGAGCAAGTTATTGATTCCTATAGTCAAACTGAGTTGAAAACATCAGGATTAGACATATCCCAAATTCAGAATGAGGACATCATGTATGAAGATATCCAATAGTATCCACTCAAGGAAATAGGTTAGACAAAACAAGATATTCCGAAGTCAGTAGAGCAGCAAATTCCAATAACATCATCTACAATGGTCATTTATCAGAGAATGTATTCTAAACAAGAGTTCTCAGAACAGGTAGAATCAAAGCATGAAGGTGCTACTACCACCATACTGGGGGAAACTATGTCTCAAGAAAACACCAACATAGGGAGCACGAAGAATCCTTATGATGAAACCGATGCCAATACTACAACTAGCCATATCATGAATCTTCATCCACCCATCACCCCATCCACGAATTGGGACCAACACCAAAAGAAAGATTTGAATCAAAGCACAAGGAACATTATTAAAGAAGAAGAAGCAAAGAATAATAATGGAAAAATAAAATACACATGGATACCAAAGAATACAAAGAAATATTATTCCTATCAAACTCCATTAGTCAAAGAAACTATGGGGGAAAATAAAAAAGGGAAAATTATCCATCAAAGATGTCCATAAAAGAAAAATAGGCTTTTCAAGCGACGTACAAAGTATATCAAGCAGTTGGCCCTAATTCCATGCACACTTCCATATCCACCCATCATTGCTCATCTTCCCAAGTTTGGAGAGTCAAAGGTTCCAAACTGTCAACCAATCCATCTCCTATCCCTAAACACACTCCATCCACGCCTCCACGTATGATATCCAATTCTCAAATTGACCATGTATTGGCAACAACCCTTCACCATAAGGATTCTGAAGGCTCTCTATCACGATGTGCGAATAGAGACAAAGTTAACACTGGTATCAATAAAGTAGATCAAGAATCCCAAAAGTTGCATTCAAGTGCACGTATCTTAGCAAAGAAACTTCTTCAAGCAGACTATCAATGGCACATCATGACATAAGCATCTACATCAACAACACCTTGTGGTTCAACATGAGCTTTAAATCTTTCATAGAAAAATACAAAAAATCAAAAAATATGAAAATCCAAAAAAAATAGAAAAAAGATTGAAAACAGTGAAGAAAAAAATCGTCCTCTAGTGAAAACCGCATGGGCGGTGCTTTGGGCAGGTACCGTGATGAAAACCTGGAAAATAGGTGTCATGTGTAGAATTGAGCATCTATGTGCGCTAGTTTAGGTGAAAGCATCTTATCCCATCCATAATAAATCCAACATTCCATCCATCTCATGCATAATAAATCCATTTGCATCCATAGTCCAAATTATCTTGATTTTGGTAAAATTTTACGTTTGCTTATGGTAAACATCTTGACATGGGTCATTTTCATTGATCCTATCCTATCCAATGTTATCTAAGCTATGCAACATTATCCAAATGAGCGTTCTTTATTCAAACACCTTATCTTATCACAAAATAATCCTTGGCATCCTTCTCATGCTTTCCATATACATCCATCCATACACCTATCTAGGCATCTAGCCATAACATTCCATACATTGCTAGACACTGGGGGTAGATATTTAGATCTAGCTTCAGGAATAAATTTGGATCTATATCCTCCAATGTATGTGGTGATCCGAACATTGGAAAATGTGAAATCAAATTGGTCAAACCACCTGTGAGAAAAATTTCAAATCACTAACCCATGGCATATTTTGACAAGAAGACACTCCTTATCAAGCTTCATCTTTCATCGAACATCAATCCAAACAATCATTATCATTTGAGTCTAACGTGTACATTAACATCACATCAAATCATCCAAAACATCTTTTGTTTCAAACCAAGCTTCATCAATCCTGATCAGTCAAATCCATACATTGTTGTGCATCCTCAACAATGTTATCATCATCAATCCTGATCAATCAAATCCGTGCATGTTGTGCATCCTCAACAATGTTATCATCATCAATCCTGATCAATCAAATCTGTGCATTGTTGTGCATCCTCAACAATGTTATCATCATCAATCCTGATCAATCCAATCCTTGCATTGTTGAGAATCCTCAACAATGTTATCATTAGCAATCCTGATCAATCCTTGTGTTTCTTAACACAATCCTTGCATTGTTGTGTATCCTCAACAATGTTATCATCATCATCAATCCATTGATCTAATCAATCAACATTAGCTTGGTTTTTAACAAAATCCCAAAATAGAGCACTGATAGCATCAGACACATCCTTATCCAAATCGTCAAAACATGCAAAAATCCAAAAACATCCAAAACATATCAAAATCCAAAAACACTCAAAAAGTTAGAAAAACATCAAAAACATGGTCATCTGAACTACGTCATCTCTGAGCTTAAACATAGGCAAGGCTAATCTCTGATCAGCCCCCGAGACATCAAAATCCAAAAACATTCAAAAAATCAAAAATCAAAACATTTGTAAAATCTTGAAAATACCAAAAATAGCCTCAAAACATTTCAAAACATCAAAAAATCCAAATATTTGAAAAAATCCATCTGTCTCATCTCGCTTTCACTTGAAATAATCAATCATCCATAATAAACTGATCGCCACCTTCATCCTTTGGCAACACAAACATAAACAACCACAACAATCAGCAAAAGCAAACTTCAAATGTAAAATCAAAATCGAAACAACAAACTTTTAAAAAAGAAAACCTTCATCATTCACAAACATGTCAATCGACCTTGTATCAACAACCTTTCAAACAAACCTATCAACTTTCCACCATCCACTAACATGTCCTAGGATGTATCCTTCCTACAATGGGCATTATCTTTTGGCAAAACACTTTGGATAAACGAAATGGCGTGCCTCCATCCACTAACATGTCCTAGGATGTATCCTTCCTACAATGGGCATTCTCTTTTGGAAATAGTTTTGGTTCTTATCCTAAAACAAAACACATCCCTTTGGCTCAAGGTATGAAGAAAATTGGCTTGTTTGCGTACTTGATCTTTTCTTTTGATTTATCTTATTGCGCTCATTCCAAGGACCTCTCGATGATATCCGAATGAAGGATTTAGAGAGATAGGAATGGGGCAACGATCACTATCCTTTTGTCTGTTGTGCTTGTTGGATGTTCTTATAATATAACTTGGCGAATACTTGCTTTGTTAGGTACATCCTAGCAAGGTTTATGTATGTCAAATGTGAACAAGAATACTCCTATCTATTTTTTGAGTCAAAGTCCATCACACTAGGTACAACGCCATCCTGGTTCTTTATACCTTGATGCATCGTGCTTATGTGTGTTATCAAACATAAGGTAAGTAGCCCTTTTAAAATCCCAATCCTTGATAAGAAAATCATCATCATCATCATCATCATCATCTCTAATAAAGTCTCATTAGATCATGGACTTGTTGGATCCTCTTGTCATCATCTCATTTCTTCTTTCTTCTCCCGTGCTAACATAACATCACCAATGCATCCATCTTGCATCCATCATGTATCCACAAACCATCAGTATTTTGCATGCATGTTCATCATCATAATATAGATTTTTTAGTCTAAGCATCTCATAAAATCATACATTTGCATAATCATAGCATATCACATCATCCATCTCATCCATCTCACATCATATCATCATTTAAGTTGTTTAGGATAATATAGATTGGTTATTCTAAGCATCTGAAAATCATCTCATTTGTATCACCATCATAACCATCCATTTTGAACCTCTTTATCACGAGATCGACCCTCAAATCGAATATTTTCACTTGATCTATCGAGGGGGCAATGTACTAGTGTACTTCTTTCCGTTGGGGCATCCGAAAAAATCAGAAATTTTTTGAATTTTGATCGCAACAAGTTTATTCTTTGAATCAATGCAACATGTACATTGCTTCAAAGAGGGGAAAAATGTAGACACGTGAAATTGACATCATGCATCATCATATTCATCTCTTCAATTAAATAAATAAGGTTTAATTGATTAATCTCCTAAGTACATCATCCTTTTAATTTAATAAATCAAACCTTTATTTAATTAAATCTAAAATCACCTTTCATCTCCCCTTGATTTAATTTAAATCCAAATATTTAAGTCAAATGGGTCAAAAGCATCTAATCATCATCTAAGTTAATCTCATCATGATTAACCTATTCTAATCACCCATCACATCCTCTAGCTTTTCCCACTTGCACCAATAAATCATTTTAATTCATTTATAAATTCCTCATTTTCCCTCAACAAGGCATCTTTGGAAGAATATTCCTCAAGTTTGAATATGAAGGCAAGTTGACTTGTCCCTTCCAACATGGCAATAAATTCTCTCTTACATGTCCCCCACTTAGCATTTAACTCTCAAATTCAAATTTGAATCTCCTCCTCTTTGGCACATTGACCAAAACTTGCACATTCCTCAACCACTCACAAGGTGACAAGTGGCTCTATCTCATTGGTCAAATCTTTATCCCACATTGCTCTCTTTTGAACACTCTTTCAACTTGAGAATCTATAAATGGAAGGCTTATTCTTCATCTTAGAATCTACAATCTCATGCAAAATCACTCTCTTAAATTGAGAACTGATTTTTTCCACTTCACTCCATCTTCAAGGCATCTATCATTGATCTTATCAAGGATTGGGAAAGGGCTTCTTTCCACATCAAAGAAGCACCAATCCACTATGCAATAGATATGTATCTTGCTTTTATGCTCTCAATTAGTTTGTGTTGTTATCTTGTTTATGAAGGCATAATGCATTATTTCATAGGAGTATTTAGTGAGTTTGCATGAACTAACCTTTGTGGGAAAGAGAATAGGTTGTTTCTAGGGTTAAAGATTACCCATAGAAGGAAATACCCATGCATAGTTTATAGAGACCTAAAGTCAAATTGAGCTTGAGTAATGTATGTGAGTAGGATGACTATCACTTGAAGTAATAAGTGAGAACACTTTGGCTAAAGTAGTGTGATTTCCTTTGGCTCCACTATCAATTCACCACGATCCATTTATGGATGATAGTCCAAGATTTTAGGAGTTACAAGTTCTATTCATGTAGGACACAAAACTAAGCTCATAATGGTTGTCATTATGAGGTTACTATTATCAAATAGATTTGCACCCTGTTGAAACTGAGAGTTCAGGAATCTATAGACACATGGAAACGTTCTTGAGTCGTGGGTAACTCATTGCAAGAACGAATCTCCAAAGTGAGCTGGTTCTTCAAATGATAAATATTATTCTAAGTGATTTTCTGAGGAAAAGAGTTAGAAAGATGACTGAAATTAAAACCTAGGACTAACAGATAATTCACTAGACTTATGAAAATTTAGACTTAACCACTCATAATAGTTTTTCTATCATAGTAACCCTCACGATCTCATTAGCACATATTTCATCAGTGATTTGCATGAAGATCTGAAAGAACTAAATACAACATGCAACCTGAAACCATGTAATTATGAACAAAGGTTTACAATAGCAAGACATATAAGGATTCAAGTTTGAAACACAAAGACATCATATTGCCATTACAAAACTGAGACAAGAAAAGTGAGAAGGAGAACTTTGTTGCTTTATTAAAACCGAAAGAGTGAACCTATCAAATTGAGTACAAAAATAAGCTTACAAGCTCCACAATGCTGAGAGCAAGAAACTGTAATCTAAACTGAGAAGAAGGAAGAAAAACTAAGTTTTCTTCAAGATATAATCCTCCAAACCCTAATCTGAGCTCACAAAGAAAGCTCAAGGAAAAGGCCTCAAAACTGTCCCAAAAGTCTACATAAAAGTAGAAAAAACACACTTTTTTATGTTCACACTGAAAAGCTCCTAAAAATAGGCTAAATCTGCTTTAAAAGTAAATAAAGCAGCTTATCCATCCAATAGACAACTCAAATCCGACCCAAGGAAAAAATCTCAACAATCTGCTTTATCCCTGCTTTACATAGTTTGCAGATTTTATAATATTCTCTCAATCTGACCTATTTTTGCAACTAAAAGATTTTTGAAAATCTTTTGCAAAACAATTACAACCTTATATCTCCATTACAATCTTGATTTTCTCAAAAAATCACAAAATATACAAGGCATATTATTCTCTCAATACATTAATTGATTTCTTAAAAAATCAGTTGAAAACAAAAATAAACCCTAAGTCACAAGGGTTTACTCAGCAAGACATAAATGTTATTCATCTTTTGCTTTAACTGATTTTCCTCAAAAATTAGATAAAAGATACTAAGTCACTCTGCATTTCTTTGACAAAGGCATAAGATTATCAATACCTAAAACCTAAAGTCTTACACCATGAAACATTTAATCAAAGCGGACCTATAGACTTAGGCATATGGGCATCACTCAACCTCACAAGGCTCGACCCAACATAGGGGAAAATCGGCCACATAAAGTTAATATTTCAAAAGTTTATGCAAAATCGAATTAGGGCATTGATGTTTGACTAAAATCAAGGAAAACCCTAAAATTGCACCATTTGCACTTAGAGAATTTTGGGGAAAATGCTCTGCAAGAAGAAAATGCACGTCGCCATGAAGAAGATTAGAGTTTGTTTATGAGCCTCCATTCAAGCTTCCATTCTTCAAATCTCCACCATACTCGGCCTCTGATGGTAAGAATCTCTTGTGAGTTTCCTGTGGGTTATCTGGAACTCTTTGCTTGTTTTGAGTCATAGTTTTCGCCTTGAGGCTACTACTGCTTATGTAATCTCTTATGCATTTTGGCTCTATTGTTTCCTTCTCTTGCATTTGCATTTTTTGATCTTCATTGTGGGAGATTACTACTGCATTTTGAAGCTTTTGAGAGCTATCCATGGCTTGCTTAATCTCCTCCAGCGTGCATGGTAAGCCTTCCTTCCTCCTTTGGAAATTCTTTTCATGAAACAGAAGCTTAAAAGCTTCATATACTCCTGCAGAGATGTCATTTTATTTAAAAACTTAAAGGCCATCTATAGGTCGCGCCATGAATGAGCTCAAATCTATATTATTGTAGAGATTTCCATGCATTTTGATTGTCTTTTTGCTTCAGCTAACCTCAAATATGATGGAACTTACATGGGCTATCCTCTAACTGCGAAATGATATACCATTCAAGAGCTAAAAACTCTTCTCCAGGCTGCGCCATGAATTTATTTGTTAAGAGCTTTTTGAGTATTTTGAGCTCGACCCATCATGATTTTCCTTCTCTTTTGCACTTTTAGAAACAAAACTAGATGTGGGCATTCATTGTTTTGCAGAAATATTACCTCCTATGGAGCTCGCTCGACCTACTATGACTGTTGCTTTCTTTTGAAATTTTTGTGGTTTCCTATAAAAACCTTGACATGGGTGTCACTGAAAATTGTAGAATCTGTATTTTAATTTAAAACCCCATTGTGGTAATTTGATGTTTTGAATAAATTTGTGTTTAATTTCACTAGAGCTTGACCCATGTCGATTCTCTACCTACTTTTGCATTTTCTTATAAAACCCTGATATGGGTAACTCAAAAAAATGGAAAATCTTGTCCTTAAATTTGAAACCCCCAATGTGGGTATTCTAGAAAATGAGCAAAAATATGTGTGTTTTGATATTCATGTAAAACTCGGCCTGACCCATTATATATTTCCTTTGACATTCTAAAATTTTGACTTTCCTTCATATGGGTATTTTAAATTCTGAAGAACAATCTTATCTGAATATACTTTCTGTTGTATTCCAGCCCAACCATGGAACACTGTGTAAAGCTCGTATTTTTTCAAAACCCCACCATGATAACTGATATTCAAAAGGAAAACACACTTCCTTTGTGTTTTGTTGAAAATCCTCAAATGAATTTATGAGATTCTGAAACAAAATATCATGAATTTAAACTTTCATATGGCTTCCTGTACCCTAAATATATTGAACCTTTAGGTATCTTATGTTTACATTTTCAATTACTATTATAATGTTGTTTTTCCTTGCACACATAACTCCTTTTGATTGAACTTGTAGACTATTGTTTTCTTTAGTCTCTCATAGTTATGCTCTTCATGGATGCACCCCAAACCTTCATCCATATCATGTTCAATGCATACATGTTGTTTGTTCTGAAAATGACTCTATGTATATGAATCCTTGAAATCCTGCTTGATAATTGTGAATTTTCTGAAAGTATAGCTTAAATGACAAAAACCATTGAATGATAGAACAACACAAATGTCCAAACAGTGTATTTTGATTGTCCTCCTTTCAAAACAATGAGGTATTTTGCATTCTCATCCAAACTGAAACTGGCTATCTTGTTGAATCATTCACTTCACTTTACTAATCAGTTGGCTATTGGTCACTGTATTGATCTTGTCTCCTTATTCTGATTGAAATATGGAACTCCTTTGCATGTCTCCATGCTTGACTTTCCTTTTTTTTAAAGTATGCTCTTCTACTTAGCACTCTTCATGCATTTTTATGCTTCATTTAATAAAACTGTTCCGTGCACTTGCTTTCTTCTGAGATGAAAATTTGAAACAATTCTCTTCGTTGAGGCATTACGTATGCCTGTTCACTATCCTTGATTGAGAAAAAGGACACTGTTGAACCTTGCATAATATCATGAACATGATGACTCATAATACTATGGCAGGAAATAAACCATACAACAGTGTTTAAGATGAATGTACTCAGTTGAATTAATCAGGCTGATTTAAATTAACTGTCCACTTGTAGCTTTCAGAATTTTTTTTGACTGCTATGAATGAAAAGTTGGCTTGATGGCTTGATGAATGAATTATGTTTTACTCTTTCAGTTGCATTTCCTTTCTTGTCATGAATATGATGATTGCAATTTATATCTCGGCCCACTTGCAATGAATAAGGGGCAGCATGCCGAGCTCTACCCTTGTGGGAGCCCATTTTTCTCCACATGCTTGGTCTTCAAATGATAATCAGCTTCATGATTTTCCCTATACCTGCACAAAGAAACAAACGATGTTAGCATAAAACAATATATGATCATGTTGATATATCTTTTTCAGCTCATGTTTCTGCACTTTTCTTGATTGTTTCAGTGCATGATTAGTAACATACTACATTATCATTGATGGTTCATGTAGGTATATTCATAGTCAGAGCCTCTGACATCCCTCTCTTCCTTCCTGCAGGTCAACGGAGCTCTAAGAAGACAAATGGTGCACCACTTCTGTGTCGTCGTCAATCAATCAAGTAATGATGATTATGTTTATACTTATGTGATTATTCCTTTTATGCATCTTCCATAGTGTAGTGTGTTGTTTATGATGCACTTTGACAGTCCCATCCATGGCTTGTGTGGATATTTTATTTCAATCGTATGCTTTTCATTTTGAAAAGAAAAAATGCATCTCAATGCAAATTTGTACTATCATTTGAATTCTTGCAATCAAATGAAATTCTGTAAATATGAATAACTTTATGAAATAAAAGAAAGCAATTGAAATTCTTTGTTATTGAACACTCAATCCTGTACTTCATTTGATTGTAAAATGATAAACAATTCTTGAAACTCTGTTTCCTCACCTCAATTCATAACTGCCACTTATAAAATGATAAACAAGATGCAATCAACACTTAGCATATGCATAAATAACTGTATTTTCCACCTTTAAATATAACAGTATTTAATCCAGCTCCACCAATTGAGTTGTAGCAAAAAAATTGGTAATAGTTACTCCACCAATATCTTCATCGAAGAGTAGGTCCATCTATTGTATGATAGAGGTGCAGGGGACGACATATGAGTCTATGGTTGGCAAAAAAGTGCTTTAGTGATGCTTCTCCTCCCCAATAGGTGACAAAATACCATGATTTGAAAGGATATTCCTAGGCCATCTATAACTATTTGCATGAAAGCTCAGTTGATTTGTGTATTTACTTTGTACACATTCTTTGGAATATTGTAATATGTGAAATATTATTTGGAATGGAATCAATGTTGATTATTGTTATGACATCTACGTTCATTTGTTCTCTATAAAGAAAAGAAAACTTTTATGACAATGGTTAAGTTACATAGTTTATTTACTCGAAAGTGAAAACTTAGGAAATTTTACTTGAATGAACGATTGGCATGTTTCAACAACATCCATCAAGAAAGGAAATTTTTTGGAACAAATAGTGTTGTTTCTTGCAAGCAGTATCCCAACAACTCAAAGATAAAAAGGATAATTATTTTTTTGGAGGATTATTATTATGTTCTAATAGTTTATTTTGTTGCATAAAACAAATCTATATCAATGGCTTCAAGGGATTTTGGTTTATCCAGGTTCTTAGTGATCATGCACATACACAATTTTGGAGAAAGATTGAAAGGGAGAGATTGTTAATTGAAGAAGATGCTAAGCATGCTACAAATACACAAGTAATATGGGATATGAGGATGTGTATTAAATATTTGTGTCATGATATTACATAAAATAGGAACATTTTTTCAGGGATTCTTCAGGATTCTTAAGAGGAAGAAGCAACTTCATGCAAATGCAGGATCAAGGCTTGGTATGTAGTTTGGTATGATTGATCAACTTGGATACATGATATTGGAGATATATGTTTAAAATTTCTTGATGAGAAGCAATTTTGGGAAGGGAGGGCTTGTCATGTCCCCTTTTTCTAAAATTAGCAATTTCTTTTTTTAGTAACGCTAATTATCCTAACTTAGCAAGTCGGGTTTCCAATAATAGAAAGTCAGGTCCTGTAGTGGAACTGAGAAAGTTGTTTTCTCAAGGTGAATTAATTAAGATAATTTGGGAGGTTAGATATCAAAGGTTTATTAAATATTTAATTGGGTGTGGATTTTTGGAAAAAAGGAAAAATGGATTTTTATTGGCGTGTGAAGTGGTACACGAAATGGAAATATTTTATTATTTCCCTCGAGTGCACTTAATTTTTGATTTTTCAATTGACAGTGGAGGTTACACACTTTGAATGCAAGCATATTTTCTAGAGCTTTGGGATTTGGGTTCCCAAGTTGGTGGTTACAAAGTTTTGGTGTATTTATTGTTGTATGTTGATTTTTTGGGGCATTCTTGCATATTTTCCTTCATAGGTTTTTGTACTCTTTTGAGGCTAAGAAACTGAAGAAGAAAGAATCTTCGATAATGGTAAACCAAGGAGATTGATGCTTGAAGGAAGAGGTTCTGATAGTCTGTAGAAGCAATTTCACACAAGAATTTCCAATATGTTGAATAGTTGAAGTTTATTTTAGTATTTTGTATTTTGCTGGCAAGTGGAAGTGTGATACTTGGGGTTTGAGAGATTTATTTTTTTCAGATGTTAATAACATATTTTGGGATGTGGATTTTCTATGATTTCATGTTTTTTGATGTTATTTTATCAAAATAATCCTTGGTGTTGAGTTTAGAGAATTTTCTTGCAGGTTGGGTAAAGTTTAGTGTGTGTCTGTGCTTCATATTTGCTCTCTATTTTGAGCATAGTTACAACAGATGCATATTATTGTTAGCATCTATATGAGACATAAATAATAATTTATTCCCACATTAAAAATTAGTAAAATATATTCTCTTTTGGTTACCTCAAATTTTTGGTTATTTAATGGTGTTTTTGAAGCAATTATTTGAACACCCAATTTCTTGGTTTGATCATATTTACAATTCTAAAATAGTTATTTGGAGAAGTGTTAAATTCAACTTAATTTGTAGCAAGGGACATTACAATACATGTGCTTCATATAGAAAAATTAGGTTTTGGTACATTTCTAGAAATTTGTTCACTTCCAGACTTGAACCTTTGAAACGCATGACCCCTTAGACATCATCAATGATTTTAAGATTTTAAGATTTTCAAATTACCTATCTAGTCTTGGGAATACTTGCATCTTAGAACAACTAGTTCAAGGTGAAATTTTTTGTGCACATCCCTCTATGTGGTCTCTGTTCAGATCTGGCTCTTGTTTTGGAATTTTATTTTTCAAACCTTCCTAATTTTGTCAAACATCACTAGTTGGATCCATAACTTACATGGTATAATATTTTCATTACAAAAATTTGTGATGCATAATTCATATTTTATTATCAGATCTTGTTAGGCAATTCAAATAATTTTTTGTTACAAGAATGCGAAAATAAATTTCTCTCTCCCATTTTGTTATTTTTCATTGATCCCTCCCAATATCACTCCTAATTGTGAGGTTATTTTGGTGAAAAAGGATGCAATCATTAAAAATCATGACAATCATGTTTGTTCTTCTTCTAATATCTCTCCTACTTGTGAGAGTATCTTGGTGCAAGAGGATCCAATCATTAAGAATCATTTTTGTTCCTCTCCCCATACCTCTCCTACTTGGGAAGATATTATGGAAAAATAGGATGAAATCATTGATACATTTTCAAATGATAGTAAGATGGATGATATAGATGAAGGTTCAAAATTGACATTATATTCCCCATCAATAGAATATCGTTAACAAGTAATTAACTTAGTTGAAGTTATGAAAATTATAACTCTAATTATTGGACCACCTAAGACACCTCTTATTTTAGGACATCCAAAACCTCATGGCCATATACTAAAATTTTAAAAACAACTCACTAATAATCATGTGCTACAATATGGGTTGAAGCAACCAAGTTATCACACAGTTTCTCACACATATAACACTAGAAGTAATAAGCAACCAAAACATATAACATCCATTCCATTACCCCGACCATATCTTCCACCCCCACCTACCCTTTCTCAGCATAGTGGTAAAGAATATGATCTTGTTGAGAAACTTCGTAATATTCTAGCCAAGATATCCCTTTGGGACTTGATTCAAACATCACCTACATAGCATAGGATGCTCCAAGAGGCTATGCAGAAGATTAATGTCCCACCTTTTGTCAAACCAAATGATGTAGCAACCTTGTTTGATTGTATGCAAGCAAAAAAGTTGGATATTACATCCCCTCAACATGAATTACCCTTAGTTGAGATCCAAAATAAACATGAAGCTCTAATGATAATGGTTATAATTAATAAAAATAGAGTTAGATATACTCTTATTGATAATGAATTAGATCTTAATGTTTGTCACATTGATATTTTAGATAAAATTGCTATGGATATGAATCACATATAACATGTTAATCTTGCTATCCTTGTTTTTGATAATGTTAGTAGGCAACCATTAGGGATAATATCACTACCCCTTAAAGTTGGGCATGTGACTTTTCCTACCCTTATCCATTTCATGTCCGATACTCTCTCATACAATCTTCTTCTTGATAGACTGTGGATTCATTCCATGAAGGGAGTCTCATATACTCTCCATCGTGATATGAAATATGAATATAATAACAAGATATATATGGTAAAAGAATATGAACAAAGTTGTAATTCACAAATCGAAGCTGAACGCAACACTTCCAACTTTCTTAATAATTTGATTCCAACTTCAAAGGTGGAACCCATACATGTTGAAGATAATGATGATTGTATTTCATCTATAACAAAGCTCTTAGATGATGATTGTGGGTCCTTATATTTTACACTTCATTTCAATGTAGCGTCTAAAATCTCACCAAAAAATTCCAAAGAGTCAAATACACATAATGATAATGATATTGCTTCATCTTCAAACACATGCTTTGGTGATGATTAGGGTTCATTAGATTTTACACCCTCCTTTATTGGAGAGTAAAAAATCTCACAATCTATTCCTAAACAGTCTTATATTTCATTCTCTCAATCTTCATCTACATAAAAAAATCCAAAAACATAACCACATGATGGTAATAGGGGATCTTTAGCTTTTTTCCCTCATGTGTTGGTGATGCCTAACTTAAAAAATAAATAAAAAGGATTTGCACTCTTTCAAAAGAATCATATCTTCTCACAAGTATTTTTTGATGGGTGTTTTTGCACCTCTCAACATAGGTAGAACATAAATGCTCTACCTCTCTTGAAAGGAAAAAATATGCAAACAAGTTCAAATTACTACCCCAAGGTCTTTCAAATGTCAGGTCATGACAATGCTTGGAATAGTTCAATTAGTTGATGTGATTTTCTAGTAATCACAGGGTGGCCTTTATGGTTTACAAAGCATGGGAAGTATGGTCTGCAAATGAATTTTCAAGGTGTTGGAAATGAATGAATAGTGGTTGTTCACTCAAAACAACAACTGAAACTCACCCTGTTCATCAGATTTAGCTTTGTTGTGATGCTTTGAATCCTACTCTAACAAAGGACTAAAAGAAATAGAAAAAGGAGAAAGGGTTGAGAGATTTTCTCTAAATCTAAGCTATGAATGAACAACAATAATGGAGGATGCTACAATAGACAGACTCCCATAAAACCAAGTTTTTCTTGACCAAGAGAACCTACAACTACATAAAACTAGTGCAATCTTTTAAGGTTTGTTGGTTTTCAAATTGTGCATTCACCTCATGAACATACAATTGAAGTTAGTTGCAGCAATGTTAAATAGATCAGACTAGCTTTGCAAAGTGATTCATCATCAATAAATCACAAAAATCATGAGCTTGGAAGTGCATCCAATACTATAACAATATTCACTATTAAAGAGATTCAAGGTTTACTAAAACTAACATTAACATGGAGGTTGAATCATGCATGCACAATGAGCAAGTTTAAAGAAAACAACCATAAAACAATGCGATGCTTCCTTCTATTGTTGCAAAATGCCTCTTACAACAATTCACCACACCTTACAAATGAGGAGAAAGCCCTTATTTATAGTTTTCCAAAAGGAGAATGAATGGCCAGGATTGATTTACATTGTGTGGCCCAGATTCAATACAAGCTAGGGTTTCACCTACACCCAATATTTCACAATTTAAATTACATTCTTGTCTTTTTCCCTATTTTTTCATCTAGTGACCTTGGCACTGTAGCAATTTTGTTTTTTAGTGACTGCCTTTTTTGCTGCAACTGAAAACAGTTAACATTTTCCCTCTCTCTAATATGTTTGCGACATCCTCCAAATGAATCTTCTTGCAGATTTGAATCATTGAAAAGAAGACATGCTGCTCCAAATCGTAGTGAACAGCTCCTAACAGATCATGATCATTTGATGAAAGGAAAAACAACTCCCTCTTGTCTCTGATATTGGTAGACAATATTCTGATCTCTCGACACTGACTTCCTTTGGGATGTAGTCATACGTTGGTCAATCCTCCCTTGGGAAAACTATCCATTTTGATTTTGAAGCATTTCCTTTTGGACATAGTTCGCGATACATTTTTCATGAAAGCACCTTCTTATTGTAGTTGCATCCTCTTGAAGAGTTTCTTTACTTTGAAATCTCCATCATTGATGCAATCCCTCATGCGGGTCTCTTTGTGGACACCTTCCCCTTTTACAAGCTTGGCGTGACACCAATCATGCATATGCTTTCATCATATTTTAAAGCTTTGATCCAATCTTCAATTCCATACCTGCAACACCCACAAATCCACGTTACTCAACGGAGAACAAGGTGCACATGAATACTCATTATCAATTCTAAAACACCCACAAATCCACATTGCTCAAAAGAGAACAAGGTGCAATCCCACTTTCAAGAGTCCTAAATTTTCAGCATCATTATGAATATGAATTTTAAAATATGGAGGGGTTGGATGCTGAGCAGGTCGGTGTTGAGAAGAATGAAAATGGGTGAATGGAGCCCTGCAAGATAATTTTTTTTATCAATCAGCCAAAAATCTCCTCCCTTCTTCATTTTCCATTTTTGATGCCCAAGTGTATTGCATTCCTTCCTTCGTGGCCCAATATTTTTTCTCTCTGCATCAATATTTACTTGATGGTTACATTTCCCGACCAATAAAATTTTCCATGACGTTACTTACTATCAAATCCTTTATTACCATCCATCTCCCATCATGTTAGTAATATAATGACATCGAACTCTTGGTTGGGATGAGATGCAGGTAGGTAGGGCGAGGAGGATGTGCGAAGACAAGGACACGGGAAGCTTGGATGAGGATGTCATTAAATAACAGCCTAGTAAGGGATGACTCCCATAAATAAACAACCCACAACACACACATTCAGGTGGCATCCCCCATATCTTCTCCTCATAGAGAACACTCAAACCAAGATGGCATTCATATTCATCATTCAATCTGGTCATCACTACGGTGTAATCGGGTGAGAGTCCCATCATTGTCGTCTGTTGCACCGCTTTGGAGGTCTTAAAGACATTACATATTCATAGCTGACTATAAGATTCCCAAGGATTTTGCAAACTATCAACATATCACCACCCACACTCTGAGTGACATCAAGGGTCACCAGGATTCGTCCCAACAATATCTTAATGTTATCACTTGATGGCTCATGATGGCCACCGTTCACCTAACCCTATGGAGATACCACTACCATTTCAAAGATCTTATACCTATGCCCTGATTGAGGTGCTTTAGTGGACAGTAAATCATTCTTCATTAACGCAAAGACCCATCCCACAAAAGTATGCCAACTAGTGCTCACTATGATATTTCTTTGGCTAGCGATGGTCTCAGCAAAATCATGATTCCAAGGAGAATTTCTTGATGTTGCAATAAGAGGTAATCGAAATGCATAGCTAGATGCCAATTCATCTTATCATCATAATCTTGACATTGGGTGAAACACTCAAAATTTGGAAGCCACACGGGAGAAGAGGACACGAGAGGTCGACACCATTATGCCACTGCAGGGAGACAATGTTGGGGCATAGTGCATGATGGTCATAAGAGAACGACAGGCCCAATAATGGCCTCCACAATACAATATCCCACATTAGAGAAAAGAATGTGGACACCTACCATAGAAGGTCCAGAAGGAATGACATATGATAGACAACCATCGTGAGAACCATGCTTGCAAGAGAAAAGTAAGTGAAGAGTTTTGGTGTGGGGAGCCGAGTTGAAAACTATAGACTAGTAACTTGCGAATATAAATTAATATCGTATCACATCCTGGCATCGAGGATTGATGCCAGAATGCAAAGTGCCCATGCCATATGGGAATGACAACCCTTTCCCAGTAAAGACCTGCAGGAATAGAGAGGCGAGGAATGATGCATAGAATTCCACCTATGGCCCGCGATAGTGTAGATATGCGCAACTCCCAAGTGTTCACTTATCTAGATAGATGGATTTGTTTAGGTCCCCTGTCCATTACCATCATCATTCATTCTTCAACATATATGGGTGATGATATGTTGTGCACTATTAATTTTCTCATGACAAAATGTTGATATGCTTCTAATAGCCAATATTTTTTCCCATACTCATGAGATTTCAAACTTGGTAACATTCGCTTGGTAGGATCAACACACACATTGGCACGATGGCCCATCATCTAATAAACAATGCACAAAGTTTAATGGCCAACTTCAAATTATTTGTTATGAATCAAGACTAAGGTCATACATGCTCCTCATGGCTATGATGGCCATGCCCCAATCCCACCATTGTCCAACATTCCCCAAGAGTTGAGGAAGAAAATGTGTAGAGCTTTATTGTTGAATGGTTGTAATGCGAATGTTCTTAAGAAGACAAACACCTGGGTTACAGCACCCACGGGTGAGAACTTCATCATTACGGGGAGGAGGAAATGCTACATTGAAATGAACAGAGCGGCACCCTCAAATGATGTTGCTTGCAAAGCTAACCTTCCCCCTAAGTCCATGTTATCCTTTGACAGCCCGAATAACTATGTTTAAAAGGGAATACTAAGAATTAACCACTTTAAGATCATGATAGTGTTGCCACCTACACTCAACTCTGACGATTCCCTTCTATGCATAAACTCGACCACATTGGCTAGTGCAAAGTGTTGTCACTTTTGAACGTGGGGAAGGGTGCCAAGCCAAGTCTCCCTAGCTTTGAATTTGGTTTTTTACAATTCCTACCATGCCGCTGCCTCCTTTGATATTCTTCTAGGGAATCTTGGATGTGGGACATAGAGTGCGGGAAGCCATTGTATGGATGGCATAAAAAAAATAGTGATGTAGGAGCGGAGACCTGCATAGAACCTTCTGCCAACAAGTGAAAGGGTCGTTACGATGCGAGACCCACCACCCAACTCTTTTGTCTAATGTTCATTAGATTCTATCAAATTTCCTCACTTGCTAATTTAAAGTGGCCCAAAATATCCCTCTTTCATTGTCATAAAATATGTGGGCTTGATGATACAAAGAAGCGCCATCCAACTGTCACTAAGAGTAGCCCTTTGATTAATCTTTTCTAGGTTTAAAATGTCTTCATCGTAAGATTGGCGCTCCTAAAGAATCCTTTATTAGAGATATAAATGATGCATTGTCATGTGAAAACATCATGCAGATAAGCTATGTCAAGGTTTTGTCAGGTGAGATAAGATGCAGACTGCGCATGATGCAAGTCTTCCAAAGTGAATGTGGATAATAGACTGTGGGGAGGCCATTGGAGACTATTGTGATTAACGGCCAAGGAAACAATGGCATTGTGAAGTATCACACCCGCAAGCGAGATGTCTAGTGAGTAGAATGCAGGCAAGGGAGTGTTGAATGTTGTGGTTTGTACACCATTAAGACAACATCATTATGCGAGCAGAAACCTGCATGATAGCTCCCACCAAGGTGACCTTTCTATGATGAATTTTATTGTAACCTTCTAATTGAAAGACCATTGAATATGAAAGTAAGTTTTTAGTTTAATGAGAATAACACAAGTTCATTATATGCATTGATACCATTGACCAAAATCACCGTGTTTATTATGATAAGATTGATTGCAGTGATGAATTTACCTTTTCACCTTATATTCTAAGAGACCTGTAATGAAATATTGCAACAGTTTAATTTCCTTTCAAATGCTCTCTCCATGACGAATTCCCTCGTAACCTTAAAATAAACCTCATCCTTTAGCATGCACACGATTTGGAATGGGATGTGGAAATTATGCATGAGAATGCTATTTACGAATGATTGAAGCTCTCGTAGATAAAGAGCCCATGGTGATAAGTATGTGTGGGACACTCAAAGGTAGGTGTCATTTCTAGGGAGTGTGGGGTTCGTGCGTCTGGGTGATGTGATAGCTTAGCCATTAAACAATGATGATCAGATAAAGGCAAGCTGCACGAAATGACCCGTGAACAATTTGGACTTGGGAAAAGCTTCAAAGTGAGAGGCTCAGCTCACTTACAGTGATGGTGAGGGAAAAGAAACCAAATACAGAGCCCACCATGCAGGAGAATGTCAAGGGTCGAGCGTTGTTCAACAGTGGAGTGCAAGAAAAAACTTGCATGAGGCAACTCATGTTTGCGGGTACGCGAGGCCTAAAGGACACTACAACAAAGGTTGATGCGGAGCCTGCCATGTAGGTAGATGTCTGCAATTGGCCATTAGCTGAACAACGAAGGGATAGTGGTGT
Source organism: Sequoia sempervirens (assembly GCA_007258455.2). NCBI lineage: Eukaryota > Viridiplantae > Streptophyta > Pinopsida > Cupressales > Cupressaceae > Sequoia > Sequoia sempervirens. Next base: position 90,345,332 of record VDFB02049217.1, on the reverse strand, counting down.
TGCGCAAAGGGAAATCTGCAATTGTGGGGTTGTAGGGCTTGGAGGATGTCAGGGTGACAAATTTAAGGAAAAATAGCAAGGGCATTTCCACAAAAGAAAAATATAGCAAAATTTAGGTGTGTGAATTTGGTTCAAAGGTAATTTGATCGTTTTAATGCATATGACCAACTTGGGCTCAAGAACAGGGGCACACATAGCAAGGAGGAAGAAAAATGACCTATTAGGAGCAACAACAAACTGATGGGAGCAAAAAGAGGGGGTCCCTACCTTCAGTGGGGCATATGTGTGAAACATGCACAACAAATGGCGACTCGCTAGGGAAATACTCTAGAGAATTTTGATTACAAATTGGAATCATGAACCCTAAATCTCTAGTTCTGAACTTTGTTAGGACGAACAAACCAAATGCTTGACCAAAGGATCAAATCCACTAGTGAACCCAACCTTCAGTATACTGGAAATACAAGTGTGCGCAGATGTGTTCATTCCCATCGTTAAGCCATGATAGGAACCCAAGCTCCATAAAGTTAAGCTAAATAGTTTATTCTTACTCCAAAAGCATCCAGGACATTTCCTTTCATCCAGTCAAGTGTCCATAGCCCCAACGAGGTTGTTGCTATGATTCTCTCTGAACATTGCTCTATTGCTAGTTGGGCATCCATAGCCCCGATAGAGTTATTCGGATCCTCCTGGAAGTTAAATTTCTTTCTTTTAATTTTCAATGTCTTTATTTTTTCTTTCTTTTCTTTCTTTTCTTTTGATTTTTCTCTTTTCAATTATTTTCATTTCAACCCATAAGCAATGAAGCTCGCACTGAGGGTTGAGAATCATAGTGGCACTGAAGCAAAATTTTATATTTTTCACTTAACTAGACTTTAAAAAAGGACATACAATGACCTCCATATTCTTAAGACGTGTGAGAGATATAATATTTAAGAATACATTAGAATCGAATTAAGCCAATAACTCATCCTCTTTGAATCAAACATCTAGGTCATTTGACGCTAATAGAAGACCCTCACCATCCACTCTGGAGACTTGATTAAAATTTATCAAAGAAATAATTAGAATTACCCCTAGGCAATATAAAATAGGTTGTTTCACATGTAAACATACCTAAATAAAAGTAGAGGGACCCCGAGCAAAGAAGTAGTAAAGCGGAAGCAAACAGAAAGCAAGGGGAAAGTGAAAAGAAAGAAAACACCTACAATAACCAAAGCAGGAAAGCAAAAGCAAACAACAAGGAAACTACTCTAAATAAAACTAACCTAAGAAAAACCAACTAACCTAATGAAATCATGAAAGTGGATCTATGTACATGGAAGAGAGATATGTACATGAAACTTGTACTACTAAAAAATGAGCTATATACAAAGATATTTACAGTAAACTAGATTCAAATAAGGAAAACTAGCATTTATACCCGTTGGATTTTGTAATGCATGTACAAGAAGAAGGGAAATCATTATAGTTATAAGCCATGTATATTCATCCTTATATTTAGAAAAATGAAGTTCAATGTTGCAACATTCAAATTCAATAACAGATATAGGAAGAATCAATAGTTGAGGTTGTTCATTAAACCCATGGTCAATCCATAAACAAGTCTGTCTCACCTCATTCCCATAATAAAAATGATAAATGAAGCTGTGAGTATGCATAGGAGTAAGGAATGATAGAACCTATATGTCACCATTCGAAGGTGGAAATGTTTGACAGTCAAGAGCGAGCACGGTATTGTCAATTGTTGTGTTGGCAACCTCAGGTGGATGCAATGGATGGTGCAACATTCCTGATCTTAGGCTTGCATAAGGCTAGGAATGAGACAACAAAAACCTCTTCCAAGCTACTAGTGGGACCCGCGGCCTCTATCGACTGTTCTTCGAGGAGATACACTTCCTCTTGTTGATGCTCCACAGTCTCGATGTCTACTTGACTGCTGTCCTCAAAAGGTAGCATGTTGTCCCACCTCATTTCCCTGGTGTTGATCTCAATTTGTTTATGCTTCATGTTATAAAAGAATGACATGGATGAATCTGTCCCGTTGTAACTCTTAGATTGTGTAGGAGGATCAACAATGGACATGCAGGAAAACCTCCCAGTTGTAGCCTATAATTGGCAAGGTATATCATCTTTGTGGGTAGCCTCCAAGACATCCCCGCTTTGATCTTCCTTTCTTAGCAGTTCGTGTGGCTCATCTGGATGTTTACTTGTTTCCTCTTGTTCATCGTCACTGTAAATGGAAAAGGAGTCCCTTTCCCAATCTAGGATCTCTAATGTTCCACCATTCAAAGGTTTAGGTAATATATCTTCATCATTTCCATCTTCTAAAATGTACTCTTCCTCAGTATCGCTATACCTCTATGGCACAATTCAAAGTGGGAAGAAATCAACAAGGGACACCGGCCCATCAAGGGGATCAGAGTATGACATAGGATTTCCCTCTAAAATTCCTCCATAGAGCCTATCATCCATCATATATAAATGCTCTACAAGAGAGGAAGACTCATGATGATTGATGAGCAACCCTGCCATTTGGTATGCTTCATTGTTTGGAGGTTGAAGACTATGTCTTTATTCTTCCATTGTCCCAAAATTTTCTTGAGGGCTGCCTTTGGTTGAGTTGGCACTTGGTTCCAGGTCATGGACTTCTAGCTTAATCTTGGAAGCAACTACAGGGGAAAGTGCACTTGGTTGCTCCACTTGTTTTCTAGCTTGCTTGATGGCTTCTTGACATAACTCACATGCGAACTTTGAATGCACTAATTTGGTAGTAGTAACACCTCCAAATCTACTTGGTTTCTCAACTCCACCCTATCCCTTGTGAGTCTTGGAACAATTTCATTATATCTTTCCACCACCAGATCTTCATCATCGGTTGAGGAGGAGGTCTGGTAGTGAACAACCTCAGCTTGTAGTTGTTCCCACTCCTCTATATCTTCCTTTTCAAAGGTTTGATTTCCTTCACTTATTGAGAATGGGTCTTCGAATCCAATTTCACTTAAGCTTTCATCAATATTTTCTTCTGCCCCAAGGCTTTTAGCCTCATCCTTTTGACTTTCAGCAATTGTGTTGGTTTTCCTAGCATATACTATTGCAAATTTTTTTGATTCATCTTCTATGTATAGCCTCTCAACTGGTGACTACTTTTCTACTTGAGTGAAGGATTTCTCTTCACCTATGGAGAAAAGGTCCTCAAATCCATTTCTAGCTAAAATTTCGTCAGGACTCCCTACTGTCCCAAGGAATTCAGTTCCTTCCTCTTGATTCCCAATCTTTGCATAGGCACTACTATAGAATTTCTTGGTTCAACCTCAATGTGTTGTCCTCCAAATGTTGACTGCTCTCCTACCTCAGTGGATGAATCCCTTTCATTGAGAGTTGGTTGCTCTAACTTTTCCAAACAACTCCTAGCTTGGGAAATGATGTTTGCACATAAAGGGAAAATGAATTTTGAATGAGGTGCATTATGGAACCTGCACCACCTAGACATCAACACTTCTTCTAGTTTTAGAACATACTTGTTGTTCAACAGTTCTTGGATCAACTCCTTGAAGGGCTTGGCTACCATGTTAATCAATTTCTCTTCTAGGTCTAGTAGAGCTAAGGGTTGATACATTTCCCAAAAGGGGATTTCTCCTTGCAAAACCATTTCAATCCTGCCCAAGAATGTTAGACATTCTAATTTGTTGTGCCTACAAGTGCCATGGATTCTACATTTGTCTTCCAATGCAAAGTATTGCAATGGATTCCTCAATATCCTATTTAAATATTCTTGCAGTTGAGTGATGTTAACTTGTAGTTGCTGCTCCATTTCAGCTCAGCTCTTGTTTTCCTTTGAATTTATTGATTTTAAATTTCTAGCATATAATGAGATCTTTCTATCTCAGATTTTACTTGAAACTACATTCAACTTCTAGCTTTCTAGCCTCAAGCTGAGTCAGGCCCTCCTTCTAGTGCTAGTTTTGTTAATGGGTGTTTTTGCACCTCTCAACATAGGTAGAACATAAATTCTTTACCTCTCTTGAAAGACAACAATCTGCAAACAAGTTCCAGATTTCTACCCCAAGGTCTCTTGGGTATTAGGTCATGACAATGCTTGGAATAGTTCAATTGGTTGATGTGATTTCCTAGTAATCACAGGGTGGCCTTTATGGTTTACAAAGCATGGGAAGTTGGACTTGCAAATAGAGTTTCAAGGTGTTGGAAATGAATGAATAGTGGTTGTTCACTCAAAACAACACGCTGAAACTCACCCTGTTCATTAGATTTAGCTTTGTTGTGATGCTTTGAATCCTACTCTAACAAAGGACTAAAAGAAATAGCAAAAGGAGAAAGGGTTGAGATAGTTGTTCTAAATCTAATCTATGAATGAACAGTAATAATGGAGGATGACTCCCATAAAACCAAGTTTTATATGACCAAGGGAACCTACAGCTACACAAAACCAGTGCAATCTTCTAAGGTCTGCTAGTTTTCAAATTGTACATTCACCTCATGAACATACAATTGATGTTAGTTACAACAATGTTAAATAGCTCAGACTAGCTTTGCAAAGTGATTCATCATCAATAAATCACAAAAATCATGATCTTGGAAGTGCATCCAATACTATAACAACATTCACTATTAAAGATTGTAGACACTGAAAATTGACCTAGGTCTGCAAGATCTCTTTCTCACCGCTTTCATCCTAGCATAATTAAAATATTTAATTATGTTATTTGGTCCATTCTTCATCTATTAATTAAATAATTTGTAATTATTTAATTAATTCTGGTCTCTTTATTCTTCCTGATTATTTAAATAAATAAATTTTATTTATTTATTTAAATGTGTCGCTAATTATCTAATGTCTTCCTATAATTAAATAAACTTCTTAATTTATTTAATTATTTATGTCCACTAGTTCTTCTAGATTATTTAACTAAATAAATCTTGTTTATTTATTTAAATACGTCAATAATTTACATTTTCCTCTTCTAATTAAATAAATTCTTTAATTTATTTAATTATGGCCGCATGTCACTTTCCTCATTTTAAATAAAAAATCATTAGTTATTGAAAATGGTAAAAAAAATTTATTTTGGCTGAAGATGGGCATTTATTGCCTACAGTCATTTGATTCTCCATTTTCAAATTAAAATTATTTTTAATTCAAAAGATTCCTTTTTGCATGCAAAGGTCAAATGACTTTTATTAATTTGATTCCCCTGCCTTTTTTTAGCCATCCTGTCTCAACTTTCAATATGGTCTGTTTGTTTTCCTTTCGATCTCATCCGTCCATTCAAAATTGCCTTTTCTTATAAAATGGCAATTTTGAATTCATTTTCTCTCTCTCAAGCATTCACGTGAATTTTCGGGCTCTCATTCTGCTGTCATTTTCTCTCATACTTTGCATATTTTAGAGTCATTTTTCATAGTAAAATCCTTCAACACTTGTGTAGGACATGACATGGTCTTAGGTTGCTCACATAAATATGAGGGAAAATCGTTATTCGCAACAAGCTAGAAGGTGTAATGGAGATCAACCATGGAGATTGAAGATTTGGGGTAACTGTGTTTCGTTTTATTTTTCATGTTTTCTCCTTTGCACTTTACTACTTCTTTGGAGTTTTGGATTTATTGCTTCTAATCTAATCCACCATAAAATTTCCAGAGGTACATTTGGTGAACCCGACGTCTTTCACTGCATTTTTTTCATTTTCATATGATTTTCTATTTCTATTTTGCAGCTATAGGTTACTAAACGACGCATTTGAACCATAGTGCGATGCATTCGTTGTGTCGCGACGCACTAGACAAAAAAAACAACACATTTGAACCATCAGACCGCATTCGTTACCACAAGCGATGCATCCGACAGAGATGTGACGCATTTGACAGATATTCCAATGTATTTGAATTATTTTGACGCATTTGACTGTAGAACAACACATTCGGCTGGTAAAATTTGACATAAAATTTTGTGACGCATCTGCTCTATTGTAACGCATTTGTCTACTCACTTTCTATATTCAGATTTTCTTTTCAAATTGCTGCATTTTTATTATTTTAGTTATTTCTATTTTTCTTTGCATCCTTTGGAATATGATTTTCTGGTGGCTAATGTTTAGTTGTAGCGTGTGGCATTAGGATTCTCATGGGTCAAAGACATTTGTTGAAACTACTAAGGTGTGGGTTTGCAATGCTCATGAGTCAAAGACAATCATCCAAACTACTAACGCATGTTTTGCAGCTACGTTTGTTGAAGACAAATATTTAAAACCATTTTTCTGTGATTTTTAGTTTAGGAACACTTTCTTTTGTGCACTAAAATGAACTTTTGTTTGCAAGTGTTTGACTATGCTTGAAAGTGGTAGGTGACTATGCTCCCACCTTGTGAAAAATTGGTGATAAAAAAGCCAGACCCACTTTATTTTTGTAACCTTTAAAGACTTAATAATCGAAGTATCCTCTCCCCTTGCACTTTTGGGAAATCTTGGGTTTAAGAGAAACGGTTATTATTTCTAGAAATGGGTCTGCCTGAAGGGAAAAATTACTCACCTTAAGGGATGACCCGACTGGTAACAGGCTAAAGCCAAGCCACTTCCAATTGAAATACAAAATGGGTTCTTGAGGAAAGTTCAAGTACCATGAGTGTAGATGTGTCACATAGATGGAGTAGTACTCCCATAAACCCTGTTGAGCGTATCCTCTTCAGGATGGAGTGCCACCTAATTGGTGATTAATCTCTCACCCCATGTGTGTCCACTCGAACGGATGCCATAACTAGACACCTATTGTTTTAGAAGCCAGTCATTTTCAAACATTGTTTGGTATAGTGTAGGGTACAGTATCATGCCCGAAGACACTCACTACTAACTCCCTTGAGTAGAGATAGAAATTCTTGGGAAGTGACTACCCAAGGATTCAAAATTGGTGAGCCTGTAGAAGTGCGTGCAAAGAAGGGAGCCTGTGCCACCAATATTCTAAGCTATCCGCTCTCGAGAAGGAGAGGTGTTCAACACCAATCTAGGGTATATTGGTGGGCTATACCAAGTATACAAACCCTTGGCCTATTAGGATCGTGCTCGTCTCATGTGTTTTTTCTTACACTAAACTTTGTGCTTGTCAAGTGCTTCTTGGATTGTCAAACAACATTCAACACATTCAAAAACCTGAACAAAACATTTGACCTTTCATAAATCAGATTTTATCTCAATACATCAGAAAACTCAATTTTTACAACCTGTGACACAATTATTGAAACACATTTGCTGTCCTGAAACACATTTGAAAATCCCTGAGGCACAATCGCTCTGTTAAACCGCATTTGCTTCCATAAACACCACATTTGATTATGTCACGACACATCTGAATCTCATAGAACCGCATCTGCCAAACTTTGTCGCATTTGTCAATTTTAGAGCCGCATTCACTTAAACCAAAACGTATTTGAAATACTGTGACACATCTGAGGTCTTAAACGATGCATATGCCTGATAGAAACAAAAACTTGATACAAAGCCGAATCTGAGTCTAAACACTGTTAGCCTATTGTCAAACACTTTTTCCAAGAGGACTTTATCAGAAACCAACTTTGAAATTGCTCAAAATCTTTATCATTCAACCATTAGTTTTTATTCTTGACCATAGGATTAATCTTTCAAATTTTAGTTACATGCATTAGGCTTCATAATCATAATTTCTAGCATTAGCTTGACCCTAGGTTTTCATCTTTTCATACTTTGGATTAGGTTATGTGTGGTCGATTGTGTGTGTATTAAATATGCAAAAACAAATGAATCAAACACACCAATAAGACATTATATCAAAAAAAAATATCAAAATAATAAAGATTGCAAACTCAGTATCCTGTTATTGATGTCGTCCTATCATCCTCTATCTCCAGTATTTTCATTGATTCCAGCTGGCTCTCATATTGTATGCTAGGCTCAATGAATAGTCCTCCTAAAGAATGAGATTGATTATGAAATGCATGTAATGCTAAGGCATGATTGCTCTAATGCTAAACATGATTGCCGAAAATGAAAGACTATTGATGATGCTATGAATAATAAAACTATAGTGCTATAGTGCTAGAATGCAATTAATCTCTAATTACTTTGATGTGTGTTGTGTAACCCTTGCTTGGATTGGCTATGCTATTTATAGAGTTTTTCAAAAGCTTTTGATGGGTTGATATGATCAACGATTGTGAAAATTTCTGGCAGATCGAACGGTTGAAGATGGATAAGACTGAAGAAAAACAGAAGAAAACAGAAAGCAAGATTTGTTTTCTTTTCTATAAAAGAGGTAAGATAAGATGATAAAGATGAATTGTAAAAATCATCTTTTTGTGAGATTATGGAAAGATTTTGAAGAAGATAAATAATGAATTATTAAATTCAATTATTTATTTATGGGTGACATAGAGATTCTTCTTAAAATAGAATATTTACCCTAGATTTGAAGAATAATAGAAGATTTCATAATTAAATAGAATATTTAATTATGATTCTGAAAAGATATGGAAGATATTCAATTAAACCTTTAAGAAATGGTATGTAAATTAAATTAATTAAATAAGATATTTAATTAACCAAAAGAAGAAATTGAAAAGAAATATTTAAATTTAATTAAATAAAAAAGACTTAATTAAATTCAAAAAGTGATAATTAAAATAAATAAAATGTATTTATTTAATTAATCAAGTGGACATATGAATGTGAAATAATTAAATAAAAATCAATTTATTTAATCATGATAGAAGAATACTTTGAATGAACAATATAATTAAATTAATTAAATTTAATCATATGTAGGAAACTTTAGAGAAATTAATTAAATAATAAATATTTAATTAAATGCCAGGATTAATCAGATATGACCAATTTTATGCATCTACATTTTTCCCCTCTTTGAAGTAATGTGTGAAACGCATTGCTTCAAAGAAAATATTCCCGCTTTCAAAATTTGTTGTTTTTGACTTTGCCCCTTTTATGAAAAATATGCCCCTGACCTAATTCTAATATGTTTCCGATCGAAAAATGTTGTTGGTGTTAATGATGCCCCCTTGGGAGGTAAATCACTGATGATTATGATTTTTTGATAATTTTGAGTTGATGATGAGATTTTGATGTTGATGTGAATTCGGTGATTTAACTCACGAAAAATGATGTATAAGGATGCCCCAGTGTGAAAATAAAGTCCAAGCTAGATAAAAAGATAAAAATGTCACAAAACTCACCTTGAGTTGACCTTTAAGAGGTAAAAAAGGAGAAAAGGACAAATCATTTTCACTTTTTGACTTTGAGAATCCTGTAGCTTTGATAGTGACCTGGCGAAATGGAGATTTTGTATCACCGTCATAGATTTGAGTGGCCCCACCGATACCAGAGACCAACTGCGTATGGACCACCGGTGAGTCAACCCAACCTCTTTTGTTGTCAAATTTTTTCGTTTGGAGTAAAATTTTTCTATTTTTTGCGGATTTTAGGTTTTAAAAATTTGTTTTAGTGCTTTTAGAAAAGTTTTAGCGCTTTCGATAGCTGTTTGAGCGCTTTCGATAAAAAGAGTAGCACATATAGGATAGATTTAGCATGTTTAGCATAGAAATTAGTTTAGCACATTCGATAAAAAGAGTAGCGCTTCTAGGATGCCATAAGAAAATTAGGGTTGTAGCGCATTTAGGAAAAACAATAGCGCATTTAGGGCTGTCGCGCATCCGGGGAATATAGTGGCGCTTTGGTTTAGGGTTTTAGCGCTTTTAGGGAAATAACACATATAGGAAATGATTGAGCGCTTTCAGGGAAAAGAACAACGCATCTGAGTTGTAGCGCATCTAGGATACAAAATGGCGCATATGAATTTTAGCGCATAGAGGCCGCAGATTAGTGCATCTGGTAAAAAGAGACAAAATGTGTGATTTGATGAAAGTGATGTAAAAATGATGTTGGATATTGCTTCCTTGGTCAATAGATAGAGAAATTGTCTTATCATCATGTTGATATGGATAGAAAATATAATAAAGAATTGATAACTTTGTTTCAAAAATAGAAATCAAAGAGTAGATAACTGATAACTTTGTTTCCCTTGTATGAAAAACAAAGAGTAGATGATTGATAGGACTGCTAATAAATTTTCTCTCTGCGATAGAAAACAAATAGTAGATTATTGATTGAAAACATTTTTGCATTCGTGACTGAAATACCAATAAGATGATGTTTTGCTTGTTGATAAATTTGCATTCTTGAAAAAGAAAACAAATAGTAATTGATGATAGAGTAGATTGATATGAGATTCAGATAGATAGATTATGCATTGATATGGGTCACTTGATATGAGTTTGATGAGTACGTGTCACTGATATGGGTCATAGATAGATATGAGTTAGATTGATTTAGCTTGATTGAGATTGAATCATTGATATGATGTTGATTGAGTGTCTTGTGTTACCCGAAAATAGGAGGTTTTCAAAAACCTCCAAATTAGGGAGCGTCACTCGGCAGGGTGGGATAGGATACCCGAGTTGACACCAGCTGATGTAGCATTGATAGGGGCCTATGGACTAAGATATTTGTTGGCCATGCCTCTGATTCAGGTCAACATGGGACTGTTGACCGCATTGGTAGAGAGGTGGCATTCAGAGCACAACACCTTTTATTTTCTGACTGGTGAGGTGACTGTGACTCTAGAGGATGTGTACAGGATATTGGGTATCCCAGTGGTTGGCACCCTTGTGTTCTATGATCACAAGGAGCTAGGTGGGATGGATGCTTTGAGGAGATTATATGGTGATGCTCATATAGCAAGGTACTGGGTGCTATGGGCTTACTTCAGAGGATATCCATCCTTTCCTGTAGTATTAGGTGCATTCATTAGAGGTCTCCTTTGTCCAGATTTCTGGTCAAAGGGACTATTAGTGGGATGGGGGAGGATCCTGGAGCAGATGTTGTTACAGCCACAGAGATATTGTAGCACTCGGAAAATTAAGAGTGTTTTCAATCCGTTCAAATTAGTATAAAAGGGAAATTAAGAGTATTTTCAATTTATTCAAATTACAAAAGATTTCCAAGTAATCAACATTGTTCATAACACTTCCAAATGAGCTTAATAAAAGAGAATTTAAATTGCATTTCATAATAATAATATCAATGTAATGTATCAAGTTTATACAAAGCATAAGTATTTCAATGACTTTCCTCATATATTCAACCATACTTGGAAGAATCAACAATTCCAATAGAAACATCTTTTCTATGCTAAGTCATAAAACTTTAATTCCTCAAATCAATGTTACATTAGATACTTTCAAATCATACTTCTATTTCAAAGTTTCAATCAAAGAATGTCAAATACATATATATTTACAACGGAGCTTCACAAGCCAATCCAAAATAATACACAAGTACATCAATAGCAAATAAAACTCGGAACCACTAGCCGTCGTGACACCTTCAGTCTGCTTGCAAGTTGGGGCCAAGAATGTGATTCAGGCGCCTTTTCTGCCCAACCACGAAGTCCATGACTTCCCCGAGTTCCTTCCTAACTCGAAGGAATCCCCGGCCCTGCATAAAGGAGCCTAGCAACCCGAAACAGTAAAACAGGAGGGAACTCTCGATGCGTGCCTGATGCCTATATGCATTTCTAACATGAGAAATAAACACATTTCTTGCAACAGGAGGTGGCAGAGACTCAAATACATATATGTTTCTAGGCTTTTAAAACAAACCCATCTATTTCAATGGTACAAGTGCTTGGCCAAGCATAAATAATACAAGTAAATGGTAGTTTAGAAAAGGTAATACTACCGTCTCTGTTGGTCCACCTTTGGCACCCTGTCCCGAAAGTTACCACAGTAAAGTATGAATAAATACCAAAGCATAAAGTTTTGCATTTTCGTTCATGTTTCAATCATTCAATTAATTCTAAAAGAATTTCAAATGTGAATTTCAGAACATCCTTTGAAAGAAAAATTGTAAATTCAGTAGTAAATTTCATTTACTCTTTTTGTAAGTAATCCTTTTCTGATTTGGATAAAGGCTCTGTTTTTGAAGAAGAACATGTATGTCTTAATACTTTTCAGTGCACTATTAGAAAGAAAGATTTAATCAATTTGTTTGAATGGAACAGTGTTTTCTGATTTCAGTATGTACTTCTATTCCTTCCAAGTTCACGCTGACTGATAGTGTAATTCCCAATTTCAATACAGGTTTCAGAGTATTAATAATATACTGAAACAGTGCAATTTATTCAGAAATTCAGAGGTTTGAAAGATAATCTTGCATTCAAATTTTATGTTGTATTCCTTTACTCAGGATTGTATTTCTGTATGTAAGTATATGTCAAAGTAATCAAGATGATTTCCAGTTTACATGGTTTCTCAGAGACATTTCTGTTCTTGTTCCAGGTTTAACATTTCAGAGATACAGAGTTCATACTACTTTCTGGAAATGGTTTTCCTATTTCAACTTGCATTTTGGCACGTATATGCATGGATATCTATATATATATATAATATATATATATATGTATGTATATACAGCTAAGTGTATATGTCTACATATATATATATATATGTGTGTGTGTGTGTGTGTGTGTGTGTGTGTGTGTGTGAAAATTCATATACAGCTGCGTGTAGTTTTGAAGAAAGAAATTCTGGTTTTTAAATCTGTTCAAAGTTCACTGGCCGTGCACACAGAATAAGACATTTTTCAGGGTTCTCTTACTGGCGTTGAGCATCATAAGGGCGCAGGAAAGCCCTTGCCCCTCCCATGGGGAGGGGGCGGGCTGTGAGGGGCTCGCGCCTCCTCCACAGGCCGCGGCCTGTGGAAGGCGCGAGCCTCCCACAGTGTCGCGTCCTTCCCATGGGGAGGACAAGGGATTAAATCCCTTCCTCATTCCTATGGTTAACAGTTTCAAAACTCAAAATAAAGAAAACATTTCGCCCAGTATATCTGCATTCGAATTTATCTCAAAGGCATTTTGAATTTATTCAGATGACAGAGTTTTTATGCAGACATTATATGCATCTATATATATATGTATATATGCACGGGAATTCAGATTCCTGTGCATATATATATGTATATATATATATATGTTTATATATATAATTCCCATTATACTTTAGAGCAGTTTAATAAATTGTAGATTTTGCAACAGAATGAAACCCTAATTCTGAAGAAAAGAATGTGTATTCTATATTGCAACAAAGAGAAGTAACCTATTACCCAGTATTCAAAAACGAAATTGGAAATATTTCTCAGTTGTTTATACTCATATCATGGAATGATGCATTTCATTCCTTCAATCTCCTTACTGCAATTTAAAATTAAATGAAGGAAAAGCATGAAAGAACCTGGCAATTTTCTTCCCAGTGCAGATGCCCAGCAATACCTTCTTGTCGCCTCTTTTCCAGAGCTCTCGGATATCCTGAATGGAAGTTCTCTTTTCTCTCTTAAAGCTCTATTCCTCTTTTCAAGGATCATGCAATTTATTTCCAGATGACAGATAAAATTCTCATGCAAATTCTAAGGATTGACACATGCCAACAACATTGTTGGTTTTAAGATAAAATTTCCAGAGCCCAATGTTCTCTCGGGCTGTTCATTCCTCATTATTTTGGAAAAATAACCATATTCAAAATAGAAATATATCCCCTTTATGCAACCTATTATTTCATTTTATCCAAACACAATATTCTATTTCATTATTTATTTTGTTTTTTTGTTTTTTTTTAATTATATTTCTTTTAAAACAGATTTTTCCTTTTTGTTGCACAAATATAAATGGGATTAATTAAAATAGAATAAGCCATATTCCTTCCACAATTTCTAATGTTAATTAAACCATATTTTAATTTTGATATGCTAATCAATTTCACGCAATCATATTGAAAAATAGACATGACCTAATGCAGCTACATGATTTTAAGTGGTGTGTGCGTAATTGAGAGCTTCTCCTCTTTTACCTTGTCGGGAAGCTAACCTTCTTTTCCTCAATCACACTCTTGGCCTTCGATCACCTGCAACTCACATGCGCTCAGGCGTGCAAAACGAAAGTGTATTAGTAACCAATGTAGAAACATAAATTTAAACAATAATTAAATCAACATTCCTATTTTATATAAAATGCACTCATAATTCTGAAAGAAAACAATTATTTTTCTACATTCCCATACACCAAAGCATTGTAGTATATTATATTGCTCTAACACGTATCATAATTCATATATTAAATCCCATAAAGTCATGGTCAAACATCATCAGAATAAGTCATGGTCAAAATAGCATCAAAGTAAGTCATGGTCAAAATAGCATCAAAGTATGAGACGTGACATCCTTCCCCACTTGGGAAGAGACATCGTCTCGATGTCTAAAAGCAAGTTACATAACAAAATTGAGATATTAGTACTTCGTAAGTCTCTATAAAGAAAATATAAATATGCTAAGGTCTCAAATGAGGAAAGATTCTATCTATATCCTCAACATTTTCCCAGGTGGCATTATCCACCGAATACTGGTCCCATTGGACCCTGTATTGCATAATGTCTCTATTACACAACTTAATGTTGCGCTCTTCCAAAATCCTGACGGGTTCCACCTGTATCACCCCTGGGTCCTGGACCTGCAACGCACGCCAATCAAGGATATGAGCAATATCTGGATGGTAAGGCTTAAGTACTGAAACATGAAATACATTATGTATCCGGGATAGAGCTGGTGGCAGAGCAAGCCTGTAAGCAACTGGATTCACCACCTCCAAAACATCAAAAGGGCCAACAAACCTAGGAGCCAACTTAGAGTTCTTGCCGAAAGAGATTGAACTCTTATGCGGCCGAACCCTCAAAAAGACCTTATCTCCTGCAGAGAACTGCCTAAAGCTCCGGTTCTTATCTGCTAGACTTTTCTGTCTATCTGCAGCTTGCTTCAATTTTTCCTTAATGATTTTCATTTGGTCTTCCATTTCTCTGAGCATCTCAGGGCCAATCACAACCCTGTCTTCCACTCTGTCCCAACTAATGGGTGTCCGAAATTTGCGTCCATAAAGGGCTTCAAAAGGTGCCATACCCAAAGAAGCATGGTAGGAGTTGTTGTAAGCAAACTCCACCAAAGGAAAATACTCCTCCCACTTATATTGCTGCTCCATACAGTACATGCGGAGGAGATCTTCTACTACCTGGTTCACCCTCTCTGTCTGACCATCGGTTTGAGGATGATATGCGGAACTGAAATTTAATTTAGTTCCCAGGGAAGAGTTTAATGTAATCCAAAACCTAGAAGTCATTCGAGTGTCTTGATCTGAGATGATCGTCTCTGGAACTCCATGCAACTGGAAGATTTCCTAAACAATTTTTCTTGCTAAAACCATTGATCCATCCTTGAGATTTCCAGGAATGAAATGAGCAACCTTTGTCAATTTATCCACCACAACCAAGATGGTATCATGTCAGTTTTTAGACATTGGTAACCCCTGTATAAAATCCATAGTGATAACCTGCCATTTATACTCTGGTACCCTGTGAGGATATAAGAGTCCTGCCGGATGTACATGCTCAGCTTTGACTTGCTGGCACTCCAAGCATTGGGCTACATGGGACGTAATATCCCTTTTAAGTCCTAGCCAAAGTACAGTGGCCTAAGTCCTTCCATCATTTTTGTAATACCATGATGTCCTGAGTATGGAGCATTGTGGAACTCTTCTAGCACCAACTCTCTCAAGTTTGCAGAACTAGGAATGTACATTCGTCCCTGGTATCTCAATAGTCCATCTGATTCTAATATATAACCCTCATATCGACGATCGGAGGGATTTACCCCAAGGGCTTGTTTCACCTTTTCATAATATTCATCCCCAAAGGAGGATTGCACTACTTGTTGCCTGAAATCTGATTTTATGGTAACCATGGTTGCAAGGTGCCTCCTTCTACTCAGGGCATCAGCCACTCTGTTTTCCTTACCTTTAATATATTCAATCCCAAAATCATACTCACTCAGGAATTCTAGCCATCACCTTTTTCGGGCATTGAGATTAGGTTGAGTGAAGATATATCTCAATCCTGCATGGTCTGTCTTAAGTTCGAAAGGCTTTCCCAAGAGATAATGTCTCCACATTTGTAAAGCATGGACTATGGCTGCCAATTCTAAGTCATGTGGTGCATAATTTAATTCATGTTGTTTTAACTTCCTTGATTCATAAGCTACCACTTGCCCTTCTTGCATAAGAACTGCTCCTACCCCTTCCCCTGATGCATCAGTAATAACTGTAAAATGGCCATTCGGATCTGGCACAACTAGGATGGGTGCAGTAGTGAGTTTCTTCTTAAGCAGCTGAAAAGCTTTCTCACATTTATCGCTCCATTCAAACTTCTTTTCCTTCTTCTGTAGTGCAGTGATGGGTGCTGCAATTGTTGAGAACCCCTAAACAAACTTCCTATAGTATCCTGCAAGTCCCATGAAACTTCGAACTTCAGAGACATTTTGCGGGGTTGGCCAATCCATAATTGCCTTAATCTTTTCTGGGTCCACTCTTACCCCTTCCGCTGAAATCACATGACCTAAATAATGCACTTCGGATTGGAAGAAAGTACATTTAGACATCTTTCCATACAGCTTATGTTCCCTTAGACGCTACAACACAATCCTCAAATGCTTCTCATGTTCTTCCTCTGACTTAGAATAGATCAAGATATCATCAAGAAAAATTAGGACAAAATTATCCAAACAATCTCGGAAGACACTATTCATCAGGTTCATGAAAGCTGCAGGAGCATTACTTAGCCCAAATGGTAGCACGGTAAACTCATAGTGCCCATACCTTGTTCTGAAGGCAGTTTTGTGAATGTCTTCTTCCTTCAGTCTCAATTGGTGGTATCCTGATCTTAAATCATTTTTTGAGAATACCTTGGCATCTTTCAACTGATCAAACAAATCATCGATGCGGGGAAGCATGTATTTATTCTTGATAGTGACCTTGTTAAGCATTCTATAATCAATGCACAACCTCAAGGTACCATCCTTCTTTTTCACGAAGATGACTGGTGCTCCCCAAGGTGACACGCTTGGCCTAATAAGACCTTGCTTCAGTAATTCTTCTAATTGGGCCTTGAGCTCAAATAATTCTGTTGTATTCATCCTGTAAGGAGCCTTAGACTGAGGTTCTGCTCCTGGAATCAGATCAATAGAAAAATCAAACACACGCTTAGGCGGGAGCTCAGTCAATTCGGTAGGAAAAACATCCTCAAATTCTTTCAAAATGGGATGATCATTAATTGAGGATTCTTTCTCATCAAGGTCCTTGACTTTTATTGCAAAGATAGTGCATCCCTTCCGACTTTCCTTTTTCAACTGCATGGCAGAGACTTGCCTAAGCTCTAAAGGCTTTTTAATACCACAAAGCTCCACTTGGTTTCCTCGGTCATCAAGACACTTAATTGACTTCTCTTCACAATCCACTAGAGCCTTATGTTCAGAGAGCCAATTTATCCCCAATATCACGTCGTAAGACCCCAATGGTGCAACATACAAGTTCACCTGCATCTGAAGGTTAGGGAGTTCAAGTTTGCTGAAATACATGCATTGCTCTACCTTCTTCTCTACCCGGTTTCCATACTGAACTTTCCAAGAATTTGCCATAAAACTTGGTCTAACTGATAATTTAGTCAAAACATGAGGATCTATAAAACTATCAGTAGCACCTGTATCAATCAGAACAGAAACAGGGCATCCAAATAATTTACCCGATAACTGGATGGGAGTTGCTTGATAATCTGCCTGGCGATTGTCAACCGCTGCATGAATATGATGTTGATTTCTGTTATTTTGCTTGTTATTTCTCTGAGGGCACACACTGGCGTAATGCTCGCCACCACAGGTATAACATCCTCCACGAGGTGCTTTGGGCTTGTCAGAAAAATCTCTCCTGTTATTATCATTCCTCTTATTGTAGTTGCCCCTCTTGTTGTTATTGTTCCTGTTTCCTTCATTGCGGTCCTGAGGACTACCATCCCTCTTCAAATTTTTGATTTTCCTATTTTCATTCCCTTGACTGTCTTGTTTGCTCTGACCACCCTGATTGCTATTACCTTGACGATTCCCTTGGAATTTCTTATTGCCATACTTGGCTTCCCTGCTCTTCTTATAGTTAGCAGCTTGTTGCAACTTGTGTTCCTGTTTGATTGCTAAATCAAAAACTTCATCCATGGTGGCTGGATTATGCAGATCTATTTCATTTCCAATTTGAGGTCTAAGCCCCAAAATAAATTTTCGAACTCGGAATCTCTCATCATGCTGATATTGGGGTGCGTACTTAAGCAAGTGAGAGAATTTCTCCCAATATTGAGTCACTGTCATGCCACCCTGTATAAGTACCTAGAATTCTGTCATTTTCTTATCAAAATGAGATTGTGGTAACCACCTCTTCCTAAATAGTTGTAGGAACTTATCCCAAGTTACTTTCCCATGCATAAACTGCTTATCTGCCCTTTCATTTTCCCACCAAGTAGCAACCTCACCGGTGAGTTGATATGAACCCCATTCAGCCTTTGTTTCATCTGATAGATTTCGTAGGGCGAAATACCTCTCCATTTCTATAACCCAAGCTTCTGCCCCATCTCCAAAGGTTCTCCCATCAAACTTCGGAGGAGCGACCTTCTTTAGGTCTTTTCCCAGCTCCTCAACCACCCTATTTAGTTTTTCCTCTTTTCCAGGTGGTTCAGCATTTGCTTCTCCATCAGTTTCATTTGTGTTTAATCCTTGATGGCCATCTCGCCTCCCTTGTTCTAATTCTTCAATTCTAGCCCCCTGGCTTTGCAGCAAGGCCAAAATTTGATCTAGTTTATCATTGGGACCTCCACGAGATCCACCAATTCGCTGGTACACTCTATTTTCCATTTTAGGTCACCCTGATTAAGACACAACGTCATACGTAGTTAGGCATAGGTCCTAGAGTTGAACCATGCTGCTCTGATACCAAGATGTAGCGCTCGGAAAATTAAGAGTGTTTTCAATCCGTTTAAATCAGTATTAAAGAGAAATTAAGAGTATTTTCAATTTATTCAAATCATTATAAAAGGTTTCCAAGTAGTCAACATTGTTCATAACACTTCCAAATGAGCTTAATAAAAGAGAATTTAAATTGCATTTCATGTATAATAATAATATCAATGTAATGTATCAAGATTTTACAAGACATAAGTATTTCAATGACTTTCTCATATACATATATTCAACCTCACTTGGAAGAATCAACAATTCTAATAGAAACATCTTTTCTATGCTAAGTTATAAAACTTTAACTTCTCAAATCAATGTTACATTAGATACTTTCAAAACATACTTCTATTTCAAAGTTTCAACAAAGAATGACAAATACATATACATTTACAATGGGCTTCACAAGCCAATCCTGAATAATACACAAGTACATCAATAGCAAATAAACTTGGAACCACCAACCGCCGTGACACCTTTGGTCTTCTTGTGAGCTGGGGCCAAGAATGTGATTCAAGCGCCTTTTCCGCCCAACCACGAAGTCCATGACTTCCCCGGGTCCCTTCCTAACTCGAAGGAATCCCCGGCCCTACATAAAGGAGCCTAGCAACCCGAAACAGTAAAACAGGAGGGAACTCTCGATGCGTGCCTGATGCCTATATGCATTTCTAACATGAGAAATAAACACATTTCTTGCAACAGGAGGTGGCAGAGACTCAAATACATATATGTTTCTAGGCTTTTAAAATAAAAACAACCCATCTATTTCAATGGTACAAGTGCTTGGCAAAGCATAAATAATACAAGTAAATGGTAGTTTAGAAAAGGTAATACTACCGTCTCTGTTGGCCCACCGTCGGCACCCTGTCCCGGAAGTTACCATAGTGAAGTATGAATAAATACCAAAGCAGAAAATTATGCATTTTCGTACATGTTTCAATCATTCAATTAATTCTAAAAGAGTTTCAAATGTGAATTTCAGAACATTCTTTGTAAATTCAGTAGTAAAATTTCGTTTATTCCTTGGTAAGTAACCCTTTTCTGATTTGGATAAAGGCTCTGTTTTTAAAGAAGAACATATATGTCTTAATACTTTTCAGTGCATTATTAGAAAGAAGATTTAATCAATTTGTTTGAATGGAACAGTGTTTTCTGTTTTCAGTATGTATTTCTATTCTTTCCAAGCTCAAGCTGACTGAAAGTGTAATTCCCAATTTCCATACAGGTTTCAGAGTAATAATAATATACTGAAACAGTGCAATTTATTCAGAAATTCAGAGGTTTGAAAGATAATCTTGCATTCAATTTTCATGTTGTATTCCTTTACTCAGGATTGTACTTCTGTAAGTAAGTATATGTTAAAGTAATCAAGATGCTTTCCAGTTTATATGGTTTCTCAAAGACATTTCTATTCTTGTTTCAGGTTTAACATTTCTGAGATATTTGTGTATAATTAACAAAGTTCATACTACTTTTTGGAACTGGTTTTCCTGTTTCAACTTGTATCTTGGCACATATATGCATGGATATCTATATATATATATGTATATATATAAATATATATATATATATATCTTTCACTCATATACTCCTCTCTCTATATATATATATATATATGTATATATATATATATATATATATATGTATATATATAAATATATATATATATATTTTTCCTCCAGGTGAATGTATGTAATACATATATATATGAATATATATATATATATATGTAATATTATTATTATTATTAAAAAGAATTCATGTCACATTTAGGTGTAATTTGAAAGAATACGGTTTTAAAACTATTCAAAAGAGTTCACTGGCCGAGCACACAGAACAGGGCATTTTTCGGGGTTTTCTTACTGGCGTTGAGCAACATAGGGCGCAGGAAAAGCCCTTGCCCCTCCCATGGGGAGGGGGCGGGCTGTGAGGGGCTCGCGCCTCCTCCACAGGCCGTGGCCTGTGGAAGGCGCGAGCCTCTCACAGGGTCGCGTCCTTCCCATGGGAAGGACAAGGGATTAAATCCCTTTCTTTCCTTTGGTTTACAATTTCAAAACTCAAAATAAAGAAGTCATTTCGTTCACAGTATATCTGCATTCGAATTTATCTCAAAGGCATTTTGAATTTAACCAGATGACAAAGTTTTTATGCAGACCATATATGCATATATATATATATATTCATATATATATGCACGAGAATTCGAATTCCTGTGCATATATATATATGTGTATATATATATATTTGCAGTTATACTTGAGAACAGTTTAATAAATTGCAGAATTTGCAACAGAATAAAAACCCTAATTCTGAAGAAAAGAATGTGTATTCTATATTGCAACAAAGAGAAGTAAGCAATTACCTAGATTAAAAAAAATGAAAATTGGAAAGATTTCTCAGTTGTTTGTACTCATAGCATGGAATAAAGCATTACATTCCTTCCATTTCCTTACTGCCATTTTAAATTAAAAGAAGGCAAAGCATGAAAAGAACTTGGAAAATTTTGCTTCCAGTGCAGAATACCTTCTTCGTCTCTGTTCCAGAGCTCTCGGATATGCCTCAATCGAAGTCCTCTTTTCTCTCTTAAAGCTCTCTTCCTCTTTTCGAGGATCATGCATAAAATTTCCAGATGACAGATAAAATTCTCATGCAAATTCTAAGGATTGCCACATGCCAACTGCATTGTTGGTTTTAAGATAGAATTTCCAGAGCCCAATGTTCTCTCGGGCTGTTCATTCCTCATTATTTTTTGGAAAATTAACCATATACAAAACAGAAATATTTCCCCTTTTATGCAAACTTATAATTTCATTTTATGCAAACATAATATTCTATTCCATTATTTGTTTTGTTTTATTTTTAATTATATTTCTTTTAAAACAGATTTTTCCTTTTTGTTGCTCAAATATAAATGGGGATTAATTAAATAGAATAAGCCATATTATTTCCACAATTTCTAAGGTTAATTAAACCATATTTTAAATTTGCTATGCTAATGCAATCACATAAAAAACAGACATGACCTAATGCAGCTACATGATTTAAGTGGTGTGTGCGTAATCGAGAGCTTCTCCTCTTTTATCCTGTCGGGAAGCTAACCTTCTTTTCCTCAATCACACTCTTGGCCTTCGATCACCTTGGCCTTCGATCACCTGCAACTCAAATGCACTCAGGCGTGCGAAAACGAAAGTGTATTAGTAACCATTGTAGAAACTTAAATTTAAACAATAATTAATCAACATTCCTATTTTATATGAATGCACTCATAATTCTTGAAAGAAAACAATTATATTAAAACATTGCTCTAACACGTATCATAATTCGTATATTAAATCCCATAAAGTCTTGGTCAAACATTATCAAAATAAGTCATGGTCAAGATAGCATCAAAGTAAGTCATGGTCAAAATAGTATCAAAATATGAAGGGCATTGACAATATATACTTATTAGTTCTAAAGGGTTCATTTGAGGAGTGTTTGGAATGTTTATCTCATTGTGCATATGAGTTTGATTTATGATGATTTTGGGTGTTATTGGGCTTATTACTAATTTTGGTAATGGATATAAGTGTGATCTTCCTCCAGTTTTAGAGAGGCTTACATCCATGTTGGTTATATGAGATATGTGTGTTTTGTTTGATCT
>VDFB02049217.1:90269824-90322612 GCA_007258455.2 Sequoia sempervirens | reverse complement strand
TAGGGGTTGACTCCTTGTAGGTCTACGAGCCTATAAGATGCTTTCATCCTATGGGATTTTTCCATCATTGGTTTGAGGGTCTTCGATGTACCTGTGCAGCTTCATATTTCTGTGAGGCTATGGAGTCTTTTGTCTAAAACTCCTCAGGGAGAGTACCTATGGAGTCCTTTGCTTGCCCTACACTTTTGAGCTCACCAGATCATGTTCTACTTCCTCAATGGTTCAGGTATAAATTTCTAACCCTACTAACTCTTCGATCTACTTTACCAAAGCACTCATTAGTATTTTTACTCGCTAAAGTGTGGAAAAAATGTATAGGGGTGAATTTGCACCCCCTATGCAAATTCTCCTTTCACACACCTTCACCTTAGAAAATCAAATCCGAAGGCAAAATTCCACATCACCCAACTGCCTTCCTTCCACTTGGAATCTATCATTTATGTTAGTGGGAGAATATTTTTCAAGGATGCAAGCATGGCATGCAGATGTCCAACGCTACCATCCCTGATAGATTCCCACCTCTAAAGTTGGAAAAGGAATTACACACCCGATTGGGGTCAATTTTACATCCCTCTTTGACTAGCCGACCCCAAAAAATGGCAAATTCTTCCCATCCCACCTTCAAAAATATTCATTATCATCTCATTTCACTCTCTAAGCAATGGATTCACATTCTCTTAGCATTTTTCCACTTCACCTCACCCTCAAGCAGCATTCCAACACTCCATTATAGCAACATTTGAAGCTTCATCAACTTCACATTGCAAGTGTGAAGCAAGCCATAGAAGCGTGGGCTTGGAATCAGGGAGACCTCCCTTCATCATAGTTGTGGTTGTAGTGACTTTGCCAAGTCCATATCTCCTCCATTGGCTAGTGATATTTTGGGTGGAGGTGGCAACGTTTCACTCCTCTTTTGTGATTTGATAGAAGTAGCATAATATTGTTTGTAGTGTTTTTATTCTCACTTCTTTCCATTATCACATATTTCTACTTCATTGCTTTCTGGCTATCCATGGAGGTAGAAACACCAAAATGGGGTCTAACTAAGGCAGGACCCTACATAGCCCCCAAAAATTTTCCCTCTTGCTTGTGTGTAGGTGAACACACGTGGAGATAGTTAACGAACAAGTGCCTTTGTGAGATCGTCTTCATCACCCTAGTTCTTATTTACTTTTTTTATAATTTTAGTATCTATTTCATATAATTTCTCATTTTTCTTTTACCATCTAGATTAGCTAGCTAGGATAATAGTACATTTTTAGGTAGTCTTTAGTGTACTTCCTATTTTCTAGTTGTACAGACGCCAATGCACCCAAGAGATGCTAATGCATCATGTTGTCATCCTAGAACTGCACTACCATTCTTGGAGAGAGAGTTGTATAAGGTGTAGTACGGACTCTAAAAGCCTACTCACCTAGCCCAAACATAAGTTCAAGATTCATAGAGTGATAGAAGTACATTATAGTGCTCATCATTCTTGATCCTCATCCCAAGACATCCTTTAGAGTGAGGTAAGTTAGGGCAGCCCTCCACTCTCGGATCTCCGTGACCTAGAGCCTTAACATGGTTGGTTCCCCTCTCTTACATAACCTCCTTTATACCTTGAGTACTCATGACTTGGCCCAAGTATGTAATATTAATCTCCCATGTAGATACTAAATTTGGAATTGCTTCATTACCATAGTTAAATAAGAAGTGGCATCCCTTAACTCTTGTAATTTGACTCTTGGGATCCAACTATTGAGCCATATGTTTCTTCACCTCACTTTCCTTATGCTCACATTTTTTCAATTTAGTTCTTCCTCCATAAGTTGTTGATTTACAACCCATTGCAAGCTCTGAGACATATTGAATTTATCTATCATAGGTTGAAAATCCATTTCCTAGATCTTTCAACTTATTATTCTCACCTTGAATAGAATCCAACCTTTGCAATAGTGGAGCCCAATCACCTTCTCCTATGACACCATATTATTTCACAAATGGATGCAATAAATCTGAAATAAGAATCTCCAAACACGAGTTGGTTACCTCTAAATTCTTCTCAAATAACTTCACCCATTGTTCTTTCAAGAACATAGCCATTGCAACCTTTGGGGATAAGATATAGAAATTTATTCTTGAATTTTGTTCACCCAAAAAAACTTCCAATCTTCTTAACTTCATAATACTAGAGGCTTGTAACCTTATATCCTTCATGTCTTGCTTGTAGCTACATATCCAAAATTTCATAGCATATTTAGTCACAAAACAATGAACATTAAGAAGATTCCTCTTTCTCTTACCATGATCTAGCATCAAACATCCCAAGTTGACTACTTCCATTTGGCCATCGCCCACAATATGGTCTTCAAAAGTGGTACTTAAATCCCATGAGTAATATATGTACCATAAGCATTGTCTCATTGTAAAATGGTTAAAATTCTCAACCAATCCCATGTGATTCCATATGCTAGGACAATTTGAAACATGAAACCAATAGCCCACATCCTCTAAGCTGTAAATTGTGCCCCTTACTTTATCACTTAATTTCACATGACTTTCTTGATGAATTTTTTTTATATTTGCATGGAAAGAGGCAAAAAATATGAAATTTGAAAATCTTTTCCATACCTTGGGCTACCAACTAAGAGTTCATCTTCCTCTTTGGAATTTATTTCCATGGATATATCACCATGCTTCCATTGTGCTACTCTTAGGCTGAAAATATGTTTATCCACCTTTTCATTTAGAGTCTTTGAATGTACTATGGAAAGTGCATGTCTCCTTATTTGTAGCTCCTCACATCTAACTTTGACCTGCATGTTGGTTACGTACAAATCACCTAGATCCCACAACATTATTTTTTAGATATTTAATAATTGAGTAGAATGATTTCCTTTCCACCCTATATCTCTTGTTATTGATTTTCATTTCCTTGAAAGATATACTACATTGCTATAATGCTCAAAATAAAATTTATCAATAGGAAATGATTCATCTACAACATCCTTCAGGAATTCATGCACATCAATATGGCTTCCTAGTAGATTAGCCTTAGATATATCTGGATCCCATTTCCAACATACATCTTCAAAATATAAAGTTTATTCCTCATTTTTTCCTTGCTACAAATTTTCTCCTCATCTTTATCTTCATCAATGTTAGATTGAAATTAAAAAATTTCAACCAGGAGGTTTTTACCTTCAACTAGGTGGATGCAATCTTTCTATTCTTCTTGATTTTTAGTATTTGTATCCTTTTTTATATTAACTCCTTCCTTTGCATTATGCTCCTTAGCATCTTACAAGTCTTCTTCCTTAGAAATCTTTCATGGCTCTGATTTTGGCTTACTGATCTCCTCCTTTCTCCTTCTCTAATATTTGTCAAATGGTTCTATAGCTTGGAAATCTTCTAGTTTTTCTTGGTATTCATCAAAAATATTGATAATTGCTTCTTCCATTGGTATGAATTTTCTTGTATCACTTAAATATTCTTGGAATGTTAGAAGATTATTATCATTTTTATTCTTCATACCATCTAGCAATTTTGGAGGCTGCAATTTCATTGTCCCTCTCTCCCATTCCCTTAAATAAAATTTCAAAGAAACCCATGATTCACATCAACAACTCAAAACCCTATAGGCTGGAAATATCTTGGATCTGATACCACTATAATGTACCTTGCTACAAATTAAGTCATATTTAACACTTCGTCAAATAACTATTTTAGAATTACAAATATGATCAAACCAAGAAATTGGGTATTCAAATAATTGCTTCAAAAACACCATTAAATAACTAGAAAATTGAGGCAACCAAAAGAGAATGTATTTTATTGATTTTTAATGTGGGAATACATTATTATTTTTGTCTCATATATTTTCTAATAGTAATATGCATCTTCTACAACTATGCTCAAAACAAAGAGAAAATATGAAGCTCAAACACACACTAAACTTTACCCAACTTGGAAGAAAACTCTCTCAACTCCAAACTAAGGTTTATTATGATAAAATAACATCAAAAACCATGAAATAACAAAAAAAAACATCCAAAAATATTTCATAGCATCTGCAACAAATAAATCTCTCAAACCCCAAATATCACACTTCCACCTGCCAACAAAATACAAAAAATTGAAATAAACTTCAACTATTCAACACATTGGCAATTCCTGTATGAAACTACTCCTACAAACTATCAAAACCACTACTTTCAATCCTCAATATCCTTGGTTTACCAACCTAAGATATTATTTCTTTATTTTTTTCTCATCCTCATAAGAATACAACAATCTATGAAGGAAAATATGCAAGAATTCCCCAAAAAAGAAACATACAACAATAAATATACCAAAAATTTGTAACCACCAACTTGGGTGTAGAAATCCAAAAGCTCTAGGAAAGATTCTTGCATGCAAAGTGTCTAACTCCCATTGCCAATTGTAAAAGAAAAAATTAAGTGCACCAGTATCATCTACAAATATTGATATCAAAACAAGACAAAAAAGCACCACATAGTGGCAGGGTGGAAAACACAGTGGGTTATGTGTTATTTAATTCCGCTTTGTATGGTGAAGATGTGAAAGCTAATAATTTATTTGATGTAGCTATGAAAGATGTTGCATAATGTTGAAGCATGTGTCTGTACTTGGTTGACCAAATACCACCCATATCTTCCATGTAATATTCTTGCTCGCATGGAGGAATTGAGTCTCCCATATAGGTTGTGGGAAAAGATGTTAAGGAGAATTGATAGAAAAGGGATAAACTGCATTGATGTCAATTATCATAATTATGCTCATTTATTTAACATCTTTGGTGTATGGGAAAAAATGGGCATGGACTGGTGCAGGGGCACCTACACCTTATGGTGCAAACAAAAGGATTCCTAAAGTGATCACAAGTTGATTTGAGATTCTTTCAATCAAAGTGCAACGAGGAAGTTGCAAAATATGTCAATCTTGAAAAGATGTAAAAATTTCCAACCCATGTCAAGATGGGTAAAAGGCATGATTTCTTGTTTTTTTTTTGAGGTCTTGAATAAGGTCTAAAAGACCATATGATAGATGTTTAAGTGTGTTTTAGGTCTTAAAGGTTAAATAGTTGAAATAATGCAAAAAGTTGCAAATGTTGTTGAGTGCAACATTGGAAAAATTTGCAAATTAAGTGTCAATTAGTTGTAGGAATTGGTTGAAGGTAGTTGGGGTATGAGATGCTTTAAAAATCCTTCCAAGGCTTGAATCAGGGGTTGAAGGAAGTTTGTATCCAATCAAATAAAATAAATACCATGTTTATTGAGAAATTTTATGTGTTTTCACTATTTTTTTGAAGATATTTGGTGTTGTATGGGCTTGTACAAGTTGTTCATGGTCTGAAACCATCAGTACTTGAAGTTGCACATGTTTACTTGCATTTATATTTGATTTGAAGTTTTAATTCATTGATTTGAGTGAGAAATTAACAAAACACAGTGATTGCCATGTTTTCCTGTGTCAAGGGTTTTGAGGGTAATAATATGAAAAATTAACCAATCCACCTACCGTATTGGTCCTGTTGCTCGGTGGATTGGTCTTTGGAATGATAAATTAGGTGTTTTAGTACTTTATTGAGTAAAAGGGTGAAGGAATGTGGTATTAAAGTGATGCCCTAGGGCTAACAGGGCTATTTTCCTTGTAAAATGATGGTTTTATGATGGTTTTCAAAGAAAAGCTAGTGGGACTGAGTTTGTGAAGGTGCAAAGAGTCTATGCAGACCTGTAGGAATGTGTTTGGGACAATGGTTGAGTTTGGGAAGTCTTGGAAAGGTGAGTTTCAGTAAACCCTAGGTTGGTTGCATACAAATAGAGGGTTTCACGGTTCACTAGGTTAGAGACTTTAAATCTGAGAACAATTCAAAGAATATGAGGTTTTGAAAGGTGTTCTAACTCTATCCAAATATTTTATGTAGAATCCAAGTGTTTAGTAAGTACTTTCTTTGTAAAATAGGACTAATCTACTAGCCCTAGGACAAGGGTGTTATGCTGAAAGTCCACAAACTTGCAAAGGAATCATTGGAGATCTTTGGGGATAGTTGTGTAGGTCCTCTAATAACTCTATTTCAATTTCCATCAAGCCTTGGTATGGCCTTCTTCAAAGGACTCCATTCATAGGTGGTGGTGTGAAGGATAGAAGCCTAATGTGGGTGTTGGGAACTTGAAGGGATTGTATTGAAGAAAATCTCAGTATTTGTATTTGTTCACTTTGAGAGAGATATTGAGTCACTCCACCCCTAGGTCTGCATCAGAGTGGTATTAGAGCATCAAGCACAAGATCTTGTTGTTGGTCATTTGTTTGATTTTTGTAGGTTGTGAAAGATGCCTCCAAAGGCTAGTGTAATGGATAAGGAAATACAAGAATTGAAGGAGCAATTGGCAAGGAAGGAGAGGCTCTACAAAGAATCTCAAGAAGCTACCATAGCAAGGATAATAGCTCTGGAGAAAAACAAGAGGAAATGAGTTGTGGATGAAGATCAAAGTGATGAAGAGGCTGAAGGGGAAGAAAGAAATCCTCTAGTTCTAGACGATGAAGATTATTTGGACTCTGATGAAAGGAGAATGCTTAGGATGTTGAAGGTGGTAAAAGGTGACAATAGTCCAAAGGTAAAAGTTGATGTGCCAATGTATGGAGGTAAGATGGATAGTGAAGAGGTTTTAGATGGATTGATGCTTTGGATAACTTTTTTGAATTTGAAGACATTGATGACAACAAGAAGGTTAAGTATGCAAAGACAAAATTGAAAGGACCAACTCTCACATGGTGGAATTTTTTCCAAGAGGATAGAGTCAAGAAAGGTAAGTCCAAAATATGTTCTTTGGATAGGATGGTAGCAAAATTTAAGGCTCAATTCTTACCAGCATATTATGCTATTCAAACTTTCATGAAATTGCAAGAGTTAAAGAAAAGAGAAATGGATGTGATGTCTTACACTGAAGAGTTTCATAGATTGTGCATAAGAGAAGGTCATAATGAAGATGAAGTGGAAAGAGTGGCTAGATATTTGAGTGGTTTGAGGTTGAATATAAGAGATGAGATTAGCCAAAACCCACCTAAGATAGTTGAGGAATACTTCCAAATGGCAATGAGGGCAAGAGATAGAATTAGGAGAAGACAAGAAATACAAGCAAGGGGAAAAGGTAATGTGAATAGAGGTAGAGGTTCAAGATATTCCAAGGAAGACCATGAAGATGTTAATAAGAACAAAGAACAAGATCCTAAAGAAAGAGGAGAGTGGAGAAGTGGAAGGACAAACTTTAGGCAAAGGAGAGATTACAATGAATTTGTAGGAAGATGTTATAGATGTGGTGAGTTTGGTCACCCTGCCTTCAAGTGTCCTAACAAGTTTAGTGCTGCTACAAGTGGAAGTGAAAGGAAAGGTGATAAAAGAGTCCAATATGTGCAAGGAGATGAAGAAGAGAGTGTGAGTTCATGAAGAAAACCTGCAGATCCATAGGTAGGAGAGGCACTCATGATAAGAAGGACCTTGTTGCAAGCACAAAAAGAAGAAGATTTGAGCCAAAGGAGCCTATTCAGAACCTCGTGTAAATGCAAAGGTAAAGTGTGTCAAGTTGTAATTGATTTTGGTTCTCAAGATAACATGGTGTCTAGGGAGATGGCTGATAAGTTGATTCTAGAAAAGATATCTCATGAAGCACCCTACAAGGTTTCTTGGGTGAATGATAGTCAAAATTTAGTGGTGAATGAACAAGCCTATGTGGATTTCCAGATTGGGGAGTACAAGGATAGAGTCCTATGTGATATATTTCCAATGGATTGTTGCCATTTTCTCTTGGGGAGACCATGGAAACTTGATAGAAGGTCCATGTATGATGGTTGGGAAAACACTTATACCATTTGGAAGGATGGTCAAAGTTTCAAACTAACTCCTTTGCAGGAAAGAGGGCAGAAAAAATGCAAGTCTAAGGTGGTCATGTTTGGAAAGAAGGATCCTTTAAGGCTTGAGAACAGTAAGAACACTATGTTTTCTGATTTGGAACATGGTTATGGTGCTAGGACAGTACATAAGACACCTCCAAATGGTGCTAGGAAAGTGGAAAGCCTGATTTTGCAAAGGGCAGAGAAAGAAATCATGCCTAGGTTTGATTTAGGCAAGGTGAATGTTGACAAGTTTCCAGGGCAGCATGGAAAACAAGGTCAAATGTTTAAGGGCAGGTTTGTGAAGCAAGATGGAATCCTAATTGGGACCATAGTTTGTCCTATAGATGAGTGCAATGCTACAAAGAAAGTGATATTTTCTAATGTGGGAGTGAATAAGGTTGTTAATGCTTGGGTACATGGTGATGGAAGTGTGGAAGGTCTGAGGGCAGTAAGGAAAGAACAAATTGATTCAAGACACAAAGGTCTGATCACAAGCAGAGTATGCAAAGCATGAAGGGAAGTTGCACATATATAGGTAGAACAAAAGAAAATGCAGGCTTATATACTACTAATGATTGTTGGTTTGAAAGTCTGAGACATAGAGCAACATTAAACTTTGATCTAGGGACAAGGAGGAAAACATCAGGTCTGAAGATGCATGGAGCGGTAGTGTTGAAGAATGGAGCATCAAATAACTCTTAGGAAAAGAGAATTTTTCTTGGGGGGTGTATGGTGCAGGGGCACCTACACCTTATGGTGCAAAAAAAATGAGTCCTAAAGTGATCACAAGTTGATTTGAGATTCTTTCAATCAAAGTGCAACGAGGAAGTTCCAAAATATGTCAATCTTGAAAAGATGTAAAAATTTCCAACCCATGTCAAGATGGGTAAAAGGCATTATTTCTTGTTGTTTTTGTGTTTGAGGTCTTGAATAAGGTCTAAAAGACCATATGATAGATGTTTAAGGGTGTTTTAGGTCTTAAAGGTTAAATAGTTGAAATAATGCAAAAAGTTGCAAATGTTGTTGAGTGCAACATTGGCAAAATTTGCAAATTAAGTGTTAATTAGTTGAGATGATTAGTTGTAGGTGTTAGTTGAAGGTAGTTGGGGTCTGAGATGCTTTAAAAATCCTTCCAAGGCTCGAATCAGGGGTTGAAGGAAGTTTG
The DNA here is from genome assembly GCA_007258455.2 of Sequoia sempervirens. Classification (NCBI taxonomy): domain Eukaryota; kingdom Viridiplantae; phylum Streptophyta; class Pinopsida; order Cupressales; family Cupressaceae; genus Sequoia; species Sequoia sempervirens. The sequence continues at coordinate 90,313,551 of VDFB02049217.1, read as the reverse complement.
TATCCAATCAAATAAAAGAAATACCACGTTTATTGAGCATTTTTTTGTGTTTTCACTATTTTCCTAAAGATCTTTGGTGTTGTATAGACCTGTACAGGTTGTTCATGGTTTGAAACCATTATTACTTTAAGTTACACATGTTTAACTACATTTCTATTTGATTTGAAGTTTTAATTCATTGATTTGAGTGAGAAATTAACAAAACACAGTGATTGCCCTATTTCCCTGTGTCAAGGGTTTTGAGGGTAATAATATGAAAAATTAACCAATCCACCATATTGGTCCTGTTGCTCAGTGGATTGGTCTGTGGAATGCTAACTTAGGTGTTGTAGTACTTTAGTGAGTAAAAGGGTGAAGGAATGTGGTATTAAAGTGATGCCCTAGGGCTAACAGGGTTATTTTCCTTGTAAAATGATGGTTTTATGATGGTTTTCAAAGAAAAGCTAGTGGGACTGAGTTTGTGAGGTTGCAAAGAGTCTATGCAGACCTGTAGGAATTTTTTTGGGACAATGGTTGAGTTTGGAAAGCCTTGGAAAGGTGAGTTTTAGTAAACCCTAGGTTGGTTGCATACAAATAGAGGGTTTCACGGTTCACTAGGTTAGAGACTTTAAATCTGAGAACAATTCAAAGAATCTGAGGTTTTGAAAGGTGTTCTAACTCTATCAAAATATTTTATGTAGAATCCAAGTATTTAGTAAGTACTTTCTTTATAAAATAGGACTAATCTACTAGCCCTAGGATAGGGGTGTTATGCTAAAAGTCCACAAACTTGCAAAGGAATCATTGGAGATCTTTGGGGATAGTTGTGTAGGTCATCTAAGAACTCTATTTCAATTTCCATCAGGCCTTGGTATGGCCTTCTTCAAAGGACTCCATTCATAGGTGGTGTTGTGAAGGCTAGAAGCCTAATGTGGGTGTTGGGAATAGCTTGAAGGGATTTTATTGAAGAAAATCTCATTATTTGTATTTGTTCACTTTGAGAGAGATTAAGCCACTCCACCCCTGGGTCTACATCATGTACATTCAATATTAAAATCTAGAAATAGAGATTATAAATTTATGTGATTGGCTAATGTCTCTTTACCGAGAAATTTGAGACCCTTTCCTAGTTGGATGCATCTGGAAGGTATGCATTCAACCCTCAGTAATCATACACAAGCACAATCTTTTGAACAAGCTGAGCATGAGGTTTATGAGATTCCTTAAGGGGGGATCTCTAATTAGTAATCACATGGGCTCCTATGGAGGAATGGTTGTTGGTCGTGTTGAAATCAGAATTTTCATGGCAGTTAATGTTGTCTGTGTGATTCACGATATGGTTTAACTACCTACCATGCATCTTATCTGACGCTTGTATCGAGCATTGAGAGGTCAATGTTTTCATGCAACAACAAGGTCAAGACACATACACAATATGAATGTAATGACAACATTTTGGTTACTTACACAGTAAGAACCCAATTGGTTGGTCACACCTCACGTGAATTTGGATAGTTTTATGTATCCTCCAGCTGCAATTATATTGATAGTATGAATGCCTTGGAAGCCTTTTGCTTCATACACAGTAATAATTTAATGAAGTTCACCTTCAAAATATATAATAACTCTTAGTTAGAGTATAAATTTTATTTGAATTTCTTTGTACGATTGAAACAAAGAAATGCACAAAATAATGGCAGATTGGAAAACACAATGTGGGTTGTCAGTTGTTTCATTTTGCATGTTTAAATCTAAACACTTGAGAGGACAAGGAGGACTTGTTGATGCAGTATACATTCAGTTGCAAGTTATGGTATAAATTTCAATTCAGTATCTTCATTTGATTGAAAAAAATTAATGCACAAAATAATTGCAGGTTGAAAAACACAATGTGGGTTGTCAGTTGTTTCATTTTGCATGTTTAAATCTAAACACTTGAGAGGACAGGGAGGACTTTCAGGTGCGGGATACATTCAGTTACAAGTTATGGTATAAATTGCTATTAAATATCTTCATGTGATTGAAAAAATAAATGCACAAAATAATTGCAAGTTGGCAAACACAATGGGTTACTTGTATAGTGTTTTATATCACTATGTGGGTTGTAGGAACTTCATAATACCATCTCTTTTCCAACCTACAATTTTTTTGACAGTAGTAATGTATTGAAAACCTTTTCTCATTTAGATAAAAAGAATGTAATGAAAGACACCTTCAAAATTTATCACAAGTCCTAGGTAGAGTAAAATATGTGTTTCAAATTCCTCTTATGATTGAAAAAGATATGCTTGCTTACTACAGATGGTGCAATAAATTTTGGAACTTTAACTTTCCATAACACTTGCATCTTTTTTACATTTTACAAAAAACTAGGGATGCGTGTTGTAAAAGGAAAGTTCTTCGTACAATGAAAAATGTTGTTGAGGTGGTCAGCACACCTGAGAGGGTGTGTAGTGGTGCATCTTCAGGATGGTCGCATTCCACAAATGTGTAAGTAAGATCTGGTAATTACGAGATGCAATCAAACGTATAATTTTAATCTCTCATAAGTGGTTATGATGTTGACTGGAAAGTGGGAATGTTTTCATTAGGAGGCAGTAACCGTGGTATAGAGGAAGTCCCTTCATTTTAGGAAAATGTTGAACGTTGAGGCAGCAAGATTTTTGGTAATTGATTGTGAACTTCCAATTTCCCTTTACTTCCAATGCGTCAATCAAAATGCTTTACAATTTGAGTTAGAAAATATCATGTCTGTTACAAATATGTTGATTTTGACAGTATATCATTCCTTCAATTCAAGATGATAATCAGGAGACCATCACACTCTTTCCATAGTCCATGACAAGGAGGAAGAGTGTGCAAAGGGAGACCCTAAGGATGGGGAGAGATCCAATGAAGCATGGGGTGATGTGGTGGATGGGAAGGTAGATATAATAACTCAATTATTGCATCATTTAGCTATGTGTATATGTTGTGCATTCAAATTGTTTTAATATCAAATATATTAAGTGATTTTCTTTTCTAAATGTGTTGTGCAAGCTGTTGTTGAATACATAAGAGAAGTGGAGAATGCTAGGTACATATATTACTGTATTGTAGAAGAATGTACGAGAAAATATCATGATTGGAGATTGTTCAACATGCATAGGATTCAACATCACCACCTCCTATTCTCATGGAACCAAAGCATGGCTAAATTGTGTTGAGGGGGGAACCAAAACGTCCCCTCCTCCCCCTGATAAATTGAAAGAGTACCTTCAAAAGAAGGTGGGAATATGGAGTACCAATTAAATCTACAATAGAATCTCTAGCAGAAGTGTGTTATTGAAAGGGTCTATATAAAGTATGGGAAAAATAGCTTCCCTCTACTTCCCCAGGAAGGATAGGATGAGGTGAAGAAGAAAATGGTGTTATACAACAGTGAGGAGAAGAAGGAGCAAAGAAGGAAAAAAAATATTAAAATTGTAGGAGAGAAAGATAAAGGATGGAATGGTAATGTCAAATTGAACTATTAAATTTGAATTTTGTTTGGTTCATATTTTCTATTCTAATGCATACAAGGTTCACTTAACGTTAACTTACATGACATGACAGGGTCATGGTCAAGAAGCAGTTCCTACTACCCAGTAGATTAGTGTTCATTCGGTAGAGGAAGTTGTGCCCATGAAAGCCCAAGATGATATTTTTCCTCCCAACCCGGCATCTAACATTTAGAAGAAGCATTGTACATGGTCAAAAGTTTAAAGGCACCCTCACAAGAAGAAACGAGAACAAATGGTGATCTCGAAATATTTTGTTTAATGTTTGTTTTGATTATTTGAATGAATTAGTTGCATGCATCTAAATTTGATGTGGCATTTCAATTCCTACTATTACACGACAAGGATGAACAATGAAGTGCTTCCCTTGAGCAGGTTTTTGTTCTATTGGAAGATGAAGTAGTGCCCATGGAAGCACAAGATGATGTTGTTCCTCCCAACCCCTTATCTAACATTGAGAATAAGAAGGAGTGTATACAGTTTAAAGTTTCCTCACACCATCACAAGAAGAAACAAGAACACATGGTGATTTCAAAATCTTCTATTTGATGTTTGTTTTGATTATTTTAATGAATTGGTTGCATGCATTTGAATTTGATGTGACATTTCAATTCTTGCTAATATAGGGCAACAATGAACAATGGAATGCTACCCTCAAACAGGGTATTGTTGATTTGGAAGATGAAATAGTGCTCATGGAAGAACAAGATGATTTTGTTCCTCTCAACCCATCATCTAATATTGAGAAGATGAAGAAGAAGTAGTGTATATGGTTTAAAATTTCCTCACAACCTCACAAGAAGAAATGAGAACAAACGGTGATTTTGAAATCTTCTATTTAATGTTTGTTTTGATTATTTCAATGAATTGGTTGCATGCATCTAAATTTGATGTGACATTTCAATTCTTGCTATTACAAGGCAATGATGAAAAATAGAGTCCTCCCATCGAATAGGGTACTGTTGATTTGGAAGGCGAAGTAGTGCCCATGGAAGAACAAGCTGATGTTGTTCCTCCCAACCCGTTGTCTAACATTGAGAAGAAGAAGAAGAAGGAGCATACGCAATCAAAGGTTTCCTCTTGCCCTCTTAAGAAAAAATGAAAACAAACGATGATTTTGAGATCTTCTATTTAATGTTTGTTTTGATTATTTCAATGAATTGGTTGCATGCCTCAGAATTTCATGTGATATTTTTTTTGTAAATTTTTCACCACATCTCAAATTGACAAAGTTGGTTAATTCAAGCTCATTTTAAAGTGGAAAGTTTCAATGATTTCTATAGTTGTTTAAACCATTGCATGTTTTGAGTTTGAGTTTAAAATAAAGTGCAATGTGTTTCAATTTTACATTCATCATCTGCAGCATTAAATATTGCATAAAATGTAAAAGTAAGTGCTTTCATTTTGTATTCAGTTATCCATTACATAATGTTTCATACATTTGTTGCAAAATAAGTACAGAATTGAACAAGAATTTCACAAAATGTTGTTTTGTATTCATTGGGATGAAAAGAGAATCAAGTATTCCACACAATTCATGGGACTAGTTGAAACAATGAATCATAAGGAGTACACTATGCTACTAAAGATTAAAAAAATAAAAGAGCACATAAGAGGGAACATAGCCATCATTTTTTGAATCTCTTCGAATTGCCTTTAGTGTTGTGCATTAATCTTTGCTCTTCTTCTCCAAGTGAACCTGCAAGTGATTGAAATGTTTGTTAGAGCACAAGTTATGAATCCTCCTACATGATCTATCAACAGTAATGTAGAATACTGCTTATGATGCATTGAATCAATTGAGAAAATACAAGAAGAGTGCAAGAGAATACCAAGGAGGAAACATCATAAGAAACTTTGGATTTAATGTTTTTAATCTAGCACTATTTGTTTCTTGTGCAGGTATAGGAAAATCCATGTTGTTGATCTGTTTCAAAGATTTTAAAGTATGTGGTGTAAAACAGGCTCCCAATTGAGCTCGGCATGCTACCCCTTAAACATTCAATAGAGGGGTTGAGAAAGGAAACAATTTAAATTCCTCAAAATAGATATGCATCTGAAGGAGTACATCAAGTGTCATAATAACTCAAGCAATTGACCACTTAGGACAAACAAATCTGAAATTGCAATGAATTGAAGATCATAAATGATCAATTGCTCAAGTAAATCATCATAAGGAGTGCATCATCATGGAATGTGATAGTGAACATGAATACATAATTCCTTTTTTACAAATCAAAAATAGCAATTGAAGCAATTTGAAAAGCTTCAGAACACCATCATTAGGTGTTGTATTTCAAAATATTATATGCATAGATCAAATTTTTGCATCAACATTTTCTACCAAAGAGAGATAAAAATGCATGAAGAGTACAGAAGAAATATTGCCTCCATTCAGAAACAGAATTGTAAGTGGTTGCAAATGAAGCTTGAAGGTCAAGGGTGAAGGAAAAGAAGCCCTATTGAACTGAAAATACAATACACTAAGTGCTTAAGCTAGATGTAATCTAGAACAACATCATTGCTGTCAATGGAATACAAAGAAACTCAAGGCTGGTTTCAAAATAATTGATGCTACAAATACATAAAAACTATCTCATTGCATTGTCACATGAAGCTGTGATGAAAGTGGAACTATAAGTGCATTTTTGAAGCATTTGAATACATACAATGGATGACAACAAGCAGCAATTAATCTATAGAAAACACCATGATGTTTGAGTGCAATTTTGCAAAGTAAGTAACTGAAATAGAGGCATCAATTTACAATGCATTTGGGAGTAAATAGAGTTTTGTGTGTGCAATTGTGTACAAATTTCATTCAAATCATGCTAAATAGTGAATGAGAAATTGCATGGAAGTATGAGAAAACATGTTTAATAAGTAACTGAAAGAATCGAATTGTGTTTGAGCTTCATTGTTTATACACTTCAAGCAAAATGGAAAGCAAGAAATTTCTAACAACTCATGCAATAGAAGGAAAAGATTAAAAATGTCATTGGAGCAACAACCTTGTTTTCTTCAAAGATGAATGAAATGAGATATTTAAAGAAGAGAGAATAACTTGTGCCAAGGACAACATCATTTTGAAGTAAAGTGAAAAAATAACATTCAGACCTTGTTTCCATGGTTATGACATGATTTAATTTTAAGGAAACATGCTTAAGGAAATCCTTCATTACATCTATCTCTCTAGAGAGTGAAAGTACTAAAGCACAATGATTGCCATGATTAATGAGAATGAGAGAATGCATCCATGATTAATGGTAAGCTTATGCTATAGTAAGCTAGGGTTTCAAAATGGAGACAAATGCAATGGTGCCCAGTTTGAGTTTTAGGAAGGAACCCACATGGAGAAGCTTCAAAATGCAGAAGGAAATGACTATGGTTCAAGCTCATGCCAGCATAAAATGAAGTCATTAAAGTAATGGCCAAGACCATGATGGGTTTTGCAAACCTAGAAAATGGAACAATATATTACTTCTGCATATTCAGAGAAATACATGAGATTAAAATACATTGAAACCCTAGTTGGTGCTCTCATGGTCGCGACCTAAGAGAAGGGTTTTCTCTTCACAAAGTAAACCCACTTGGGGTTCTGGTTTAAAAACAAGTCCAAATGTAGAGAAAATGAATGGTTTGAGTGTATTTGAATGCTAGAGCTTTCAGAAAATAGAGCATTGTATGGCCATGGCCGTGGCCATGGAGGGACTGCAAAATCTCAGAAAAGGAAAGAAAATGCACATCATGGGTCGATCCTAGAATCACTTATATTTTGCAGAAATGGAAGCATTTCCACGACCTATACAAGAGGAATTCATTTTCACCTGCAGATTTCCCATTATTTCTGAGGAAAAGGCTCAAGTTGAGCTTCTATTTAAGAGGGAAATGCATTAAAAATGAAGAAAGAGAGCTTACCATGGTTGTGAGTGAAGAGATCCAGAAAAATCCCACGATCCAAGCCTTCACAAAAGCTCGAACCAAGCATTCTCATGGTGGACAAACAAGACAATAAAACAATAGAAACACAAGACATATGAAATGCATCAAAAAACTAGTCATGGCCATAGCCTATAGGCCCAATTTCTTCCTAAAATGGAGTAAAAAATATATTAAAATGATAGAAAAATTCTTACCATCGAATGTAGAAGAAGATGCAACAAAAATGACAGAGAAAGCAACTCAAATGGTGGAGTTCCATCCTTGAAACCCTAGTTCTCCATGGTGGCCAAGTGCAGAGGTCTCTTCTCCAAAGTCAACCAAATATAATGATGAGAAAATTTAGGGCTTCACTTTAGTTTTGATTTTAGATTTTTTCCATGTGCTCAATTTGAATGTGATTTTAATCACATTTTATTAAAAATCAAATGCCTTAAGTTAAATTCCTTGCCTTGTGAATAGTTTATGCCTAGGCCAAATTCATGCCTTAGCTTTTTCTTTGATTTTAAGAGAAAATCACATATTATTTGGTCCTTTCATTCTAGGGTGAGCCTTTCTTATGCCTTAGAAATATTTCATGCCTTGCATAAAAATCAAATCAATGACCTTAGGTCTTATAATTTTGCCTAAGTTTTGAGTACCCTAGGTTTCCCTTTTTGACTTTGGAGTAAATGTAATATGTGCCTGAAATTATTTTTATGATTTTTTATAGAAAAATCAAACATCATTGAGAGCCTTAATATATTACTTTGATTTTTTCAAAGTATCAAAATTTCATTTTTATTAAAAAAATCAAAGTAATTGAAGCCAAGTTGGCATCAAAATAGGATATAATAGGGCTTTCTATTTCTAAAACTACAAATTGTAAAACATTAATTAAGAAATATTCTTATGAATTGTTTAATTTTTTATCTAAAAGCAATACTTGAGTCCTCATTGAAAGTTTCTATTTTGATTCGAGTTCCACTCAAGCAAATTTGGAGAAAGAGAGGCAAATTGAACTTTCTATTTTCAGTATCCAGTTGTTTGTACCTGATTTTGTGGATTTTTTGGATGGGCCCTTTGGAGATGGGAAGTTTCTACCTTTTGGATGTAGTTTGGAGTAGTAAGAGACTCTATTTTTTAGGCTTTTCTAAGGAGCTCAAAAATGGGGAAGAGTTTCTTTTTTGGGGATGGATTGAGCTGGTTTTTTCCATCTTTTCACTACTGGGGTCACTTGAGGGCTATAAGTTAGAGAAATTTTAATTTCTCAAGGGTTCAAATTGATGGCTTCTTGCTCTCCTATCCACTGAGAGAGTTTTGTAAGCTAATTAATGTACTCAGATTCTAAGATTGTCACTTCTTCAATTCAATAAAATAGTAGAGTTCCTTTCCTCATCCACTTGTTCAAATTTACAATTACAATCTGATGTTAGTTGTGATTCAAAAATTGTAGAATCCTTCTAATGTCTTGTCATTGTAGGTTTGTTTACAGGGTTTTCATGTGGTTTAGGTTCCATTATGTGTTATGCTTGATTAACCTTTATGCAAATTACTTTTGAATTATATGTTTAGGGTGGGATTATGAAAATAAGAGTTTTGGAGGTATTGTTGTGAGTGAAAAAATTATCAGAATCTTCTTATTGTTGGTGAATCACCTTAGTTTAGGATTTTTATTTTATTTTTTCCTTCTACCCCTTTTCCCTTAAAGTTTAGTAGATTAGGTTTTTCACTGGGGGAACCAACCCACTCTAGATATTTTCTCTCACCTACAAATTTACCCACAAATCTGAGAGTGTTTCCATGTTGTAACAGGATAGGCAAGTTTGACTTGGCTAAGGGTACAATCCTGATTGCCAACAATTTTTGGCATGCCCGGTGGGACTCTAGAGTCTTGTCTTTAGAGTCATTTTCGAAGTTGTAAGCTATTGTTCGGTATATGTAGCAGCATTTTCTGCCTATAGAGGTTTCAAAAATAAACCTAGTGACTCCTAATTTCTTGTTACATTGTAGATTTAGTGCAAACAACTTATGAGAAGGATCCCGACCAAATATAGTCCACAACCTTTTGAGTATTTGTAGCTCTCCCCGTCAAGAAGGAGAAGCAAAACACCAAGGAGGACCTTTGATTCAACAAGGAGAGAAGATTCCACACCTTCAGAGCTCAATCCCATAATTTATGTGAAGAGGAACCCAACTCCAAATCTCAAGCATCACCTATGGTGAGAAAATTTTCCTTCACACCATTTAATGGGGGTAGTTTGTTATTGTTGGATCGGCATGATGATATCCTATTATCAGCACTTAAAGGGTTTTCATACTTCATGAGAGAAGACCAAACCACCCCTATTAAACACATCCAAGACGTGGCAACACTTTGTTCAGTGCACAACGTGACAGAGGAGAATGTGGCTATAAGATTGTTGGTTGCATCATTGAAGGGGAAATCCCTTCAGTGGTTCAGAGGGCTCCCAGCCAATTCCATTGCAACATAGGACCAGCTTGGTGATGGTCTTCATCGACAATTCATGGATAAGTTGGACCACCTTTCATTGCTAGAGCAATTGAGCGCCATCAAGCGGGCTCCCCATGAACCTATGGCTGATTTTAATTATAAGTTCCAGAGAACCTAGGATAGGATACCTCTGATAGTCAAGCCCTCACCCAAGCACACCTTTCTATTCTTCCTAAAAGCCCTGAATAGTGAAATTTTGGTTATGATACAGTCCATGGGAGGGTTTACATTTCCAAATGCCTATGACATCACAATAAGAGCCGAGAATTGTCTCATTCAAGTCAATAAAATAGCCATAATACCACCCACACCTATTTTTCTCAAGATTCAACCACCTATTCCTATGAATTTTCCTCCTATTGTTGTTGTTCCAATTGTCCCAGCAATAGGTTATCAAGTTGTTCAAGAAAATGTCATTCCAAACCAAACCAAAGAAATCCAAGAAATAAAAAATATGCTGCAAAATTTTGGAAGAACCTTCAACAATGAATTTTTGAGCCTTAAGAAACAAGTAAGCCATGAAAATAGGCCTTACCAAGCTCCTTACCAGTAGAATCAACATAATAGGCCACCATTTCAGAGTGATTTCCAAGGTCAAAAAAGGGGTTTTAATCCCAATACTTTTCGGCCTTATGATCCCAATGTTGCTAGCCCCTCAAGGGAACTCATACCATAGAAAAAATTGGCTCAAGAACATGATTGTTGCTACCCATGCAATCAACCACACAATCAGGCTGCATGCATGAGAAAGATGGAGAATCAAGCTCTCATGGTGCAGAGTCATTATGTTGGCCCAGAAAAATCTTCCAAGCGAGAATGTGGAATAGCCAGGAAACTCTGAGGTCACTTTAGTGAATTGGAAAAGTGCTAAATACTATGGAGTTAACCATTTTCAAGGTCAGAACCAACAAACTTTTCCCATTGCATTGAACACAAGGTCGAAAAGGAGAGAAGTTGAAGCAGAGCAACAAGCTGTAAATTCATAGCAGCAAGTTGCAAGGGACAAAATTCATGCCATTCCACCTCAAACTATCCATGCAGCACAAGCGAAGGTGCAAATTCTACAGAGAGAACAACAAAAGGTAAATGACACTATTGTTACTTCAAGACAGCCAAAGGTAAGTCTCGTGTCTTTTAATTTGGTTGAGCATTTAAAGAAAGCTATAGTCAGCATGTTCATTATGGATGCACTGCATATTCTAGGCCAAAAAAATTTGTTACAAGATGCATTGGCTGAACTTTCATCTTCAGATGTTGTTGATGCAAAAAAGAACATAATTGTGCTTGTAAATAGCTCAGAGGTTAAAGGTGGGCAGAAAATTCAAGAGGTAAAATCCCCACCATTCTATCTAAGCCTTATTATCGAGGATAAACTTGTCCATAATTGTATGATAGACTCGGGTGCTAGCAGCTCAGTCATGCCTAAAATCTTAATAGATAAGTTAGGCTTGGTTTATGAACCCATGTCAAAAGGAGTTGTGAAATTGCATGGATCTGTTGTTCAAATAGCAAGAATCATTAAAAATTTGGCCCTCACATTACATGCTTGCCCCAACTTTTTTGTTTCCCAAGATTTCCATGTGATTGAGTTTCCTCCCCATTTCACACTTTGCCTCTCAAGAAACTTTGTTGCAAAACTAGGAGGGTTCTTATTAGCTAATTGGTCTCACCTACTTTTTAGAACTAGATACAACACCAAAGTGATCATTAGGTTTGAACCATTGGCTAAAGACCTCATCAAGCCATACATTCCTAGCCCAGTAAACGCTAACCTGTACACCACAAATGGACTGGACAATCAACTCATGACCTCAGACCCCAATGCAACCAACAAAATAGAAAGTTTGGATGAATGGGATGCCCAACACCATGACCTTGATCCTTTCAGCCCTGCTGAGGAGGAAAGGTTAGGTGTTTACGTAATCCATGAGCCTGATACAACAGTCCCTAATCTAGTTAAAGGCCAAATTCAGCCTCAAGATGGTGACATAAAGTTCTTAAAAGATGAGGAGGTTGTTAACGAGTGGAAGGAGTTTCTCTTTAGCGGTCAAGTTTTAGATCAAGAGGAAGACCTTAGAGAAGATGAAACATCTATTCAATAATGGATGAAATTACTTTTTAAGATTGAAAATTTGGATCGAGAAGAAGAGCTCAAGGAATATGGAGAAGTTGATCAAGAATGGATGGAGATGCAATTTGATGGTCAAACCTTGGATCAAGGGTAGGTTTTTGAAGAAGAGTTTCTCAATGAAGTAAGTAGGGCCATTGAAAACTACTTCGAGAGGGAAAATTGTGAAGATAAAGAGAATTTGTTTCTAGAGGATTTTGAGTTCCTTGCTGAAAATTGTGAAGATGCAATCATTATTGAACCACAACTTCCAACTAATTGGTCAAAAGGATTGCCCAATTTTGATGTTGAAATTCAAAGGAGTATGACCACATTGGGATCAATGTCTATTGGTGAAAAAACATTCTATGAAAATTACTTTGACAAAATCTTATCCCAGAAAGCTAACTTTCAGTTGAATGAAGAGCTAAACAACAACGTGATAAGAGAATATTGTGAAGAAAAGTTTAGGGAATTTGTTGTTGGATATTTTTTGCTCAAATGGGATGAAAACAAGAATAAACCTGGGAGACACTCCAAATTTGATGCAATTTGGGAGGGCCCATATGTAATAATAGAATGCAAAGAGAACGATTCATTTCAACTCTCAAGGTTAAGCGGGGAAAAACTTATGATCCCAATCAATGGGATCCACTCAAAACATTGTTTTTGAGGTTTTAAGTTCTACCCCTAAACTATAGTAGTGTATTTTTTTCTAATGAGTGCTTGGAGCACTTTTCTTTTCAGTAGTTTCTTTTCCATAAGTGCTTCCACACATTGTTTTCTAGCCACCAGGGCCTTGTAGGTTTGCTTCTGTTTGTTTTGTTTCAGTTTCTGTTGTTGTTTGGTGTGTCAAGTTTCAGTTTTCAGAACTCTTGAGTTTCAGAAGGGTAGAATTGAATCCATTCCCAATGGATCTACAAAAGCAAACTGGCCCAATGCTTAGCAGGCAAGCATCTAGCAAAGGTCGCCAAGAGTGTTATCAATTTTTCACCACAGCTCAAATTGACAAAGTTGGTTAATTCAAGTTCATTTTAAAGTGGAAAGTTTCAATGATTTCTATAGTTGTTTAAACCATTGCATGTTTTGAGTTTGAGTTTAAAAGAAAGTGCAATGTGTTTCAGTTTTCCATTCATCAGTTGCAGCATTAAATATTGCATGAAATGTAAAAGTAAGTGCTTTCATTCTATATTCAGTTATCCATTACATAATGTTTCATACATTTGTTGCAAAAGAAGTATAGAATTGAACAAGAATTGCAAAAAATGTTGTTTTATATTCATTGGGATAAAAAGAGAATCAAGTGTCCCACACAAGCCGTGGGACTAGCTGAAACAATAAATCATAAGGAGTACACTATGCTACTAAAGATTAAAAAAGGAAAAGATCACATAAGAGGGAACATAGCCATCATTTCCTAAATTTCTCTTCGAGTTGCCTTAAGTTTTTTGCATTCCTCTTTGCTCTTATTCTCCAAGTGAACTTGCAAGTGATTGAAATGTTTGTTAGAGCACAGGTTATGAATCCACCTACATGATCTATCAATAGTATTGTAGAATACTGCTTATGATGCATTGAATCAATTGAGCAAAGACAAGAAGAGTGCAAGAGAAAAAAAAGGAGGAAACATCATAAGAAACTTTGGATTTATTTCTTTTAATCTAACATTGTTTGTTTCTTGTGTAGGTATAGGAAAATCCATGTTGTTGATGTGTTTTGAATATTTTAAAGAAAATGGTGAAAAACAGGCTCCCACAAGGGTTGAGCTCAGCATGCTACCCCTTAAACATTCAAGAGAGGGGTTGAGAAAGGAAATAATTCAAATTCCTCAAAAGAGATATGCATCTAAAGGAGTACATCAAGTGTCATAAGAACTCATGCAATTGACCACTTAGTTCAAACAAGTCTAAAAGTGCAATGAATTTTAGATCATAAATGATCAATTGCTCAAGTAGATCATCATAAGGAGTGCATCATCATGGAATGTGATAGTGAACAGGCATACATAATGCCTTGTTTACAAATTAACAATACCAACTAAAGCAATTTGAGAAGCTTCAGAACACCATCATTAGGTGTATTTCAAAATTTTCTATGCATAGATCAAAGTTTCACATCAACATTTGTTTCCACAAAGAGCTAAAAATGCATGAAGAGTACAGAAGAAAGATTGCCTCCATTCAAAAATAGAATTGTAAGTGGTTGCAAATGAAGCTTGAAGGTCAAGGGTGAAGGAAAAGAAGCATTGTTGAACTAAAAATACAATACCCTAAGTGCTTGAGCTGGATGTAATGTGGAACAACATCATTGATGTCAATGGAATACAAAAGAAAGTCAAGGCTAGTTTCAAAATAATTGATGCTACAAATACATAAAAACTATCTCATTGCATTGTCGCATGAAGCTATGATGAAAGTGGAATTAGAAGTGCATTTCTGAAGCATTTGAATGCATATAATGGATGACAACAAGCAACAAGTAATCTACAGAAAACACCATGATGGTTGAGTGCAATTTTGCAAAGTAAGTAACTGAAATAGAGGCATCAATTTATTGTGCATTTGGAAGTAAATAGAGTTTTTGTGTGCAATTGTGTGCAAATTTCATTCAAATCATGCTAAACAGTGAATGAGAAATTGCATGGAAGTATGAGAAAACATATTGTTTGATAAGTAACTGAAAGCACAGAATAGTGTTTGAACTTCATTGTTTATACACTTCAAGCAAAATAGAAAGCAATAAATTGCTAACAATTCATGCAATAAAAGGAAAAGATTACAAATTCCATTGGAGCAACAACCTTATTTTCTTCAAAGATGAATAAAATTAGAGATTTAAAGAAGATACAATAACTTGTGCCAAGGACAACATCACTTCGAAGTGAAGTGAAAACATAACATTCAGAACTTGTTTCCATGGTTATGAAATGATTCAGTTTTAAGGAAACATGCTTAAGGAAATCCTTCATTACATCTATCTCTCTGGAGAGAGAAAGTACTAAAGCACATTCACAGCCATGATTAATGAGAATGAGAGAATGCATCCATGATTAATGGTAAGCTTATGCTACAGTAAGCTAGGGTTTCAAAATGGAGACAAATGCAATGGTGCCCAGTTTGAGTTTTAGGAAGGAACCCACATGGAGAAGCTTCAAAATGCAGAAGGAAATGACTATGGTTAGAGCTCATGCCAGCATAAAATGAAGTTATTGAAACTAATGGTTGCAGCCATGATGTTTTTTGCAAACCCAAAAAATGGAACAACATATTACTTCTGCATATTCAGAGAAATACATGAGAGATTAAAATACATTGAAACCCTAGTTGGTGCTCTCATGGCCACAACCTGAGAGAAGGGTTTTCTCTTCATAAAGCAAACCCACTTGGGGTTCTGGTTTAAAAACAAGTCCAAATGTAGAGATATTGAAGGGTTTGAGTGTATTTGAATGCTAGAGCTTTCCAAAAATAGAGCATAGTATGGCCATGGTCACGTCCATGGAGGGACTACAAATTCTCAAAAAAGGAAAGCAAATGCACATTTTTTCTCTATTTTTTATTCTTTTCATATAACATTGATTTCTACATCATGGGTTGAGCCTAGAATCACTTATATTTTGTAGAAATGGAAGCATGTCCACGACCTATACAAAAGGAATTAATTTTCACCTACAGATTTCCCATTATTTTTGAGGAAAAAGCTCAAGTCGAGCTTCTATTTAAGAGGGAAATGCATTAAAAATGAAGAAAGAGAGCTTACCATGGTTGTGAGTGAAGAGAGCCAGCCAATGCCCAAGATCCAAGCCCTCAAAAAATCTCAAACCAAGCATTCTCATGGCGGCCAAACAAGACGATACAACAACAAAAACACAAGACATATGAAATGCATCAAAAAACCAGTCATGGCCGCGGCCTATAATCCCGATTTCTTCCTCAAATGGAGTAAAAAAGATATCAAAATGACAGAAAAAGTCTTACCATTGAAGGTAGAAGAAGATGCAACAAAAATGACAGAGAAAGCAGCTCGAATGGTTGAGTTCTAGCCTCGAAACCCTAGTTCTCCATGGCGGCCAAGTGTGGAGCTCTCTTCTCCAAAGTCGGCCAAAAAAAATGATGAGAAAATTTAGGGCTTCGCTTTAGTTTTGATGTTAGAGTTTTTCCATGTGCTCAATTCGGATGTGATTTTAATCACATCTTATTAAATATCAAATGCCTTAAGTTAAATTCCTTGCCTTGTGAATAGTATATGCCGAGGCCAAATTCATGCCTTCGCTTTTTCTTTGATTTTTATAGAAAATAGCATATGCTTTGGTCCTTTCATTCTAGGGTGAGCCTTCCTTGTGCCTTAGAAATATTTCATGCCTTGCATAAAAATCAAGTCGATGACCTTAGGTCTCATAATTTTTCCTAAGTTTTGAGTACCCTTGGTTTCCCTTTTTGACTTTGGCATAAACATAATATGTGCCTGAAATTATTTTTATGATTTTTTATAGAAAAATCAAACGTCATTGAGAGCCTTAATATATTATTTTGATTTTTGCAAAGTATCAAAATTTCATTTTTATTGCAAAAATCAATGTAATTGAAGTGAAGTTGGCATCAAAAGAGGATGTAATAGGGCTTTCTATTTCTGAAACTGCAAAGTGTAAAACATTAATTAAGAAATATTCTTATGAATTGATTAATTAATTGTTATCTAAAAGAAGTACTTGAGTCCACATTGAACGTTTCTATTTTGATTCGAGTTCCACTTGGGCGATTTGGAGAAAGAGAGGCAAACTAAACTTTCTATTTTTGGGATGGACCCTTTGGAGATTGGAATTTTCTACCTTTTGGATGCAGTTTGGAGCTTGTTGATGCCAAAATTTGACAAGGTAATAGTGTCTTATGGGAAACTCAGTTTATGGGGGACTTTTTGCGCTAAACTGGGTGACCTCCGGGTTTTTAGAGAAGTTGGCTTCTTCTATAATGGGTTTTGGAAAGGGAAAAGGAAATAGATATAATAAAATAAATTCTAACCTAGGGCGATGCACTGAGACTTAATGATAGGCATGATAAATCATAGATCTAAGGGCCCGATTGGTATTTATAGTGTTCCAGAAAGGTAGAAACTAAAGATTAAAGCACATATAATCCATTCATTGACATAAAATAATATTGCATACATTCCTACTGCTAAGAAGAGTCATTATACATGATCTAAACCAACAAACTTGCATTCAATAAATATAGAAGTTCTCAAATGAAATATCCAAACAATAGTAGCACAGTTTAAAGTTTAATCAAATAGCATGAAAGAACAGAAAGGCTAAACAATTGGGACAATCTAAAAGTCTTTTGCAATAAAATAAAATAGTAATAAAGGCCTGGTGTCTTTTCCTAAAGTCAGTGTTTCTTTCAAAATTCAGACCCTTCTCTCTAAGTAGAGAAAAGTATATATAGCAGAAAATTTCCACCACCTGTAGAGGCGTAACAAAAAAAAAATTGCAATCTCTGGCAATGATGTAGAACTAAGAATATTCCCCAAGCCATTGCAAAAGAAAATATTTGAAACCATGCATCTGGTTATCCCAGGCTCAGGTGCATCCCCTGCAAATGATGGCGGTGGTCCCAACAAGGCTAACCAGACAAATGTCATCATCCTATGAAGCAACTATGACACGCGGTGGCCAGTCACAGCATTTGGTTCACTTGATTCATTGCCTGAATACGAGACCCGCCAAAGAGACACGTGGTAGCATAGTGTTGCCCATGTGAAACTTTATCCTTCGCCGCTAAAGACTTGCACCAAGGTGACACACGTCAAGTGGGCAGAGATCTTTTCCAAGTGGAGGAAAACGATCATTAGTTATGCGAAGAAGAAATGTGTGGCAGTATTTTTCTACCCGCGGTTGTTATTTCATCCTTTTGCTGAAAGGTTGAGCAAATCAGACACGTAGCAAAAGTTGTTGTAGATGTTGATTATGGGGCCCGTCAAAATTATTTAGGAAATGAGAGCTACATGGAACTTCGAGTAGAGCCTGATGAGGAAACAAAATGGGATGATCAAAATGGCCCACAACTACAACACATGGAAGCATTTCGAGGATTCCTAGGATGCAAAGGAAAGGAAACCTTTGGGGTGCGCAGAGCAGACATGTGGAGGGGGCAGCGAACTTTGAAAAAAAAGGCCAAGTGAATTCCTTGTGATGCATGGGCTGATACTTAGAGCAAAAATATACCCAAAGGGAGCTTGTTGAATATTTTATTCATAGCTTTTGGTGACTACCAGGGGCGTTTCACTTGAGGAACAGAGAACCTAAAATTTCTCTGGTTTACAAACTAGAGTACCATTCACCAGGTGACAGAGTTAGAGCTTGGAAAGATCCACCTACAGAGGTGACCACTCATCCTCGGATGGCCTTCCTATGTTGCTCCTGTGCTCCACCTGGGTCAATCCTTTCCTTATGAGGCAACGCATTAGGTAAACCGGCCCCTGCTTCATAATGGAATAGTAGTTGTCCAAGAGGATGAATCGATCCTTAAATGTCTATTGCAGTAGGAGGATGGCTGAAATTTTTGAAAGCATCTGGATCATTCTGCTTCTCTTCTATTTTTTCTACAATTTGTTTAGTCGTAGCAATGGATCCATCCTCAAGGAACAGGGATGGCAAACCCATCTCATTTAACTTGGAGAAACTCCCCTTCATGTTTTCCATTGTTTTTTTCAGATTAGTTGCGGCCGCTTTAGTGTGTTGGAAAGAAGAGTGGCAATGGATAAACTGTTTTCCATCTGGGCAGTGAAATCTCGATCTTCAATTCCTACCTTGGCAAGGTCTTCATCAAATATGGAATATAGCTCGGTGAGTAAATCTTTTTCTTCCAGAACCTTTTCCAAGATAAACTGTGGGAATTTCTCAATTGTATCATGAGCCTCTTGGCTCAGCCTTGATGCTTTGGCGATGAATCAAAGGGTGGGCTGCAGTTCTAGGAAAAAAAAATTAATCTTTTCCCAATGAGAAATGTACAACTTCCTAACAAATGGAATAATATATGCTTGCACAGGGGAGGACAAGAGAGAACTCTCGAGAGAAGTGATCTCCCCGTCTTTTGAGTTAATGGCTTCAGTCAACTCGGCCCTTTTCCTTTTCTCGGATTCCAGTTGATCTGTAGATTTATTCATCTCTTTATTCCAGTTTTCCTCAACTTGGAAGTGGTTTGCTAAATGCATGTCAAGAGAGGATTTTGTCTCTTGAAGTTCTTGTTCTAATTTAGCCTTTAGGCCCTCAAATTCAGCCTCTTTTTCTTGTAACTTCTGCTCATATTGAGCCTACTGGTGCTTCAAAGCCTCATCCTTTTGTGCTATCCCTTGATTATACTCAATGCGAAGCCACTCTAGCTCCTCATTCCTTAGCTACAAATTCTGCTCCACCTCATGATGCTTAGTACACAACTTGTTTACCATAGCAGGGTCGATAGTCTGAACCTTCACAAGCTCACCCTGAAGTTTTCTCTTTTCATCCTCCACTACCAGCACCCTTTCTGTTAGACATACAACATCTGCTTCCAGGGACTTCTCCTTTATCAATTTAAGCTACTCATTTGTTTTCTTGAGCTAATGATCGGTTTTAAGGAAGTTGGAGGTTACCACCCATTGTGTCTCCTCCATAAGCTCAAGCTTATCCTATGGTCGGGCCACCCTCATGTCAAGCCCCACTATGTATATTCCATAGTCTTATGGGTGCATATCCCCTTATGGTTTGGTTACAGTCGGGTACATGGTTGCAAACTTCAACTCTGTTCGGGTCTCATCATAGATAGTTTTCATTTTCAGCTCAGCAGAAGCACTATCCTCCTTTGCCTTGTGATTTTTCATTCTACTTGTATGTGCTTCCTTTCCACAATCAATTTGCGCATTGAATTGGGTAGGCGACAAAACTAGCCCGCCTGTGAAAGGAGCACCGGAAGGCAGGGCATACAGATAGGTAATTTTGATGGGATCGAGGATTTGCTTTTTCTAGAGAGTGATAGTTTGTGGGAAAAAATGAGGCACATTCCAAAGCCTAGTTTGAGAACCAGTGAAAGGGCTAGCCACTTGTAATGGTTCGATTGGTGAAATGGCAAGAGGACTCATTGGCTAGAACGGTGAAGGAGTGGTTATCGGGGAGTTAGCCTACTGTGAGAGAGGAGGAGGATTCACAACAATAGTGGAAGTAGGGGTGCTCGCAGAGGGTACATCTTCAAAAAGTGAGGTAAGGAGGGCTTGAGCAACAGTAGTTGGCGTAAGGGTTTGTGGAGGAGTAAATATGGGTGGAGTGATCTGTGAGAACTGAGAGGAAACCTCCTGCATGCATTGGATCAAAGGTGGGAAATGGAGGACCAATACTTATGGCAAGGATTTACAGGGAGACAGTAGATGATACCAATGATTGGGAAGTAAGAGAAGAAGGAGAAAAATTTACCTGTTGACTGGCCAATGACGGCTCCAGAATCATTAGCGACTCTCCCTCATCCTCAGGCTCCTGACTAGCTGCAAGCAACTATCTTTCGATGGGTTCTTGTAGACTTTCTCTGATAATGGTCTGCGTATGTTGTCATTTTGCGAGCAGGGTCTCCCCAACCTCAGTAGTCACTATCGGTTGTTTTTGTAGTACTCTAGCTGCCCTAGAGGCCCAAGTAAGTATATGTGAAGCCCTTGACACATTAAATCACACATTTGTGGCTACATAGGCGAGCTATCCAGAGCTTTTCTCCTGCGGTGCGGAGGATGCAAATGTCACCGCTTCTTCTTCTTCTTATTCCTTGAACTCACCTTTTAGGTCATTACCTCTATTTGCTCTAGATTTGGAGTTGGGATGCTCCTCATCCCACCATTTTTCAAATTCTTTATCATCCTTCAAGCTTTCATAAGGGGCATCTAATTGCCTTGTTTCTTGGCAATATTTCCATAAAGCTTCTATCTTCTCATCAATCCATTCCTCTTTCTTCTAAAAATGGTTGTACATGGTGCATTCCATTTGGATATTATCCTTTTCCACCGCCACAAAAAAGTAAAACTTGTGTCATGGCTCTCTGTTATCCTATGTGGGAACATGTGCTAGTTCCACAAATATTCCATCCTTGTCTGTCTGCGGGTTGCGCCTCTTTTCCGAGTATGGTCAAGGAACATTAGTAACCTTCATGTGTGACTCTGGTAGATCATTGAAATGGTTATAATCCCATTTATCTCTTACCAAAACCAACCCTAAATGAGCCAGCTTATCCTGCAACAACTAATCTGATCGCTTCTTCAACAGAGTCACCATTTTGAAATTCTTTGGACAATTGAAGAATCATTTCCACTTGACACTTGGGCTACTGTAGAAGGTAAAATCAATGATACACACCTACCAATACATTTCAAGCATGAGAACCCTATTTGTGATGTAGGCCAGGAGTAGGAAGGTTGACTGATGAATCCCTGCATGTGGAGAATTGTGAAATCCGCTCTGAAGAACTAGTTGCAAGTAGGAATGAAACTCTGTATATATCCACTTTGATCAACATTGAGTCAGACTGTCACCTCCTCCCTGTAAATCTTGCAAGATCGGGGTTATAAAATAATCTAAAAATGCATAGTAATCATATGTCATGGACAGAAAGGGTTTCCATGTGGATACTGGCTTCCTCTTATGCTTCTCATCAAAAATCGATAACTCAAAATATCTGCCAAAGAAATCAGGATTTTGATGCAGGAACATATGAACCAGGAAAGAGAGAAATCTAAAATTTCCTTCCACCTGGTAATTTTCTATTTTTTGTATCATTTCCTCCACCAGGAACTTGGTGAAATCAAACCAGAAGGTATTGTGTTGTTTGTGGAATTGGAACGCAGGCCCTAGTTGAAAGGTTTCCACCATCTCATCGGAGTCTCGGCTGCACACAAAAGCTAGCATTGACAAGGCATCCTGTATGTCTTCACGAAATGAACCAGGTGGCAATGGGATACTTAGCAACTTAGCACCTGGAATTCCCTTCCTACCAATCTCCTCCATCAGGAAATTTGATCTCTTTTTCATCGCCCTCCATGTTTTTTCTCCTTTGGCTAGAAAGGACTCAATTCGCTCCTTTCTTTCACTGGGGTCTGGGATACATAGCATATGTCAAATGGATTGCGGGCTGATGTGAACACTTAATGTTTGGCCCTCGATGCAGCGGGTGCTAGGGTTATAACACTCAATGGCGGCATGAATTATCTTTGGGCAGTAATGTACCAACGGGACCATGTATTGTGGAAGACCAATGTACCAAACCTTCCTTGTTGTCGATGTGTCTCCCTTAGGTAACCTCATCCTTGCACAAGCTACTTCTCTTAAGGATTTAGGTTTTTTTACGAGTCGTGGGTCATGAATATTATCTCATTTCTCCTCAACCCTTTTCTATTTTCTGCAATCTTTGGGCCTATCCAGTTGTATCGTATTTTCCCTCTTTGGCTTGCTTGGTATACCAGGCATGGCATATGAAAAATATTCATAGAAATACACCGCTTCTGATGACCATATAGCATTCAGCAAGTCCTAGCCAATCTCCTCCTGAATTTGTTGTGATGAACTCTCTGAAATTTTTCTTTAGGTGAAAGTTTCTACAAGCTTTGAACTCTTCGTAATTTTCACTCAGCTCTGGATATAATGAAAAATTCTCGGCACCCTTTTCTTGGCATATTCCAAAAGACTTTAAACATTAAAAGCTTTTTATGTAATATTTTAACTTTCTTTTCTCAAGGTGGTAGAGGAAAGTAAGCTTTTGCATTTAATTCGGCATGTACCATTAATTCCTTGGCTCATGCAAAAATGAATTACTTGGCATTTTGAGGTGACAAGAATTCATTATTGTGTTAAGCAACCATGGGATATGTTGTGATTTCCTTGGAACTTGAGTCAGAAATTTTCCTTCTAACCTTGCGTTAGTATGCGCTGGCAATTAATATCCCAGATGGAATTATTAAGCCAAAGCAAATGACCATCGCTTGAAAAGATACAAATCCTTCCTTGGGCTCTAGGAAACGCCTGTGAGGTGACACAATAGCCTACAGACCATGCAGCTTATTGTCGATGAGCGCCACCATTTTAAAGCTAATTAATTAGCTCTTATTAACCTAGCACGCATTGAGACGTACTTCTTTAGATGCAACCAGTCAGGAGATGCGAGCAAACGCAGGCACACTTTTCAAGTTGGCACTTGGTTATCATCACATTTTCTCGAAACAGATTAGCATGCTTTTTCTCATTTTTTCTATAAATAGACCGCTACGTAGTGAGGAAATCACACTTAGCATTTGAGTAAAGTTTAGCGATAGGTCATTGGCGTAGTGTTTAGTTTCAGTAAGGAAGTTTTCTCATAGGCTAGGTAGTAGGCAAGTTTCAGTGGTAGTTTTAAGGTAGCAACATTGTGTCAACATTATGGACACCCCCATTAGGCTAGTTTCATACAAGTCATAGACAGCTTTTCTAGGAGAAATTTCCACTAGGCGCTTGAAGAGAATGACCAAAAATAAACACTCCTTGGTTTTGGTTGCCATAAAATGGGTTATGGGTAAGGACTGTATAGAGTATGAGGACAAATACCATGTGAATACTAATATCTACTCGCATTTTGTTGTGTCAATGTTAGACATTGGTATCCCCAGGCCTTTAATTTTGAAGCTAGTTAAGGAAATCTTCCCAAAAAAAGTACTTGAATGGCCTACGTGCGTCACTCATGCCGCATATGGGGTAGGTCTTCCGACAGCCAGTGACCTCCGATGCTACATTGAGGAAAAAGTGGTCTTTGTTTGGCTATCATTTCTCAGTGGATTCTTCCTCTAGACACGCAACGAGCACTAGCAGAGGGTTACCCAGGCCTTGCACTTCCTATTTTGCAGCTACGCCGTACTATTCTACAACATCAATTGGTACACTGACTTCAGGAACCTGGTGTTCCCTCCGCCAATGGAAGTTGTTCCAAATGACTCTGCTTCTACTGCTAAAGGACCTATTGATGAAGACACAGTAGGCATTGCTGTAAATGCGTCAATTGTTGTTTCCCATGCCCTAGGATGAAAAACCTCTTTGTTCTTTTTTTTTTTTCAAGAATACACCACCCACTTATAGTTTTTGTATATAAGCCTAAAAAAGGCTATAGATATAGTATATATGAAAAGATAGCACGTATAATCATACTTTTTGAATTATGGCTTTCTCTGCCATTTTTTTCCATATAAAAAATGAAAGAATATATATATAATGACATATATCCTTATAAAATCCATGGCTCTCTCTTCTTTTTGCACATCTATTGTATGGGCTCTTTTTCAATAGCATATTTGCATATTTCCTTTGCATATGGGTGTATTTCCTGATTATTCTGTAAAGCAATTCCACTGCTCTATCTTCTGCAATGATGGGTTGTTTTTTGCCAAAACACGAACTAATTCCAAAAAGCCCAGTCAACACAAAGGAAAAGAAAAATAAAAGCATTATTCACATATGTACAATAATAAAATTTGGCACTTAATGGAACAGTTTGAGATGAATCTCGTTCATCGGGATTCCCAAGGGTTCATGTTCCATGCTTTCTAATTTGAAAGCGTTATGCTCTTTGCACTGAATTATTTTAAAGGGACCCTCCCATAGGCTATCAAATTTTCCATGTTGACCTGGCTTAGCAGCCCTTTCATTATATTTCAGCACTAAGTCTCTGCACTTTAGGCCTTGGTCAAAATCCTTCTTGTCGAACCATCGCTTGACCACTTGTTGGCAGTTTGTCATGGCTATTAGGGAATTCTCCTTTTTTTCTTGTACTTCTAACAGTTCGGCAAGCCAAACCTCTATGGTGCCATTTTGTTCTATCTCTAAGGATTTCAAGAGTTGAAGCATTGGAATTTCTATAGATATAGGCAACAGTGCCTCTTTCTCATATACCAACTCATAAGGTGAAGTCTTAAGGAATTGCTTAGGATTTATGTGGTCTACCCAAACCACCACTCAAAGATTTTTGTGTCATTCTCTCTGGTGCTCTGACCCAATTATTTTAAGGAGTCAGACTAGGTTTTTGTTTGTCGACTCTGCTAAGTCGTTTCACTGCGGGTAATAATTCGATGATGTCTTAAGGAATATGCCATTTTTTCATGCAAAGTGACATACCTTTGCACCTAGGAAAGCTCTGGTATTATCAGAAATGATAGTCTTCGTAGGACCGAACCTTGTCACCAGTTCTTTGAGGAAATCCACTATCTCTGCCTCAGTTGCATTTTTAAGCAGGACAGCCTTTGTCCATCTTGTGAAGTAATATGTGGTGGTCAGAATCCCCTTGTGCTCGGCACTGGAAGTGGGATTGATCATCCTGATGAAATCCAAGCCCCATTGTGCAAACAGTTCATCTACCACTATAGGCTTGAGAGGCATTGTGGAATTCTTCCTTCTTTTTGTAAAGAACTGGCATTCCTTGCAAGACTTCACCAAAGAGTGAGAGTCTTTGAAAAGTGCAGGCCAATAGTAAACTGCACACATGATCTTAATGGTTGTGGTCTTAGAGGAGAAGTGTTCGCCCGCAACGTTGTTATGGAAATTTTTAAGGATTCTTCTCGCTTGCTCTGTAGTAATGCATCACAGGAGTACACCATTGAAATTTCTTTTGAAAAGGACCCCTTCCACTAGCGTATATCCATAATTTTGTAACCGATAGTATCTCCTCTTTTGGGAGAAAAGACCTAGCAGATACTTTCCTATTCACATAAACCTCACTCTATCTATTATCCAGCAACCATCAAATCCTGGCTCATTTATTAGAACAAGCTTTGGCTGCTCTTCTTCAGCGGGTATCTCTTCATCATGCACCATGTATTCGCACAGTCCTCTTCCTCAAATAGTTTTAGTGGGTTTGACCTCAATGTCATATTCAAGGATCTTGGTGATCCAATTAGCTCTCTTTTCTATGATTTCTCCCTCCATGATATATCTGCGCACACTGGAATGCATGACATAAACAATCACTTTGTTGAAGGAAATTAGATGGCAGAATTTTTTAAGCCCCTTCACTATTGCAAAGGCTTGCCTTTCGACAAAATTATAATTCATCTCATATTCCTTCAGGGTCCAAGAGTAGAATGCCACCAGATGTTCTCCTTTTCCTTCATTATCCTTTTGAGTTAAGACAGTAGCAATACTAGACTTGCTACTAAATGCATACATTATAAAATCCTTAGATAAGTCTGGATTAATCAGTACCAGAGCTGTGGAAATAGAATCCTTAACTTTTTCAAAGGTTTCATGGGCTTCCTTTGTCCACTTGAATGCTTGATCCCTTTTAAGCATTAGGGTGGTCGGCTTAATTATTCCCACAAAGTCGGAAATAAACTTGCTAACAAAATTCACCTTGCCTAGGAAGGACTAAACACCTTTCTTATTAACTAGTAGGGGAAGTTCTTTGATGGCTTTCACCCACTTAGGGTTGATTGAAACTCCTTCTTTGGACACCATGTGTCCTAACAGCTTGCCTTGCGACACTCTGAGTACAAATTTTTTTGGATTTAGGGAAACCTCAAAATCCTGGCATTTCTGAAAAACCATTTCTAAGTGATCAAAATGATCATCTTTAGACTTAAAGAACACAGTAAGATCATCTAAATAAATTAGGATAATCTTATTGATAAGCTCCCTGAAAGCGATATCCATTGCTCGCTGGAATGTCGCCCCTACATTTGATAAACCAAAAGGAATTTTAGCATACACAAATGTTCCCCATTTTTTGGTGAATGTGGTCTTGTGTTGATCTTCCTCTTTAACTCTGATTTGATTATAACCAGAAAATCCATCGAGCAGGGAAAATATTTCCAATCCTAGTATTGTTTGCAGGATTGTCTCAATAGAAGGAAACGGATAGTGATCCTTCAGGGATGCTCTATTCAAGTCTCATAAATCCACACATAAGAAAATGTCTCCATTCTTTTTTCATACCAGAACCAAATTGGATACCCACGTGCTATGCTTGATAGAGAAGACAATCTATGACTCAATTAGCTTTGTTAGCTCTTGCGCCATGAGTGCTTCAATTTTGGGGTTCATTGGCCTCTGCTTTTGTCAGACTGGTTTTGCGCCCTCCATCAACTTGATGGTGTGTTGGATAATGTCGGGATTGTATCCCTTTAGGTCATCATAAGACCAGGCCACTATCCCTTCATATTTCTCAAAAAAATTGATGATTCTTTGTTTATCATGATGTAGGACATCTTTTCTAACCTGAAGGTTTCTGCCATCTGAGACCCTAAGGTCTATGTAGTCACTCTTGTCTACTACAAACTTTCGTCTATCATTTCTTGCATCATCACAATCAAAAAGGTTTTCAAGAGTAACCAATCCTTTTGGAAGCATGTTAGACTTGAGCTGCATGATTTTTCCTTCATAAGCCTCTGTGATCTTTGGTTGGATCTAAGCGGAGAACTCCCCTAACTGTTGGATGAATGAAGCAATGTGTTCATCGCTTTCAAACACCTGCCAGCTTTGATCATTATCGGGAACCACTAGTCGGACTATTACTTGTACAGAGTTTATTATGTATCAGGTTGGAGGCAGGTTCGAACTAGGATTCGATTGCTGCCATGCGATCTGCATCTCGATTCTGATCTCGGGAAACAATTTGAATGTTGAAGGCTTCAAAACCTTCGACCAGGTCCCAAACTCGATGCCAATATGATCTCATGCAAACATTCCTTTTAGCAGAAATTTCCCAGACTTGGTTGACCACCAGTTTGGAATCTCTTAACACCATTAATTGCTTAATGCCCATTTGCTCTGCAAGGCTCAAACCTTGAACTAATCCTTCATATTCGGCTTCATTTTTCAAACAAGCAAACTAGAAGCGAAAATACCTTAATATTTTTTATTTAGTTGGGATATCAAACATATCCCCGCTCTGGTGCCTACTTTACATCTTGCTCCATCAAAGTACAACATCCATAGCTTAGGCACTTGGCCACCTTCAAACTCTTTGGCAACCTTCAACAGCACTTGGTCTTCATCATAAATTACATAGGTGCCCAATCTTGTAGCATGGTAATTGCTGAAAGGATTGTTGTCCATGTGTTTACTCAATAGAGCATCTCCTTGATCATTCTGGTCTTCGGTCACCTTTTCTCCCTCTATTAATTCAGCGCCATACATTTCTTGCTTGGTGATAGTGGTATGTGCGGCTTCAAAATTGATCATGGCTCCATCCACTACATGCTCAAAATGTAACGCTTATGATTCTATCTTCATTTTTGCGTTGTTCTTGGTTCTTAGATTCAGATGTAACCAATCCAAGGACAGGTATCTACCCACCTTTGAAGTAGATTCTCGAGATAGATAGAGGTCGAACATGGGAGGAAAATTTATGATCACAATGTCTTGCAGCACAGTGATACTAGGGCAAGCAAATAGAGTTAAAGTAAGTGCTTTGGTCATGCCTACAGTTTCAACTTTGTTTCTATCAAGATGCATTACTCCCCTTTTCATGGGTTCATAGTTGAATCTTAAAGCTTCAGCTATTTGTTTAGGCATAACCGTAGTGCTAGCACCAGAATCAATCATAGCATTGTGCAACAACTTCTTCCCTAT
Organism: Sequoia sempervirens; assembly: GCA_007258455.2. NCBI lineage: Eukaryota > Viridiplantae > Streptophyta > Pinopsida > Cupressales > Cupressaceae > Sequoia > Sequoia sempervirens. The sequence continues at coordinate 90,284,908 of VDFB02049217.1, read as the reverse complement.
AATGAGAGTTAAGAAGAAGGGTTGAGGCTTCAACTTGTCCCTGACTTCGGCAGGGAATTCTTTTGTTTTGTTCATAAGGGATTTAGCCGGAGATGGTTGATTAATATCCTTTACATTGGTGGACTACTTTGTTGGTGTTGCACTGATCTTCACTTGAAGCGCCTTTTGTAATAGCATTTTTTTGTTTTGGGATAGCTAGAATGTCCCATAGAGACACATTTTTGGATGATTTCTTTAATTGTTCCACCACATTGAAAGGTGGAAAACTTGTAGGTTTCTACTTCTTTACTCTCGTTATGACAATTTCCTTCCATGGTGGATATTGCGTTAGTGCAAAGGAAGTGACAGAAATCTTATTGGAAGCACCTTTAGGTTGTGGACCGGCTAGTTGTGGAGCAACTGATTCACTGATAAATCTCCTCTTTGACTGAGTGTTATAGTCGGATTGCACTTGCAGTGTTTCGGATACAGAAGTATCATTAGCAAACACTGTTTCTTCTTCTTCCATCCATGAGAAGAGCACATGATCAGAAGCAATGTCGGATTCTTGTTCTAGAGACATCCCTTGCATTTGCATGGTAAGAACCACACTCTCCATTTGTGGCGAGGCATATACATAGCCTTCGTGATCCAGCATCGCGCCTTGGCTGCGTTGCTCCACCACCTTTTGTTGTAAGTTTCCACACAGACAATTCTGGGGCATATGTGCATCACTACAAGGGAAGCACCACAGATTGATATCATCAATGAGGTTATTTTGTCCCGTGGTCAATTCCTTACTCAAACTCAGTGAAGTGCTTGCTAGTGGAGTAGACACCAGTACTATTTAGTTGACTGTCAAAGCTGGTGGATTAGTGTGGGAACTGCCTTAGTACTAATTTTTGCTAATATGAAGACCGTCTTCCTTGATAATTCTAATAGGCAGGCTTTGAAGGTGTTGATTGGTTCTACTTGAGGGTGGTTATATCATTTTCCATAGTCTGCAACATTTCTTTAAGATCGCTCATTTCATCCTTGGGAGAACCGAATGTAGAGGCAACATTTTGTGGTGTTGCCGCATATGTGTACATTGAATGGGAAGGTGCAGGTGCTCTAGTTGATGTGATTTCTTGTATGGGAATCGATATTTTAGGAAATATCGGCATGATGGGCTAGGGAGGAAACTTTCCACAATCTATCAAATGATTCTCAACTTTGATGGTGACACCATAGGTATCCGATAGAGTAGCTCCCCCAAAAGACGTTATCATAGAAATGTCAGGGTTGATGGATTTCAAATAAAATATGAACACCAACTCAAGAGTCGGGTGTATCGCAACAGGGATCCTCTTCCAATTTGTGTGAAATTGGGCATTCAAGTCCATCAAAGCCTCTTGGGGAGCTCATTTTATGATAGATAACTGATGATACAGTGAGGAGCGATCTTTGTCATTTGAAAACCTCTCGTAAAACAAATCTCCAAGCTCGTCCCAGGTGTGGATAGTGCTAGGTGGCAGTGTTCAGTACCAATCTAGTTCCTTGCCTTTGAAAGATGCAGAGAGGATCCTTAAAGCTACATTTTTTGTAGTAATCCCATGCACAAGACATACGTCTACCACATCTTGCAGATGCTATGTGGGTGTTCTTAATCCATCTTCAGTGAACTTAGGTATAGCTTTCATAGCTGAGATCAGGATAGCACCCCAAATAGCAGGTGCTATTGGGGCTGCTAGGGGACTTCCAACGTCCCATGCCATCAAATTTCTATTGGAAACTGGCAACATGGTTAGAGGAATGGGTGGCAGGAGCAGAACGATTACCAACTAATTTGCAGCCTACACTATTCCTAGTGGAGGTACTAGCAAACTGGGGTTGCTTGCGGTTTGAGATCTAGTTACAAGCCGATGGCTCATACACCCTTCTAAAGCACAAATTCATTTAATATTGGTCCCACCAGGCATGTCAGAAAAAGAACAAACTGTTGATGCCAAAATTTGACAAGGTAATAGTGTCTTATGGGAAACTCAGTTTATGGGGGACTTTTTGCACTAAACTGAGTGACCTCCAGGTTTTTAGAGAAGTCAGCTTCTTCTATAATGGGTTTTGGAAAGGGAAAAGGAAACAGATATAATAAAATAAATTATAACCTAGGGAAATGTGCTAATACTTAATGATAGGCATGATAAATCATAGATCTAAGGGCCCAATTGGTATTTATAGTGTTCCAGAAAGGTAGAAACTGAAGATTAAAGCATAGATAATCCATTCGTTGAAATAAAATAATATTGCATACATTCCTACTACTAAGAAGAGTCATTAGACATGATCTAACCAATAAACTTGCATTCAATATATATAGAAGTTCTCAAATGAAATATCCAGACAATAGCAACACAGTTTAAAGTTTAATCAAATAGCATGAACGAATAGAAAGGCCGAACAATTGGCACAATCTGAAAGTATTTTGTAATAAAATAAAATAGTAATAAAGGCCTAGCATCTTTTCCTAAAATCAGTGTTTCTTCCAAAATTCGGACCCTTCTCTCTAAGCAGAGAGAAGTATACATAGCAAAAAAATTCCACCGCCTGCAGAGGCATAACAGAAAAGATTTTGCAATCTCTGACAATGATGCAGAACTATGAATATTCCCCAAGCCATTGCAATAGAAAATATTTGAAACCATGCATCCGTTCATCCTAGGCTTAGGTGCATCCCCTGCAAATGATGGCAGTGGTCCTAGCAAGGCTAACTAGACAAGTGTCATAATCCTATGAAGCAACTATGACACGCGGTGGCCAGTCGGAGCATTTGGTTCGCTTGATTCATTTCCCGAATATGAGACCCGCTAAAGAGACATGTGGCAGCATAGCTTTGCTCATGTGAAACTTTATCCTTCAGCGCTGAAGACTTGCACCAAGGTGGCACGCATCAAGTGGGCAGAGCTCTATCCCAAGTGGAGGAAAGCGATCATTAGTTGTGCGAAGAAGAAATGTGTGGCAGCATTTTACTGTTTGTGGTTGTTATTTCATCCTTTCATTGAAAGGTTGTGCAAAGTAAACACGTAGAAAAATTTGTTGTAGATGCTAATTGTGGGGCCCGCTAAACTTCTTTAGGAAATGAGAGCTACGTGGCACTTCGAGCAGATATCGATGAGGAAACAAAAAGGGATGATCAAAATGGCCCACATCTACAACTCATGGAAGCATTTCGGGGATTCCTGGGATGCAAAGGAAAGGAAACCTCTAGGGTGCGCAAAGCAGACACGTGGAGGGGGTAGCAAACTATGACAAAAAAAGCCAAGTGAATTCCTTGTGATGCGCAGGCCGATACTTAGAGCAAAAATATACCCGAAGGGAGCTTGTTGAATATTTTATTCATAGAGCATTTTGAGACTATTTTTTTAGGCTTTTCTGAGGAGCTCAAAAATGGGGAAGAGTTGTTTTTTTGGAGATGGAGTGAACTAATTTTTTCTATTTTTTCACTACTAGGGTCACTTAAGGGCTGTAAGTTGGAGAAATTTTAATTTCTCAAGGGTTCAGATTGATGGCTTCTTTCTCTCCTATCCACTGAGAGAGTTTTGTAAGCTGATTGATGTACTTAGATTCTAAATTTGTCACTCCTTCAGTTCAATAAAACAGCAGAGTTCCTTTCCTCATCCACTTGTTCAAATTTACAATTACAATCCGATGTTAGTTGTGATTCAAAAATTGTAGAATCCTTCTTATTTCTTGTCATTGTAGGTTTGTTTGCAGGGTTTTCATGTGGTTTAGGTTGCATTCTATGTTATGCTTAATTAACCTTTATGCAAAATACTTTTGAATTATATGTCTATGGTGGGATTGTGAAAATTAGAGTTTTGGAGGCATTATTGTGAGTGAAAAAAATATCAAAATCTTCTTATTGCTGGTGAATCACCTTAGTTTAGGATCTTTGTTTTTTAGTTTTTCCTTCTACCTCTTTTCCCTGAAAGTTTAGTAGATTAGGTGTTTCACTGGGGGAACCATCCCACTCTGGAGATTCGCTCTCACCTACATATTTACCCACAAATTTGAGAGCATTTCCATGTTGCAACAGGATAGACAAGTCTGACTTGGCTAAGGGTGCAATCCTGATTGTCAATAGTTTCAATTGTTGCTATTACAGAGCAACAATGAACAACAAAGTGTTGCCCTCGAACAGGGTACTGTTGATTTGGAAGACAAAGAAGTGACCATGGAAGAACAAGATGATGTTGTTCCTCCCAACCCACTTTCTAACATTGAGAAGAAGAAGAAGAAGAAGAAGAAGCAGAAGCGTACACGATCAAAATTTTCAAGGTGCCTTGACATGGAGAAACTAGAAGAAACAATGAATTCCAATTCTTCTATTTAACATTTCTTTTTATTATTTCAATGAATTGGTTGCATGCAACTGAATTTGATGTGATGTTTGAATTCCTATTATTACAGTGAAATTATGAACAATGGAGTGTTGGTCTTGACCTAATTGGCGATGTGGTTGCAATTGAAATGGGAGAGGCTAATAGAGATGGACATGCATATGGGGAGATAACTTGCCTACAAGTGGGGTAGGGAAATAAATATGGACATGGGGATGGGGAGAGCACAGGCCTGCAAGTGGGATAGGGTAATAGAGATGGATATGGGGATGTAGAGAGCACTGGCCTGCAAGTGGGACAAGGTAACAAAGATGGGCATGGGGATAGGGAGAGCACTAGCCTACAAGTGGAACAAGGTAATAGAGATGGACATGGGGTTGGGGAGAGCACTGGCCTGCAAGTGAGATAGGGTAATAGAGATGGACATGGAGACAGGGAGAGCATTGGCTTGCAACTGGGAGAGGGTAATAAAGATGGACATGGGGATGAGGAGAGTGGTGGCCTACAAGGGGGAGATGGCAATAAAGATGTACATGGGGACCAGGAGAGTAGTGGCGTGCCATCTATATCGGTAATAGACCCAACACACTTCCATGCTTATATTCTAATTTCTTTATGAATCCTTTAATATTTCTTGAATTTCCTATTGATGAACATATGATAGAGTTCAAGGGCATCACTTTTAAGATCGATGATCATGTTGATCTTTGGAGGCAACATAAACTAGTTTCCAAAAGCATTGTACATGTCAAAATAAATGGTGAAACACATGGCTTTATGCACCCACAAAATTGTGTGAGAGTCAACATTGTTGAGGCCATTTTTGGTGACCGCACAATGCCTTTCCACATCCTAGTGTAGATATTGTTAAAATAGAATAGTGGAAATGGAATATTTCCTTTTTTCATATGATTGGAACACATAAAATTCTTGCATTGCTTGTAGTGTTGGAAAACACACTATCCCCTTTTAGTTATCTCCATATGAAATTTTTTTATTTCTCACACTCCAAAAATGAATTGAAGTCCACTTTCATATTTTATAACAACTCTTAGCTAGAGTGAAAATGGAATATTTCCTTTTTCCCTGTGATTGGAACAAATAAAATGCTTGCATTTTTTGTAGTGTTGGAAAACACACTGTGTCCTATTAGTTACTTCGTCATGAAAATATTTTTATTTTATACACTACAAAAATGTAATCAATTCCACTTTGAAATTTTATAACTAGTTGGTTGAGTAAAAATGGAATTTCCTTTTTTCATGTCATTGGAACAAATAAAATGCTCTCATTATTTGTAGTGTTAGAAAATGAACTATCCTATGTCAGTTACTTCATTATGAAAACTTTTTGTTTTGTGGGCTCCAAAAATGTTTGATTCTATATTGCATGGTTGTATCTTTTTTATTACGGTATCTTACAAGGATGTAATGTAACTAACATAACACATTATTTGAGTAGAAAGAGGATAGATGAAGGAAAGGGATATGGGATATGGTTAAAATGGATGAATGATATATGTTGTCAAATTAACTTCATGTCAAAAGAGAAACTTACTTTTATTAGCACTAGAATTATGCAGGATGATATAATGGAACATGATGATGATGCATTAGGTGCATTAGGTACATATGGAGCAAAATATATAGTATATATGTATATATTGTAGTGTTGGAATACACTATTGTCTCAAATAATGTCAAATGGAATCAAATAATGGTAGGAAATTCCACCTCAAATCTTATTATTTATGTCAACTTACTTACAAATGTAAGCACATGCAATGAGCACTTTATGTTCTGGAGACTGTAACAAAACAGTGTATTGAAGTTCAACTTCATATTTTATAAGAACCCTTACTTTTAGCAAACATTCCATTTCAATATCGTAATACTTTTGGAACAAAAGATGCACAAAAAATTTGTAGGATGGAAAACACACAGGGTTGTGACTCACTTCTCAATTCTTGTTCAATGACAACACTTTATGTTATGTAGACTATAACAACACAATATATTGAAGTTCAACTTCATATTTTATAACAACCCTTACTTGTAGCAAACATTCCAATTCAATATCATAATACATTTGGAACACAAGATGCACAAAAAAGTTGTAGGATGGAAAACACACAGGGTTGTGACTCACTTCTCAATTCTTGTTCAATGACAACACTTTATGTTATGCAGACTATAACGACACAATGTATTGAAGTTCAACTTCATATGTTATAACAACCCTTACTTTCAGCAAACTTCATTCCATTTCAATATTATAATACGTTTGGAACACAAGATGCACAAAAAAGTTGTAGGATGGAAAACACACAAGGTTGTCACTCTCTTCTCCATTCTTGTTCAATGACAACACTTTCTATTATGTGGACTGTAACAACACAGTGTATTGAAGTTCACCCTCATATTTTATAACAACCCTCATTTGCAACAAACGTTCCATTTCAATATTGTAATACATTTGGAACACAAGATGCACAAAAAAGTTGCAGGATGGAAAACACACAGGGTTGTCACTCACTTCTCAATTCTTGTTCAATGACAGCATTTGCTATTATGTAGACTGTAACAACATAATGTATTGAAGTTCACTTTCATATTTTATAACAACCCTTACTTGTAGAAAACATTCCATTTCAATATCGTAATATGTTTGGAACACAAGATGCACAAAAAGGTTGCAAGATGGAAAACACACAGGGTTGTCACTCACTTATCAATTCTTGTTCAATGACAACACTTATTGTTATGCAGACTATAACAACACAATGTATTGAAGTTCACCTTCATATTTTATAACAACCCTTACTTGCAGCAAACATTCCATTTCAATATCATAATATGTTTAGAACACAAGATGCACAAAAAATTTATAGGATGGAAAACACAAAGGGTTGTCACTCACTTCTCAATTCTTGTTCAATGAAAACACTTACTGTTATGTAGACTATAACAACACAATGTATTGAAGTTCACCTCCATATTTTATAACAACCCTTAATTGTAGCAAACATTCTATTTAAATATCGTAATACGTTTGGAACACAAGATTCACCAAAAAGTTGCAAGATGGAAAACACACAGGGTTGTCACTCACTTCTCAATTCTTGTTCAATGATAGCACTTGTTGTGATGCAGACTATAACAGCAATGTATTGATGTTCATATTTTATAACAATATTACATAAATATTCAACTTGACCTTCATATTTTATAACAATATTGAAATTTACCTTCATATTTTATAACAACGCTTACTTGTAGCAAACATTCAGCATCAATATCGTAATATGTTTGGAACAGAAAATGCACAAAAAAGTTGCAAGATGGACAACACACAGGGTTGTGACTCACTTCTCAATTCTTGTTCAGTGACAGGACTGATGGTGTAAACCATGTAAGCAATTATAGACTCAAGAAAGCTTCCGCAAATCCTCTTAAACTTAACAAAACTAACACAAATATTCAACTTGACCTCGATTGAAGTGCTTGGTAGCAACCATTTTACCAATGATTTTTTCACTTTTAGCTAGTTGTGCTATATTTTCAAAGCTAGGTAGACATGTTAACTAATTTTTACTATAAATCCTACATATACATAAATTAGAATATTGACATCGTATAGAAACATGTAAAGACCTTATCTAAATTCCACAGAAAACCAAACATGTCCAAAAAATTTCAACCATGTGTAATTGAAACTATGCAATTATGATGTTCAAAAGATTTTCACAAAATCTTGTGGACATAACGAATGGACATATAAAGTTCACCATTGCCCTCTAGCCATTTTCAAAGGAAAAAAAGAATTGTTTTTTACAATATTGGCAGATTTTGACACTAGCCCAGTATGTGAAGCTGACAAACACAAGTATTCACCTAGATGGTTTTTCTTGGATTATTCACCTATTAACATTGCCTGAGATGTACTGCTCATAAATTTTTTCCTATTCGTTCTTTAATTTCTTTCACAAAATATTCTACAAACTAATGAATTTCAACTCTCTGACTATATTCAATATGAATTTCTTTCATGGACTCCAGTAAAATATGATGCCAAAAAAGGAAACTCTAGGACATTTACCTTGTGTGTATCCTCCTTTGAAGAACACCATAAATTTAATCATAAATTATAGGATGAATAAAAAAGAAAGGGATGCTCCAAGAATTCCATTCTCCTACAACTCTCTTGTATTCTGATTAAATTTTACAGATTTTCATCTTAAATGTTGATGAAAAAACTTTAACACAATATAATCTAACAATAGTGATCACACAATACTTAAATTCTAGAAATAGATCTAAGCTTCTTCAAATGTGAGCTCCAACTAACAAAATTATGTTGAAGGTAAATTTTTCATGCATGGAAGTTATACAATTACTGAACTCTTATACAAGATTTAAAACTATGACTTCCACTTCTATATATAATTTTTAGGTGATCAGTATTATATTGAGTAATGTTGTAATACCTATCCATCGAAACATCCAAGGAATTGTAAGAAATGTTGTAATACATACTAAGGGATGGTAAACAATGTTTTGAAATATTTTCAGATTTGATCTAAGATAAATAATTCACATCACATAGTCAAAAGTAAAAACATTTCGAGTTAATATTATAGATTCTAAAGAAAATTACAAGCCACATTTAATAGTGATAACACTGATAACTACGTCAACCATTTACGAACAGGTATATTTTTTTCATTCATAGCATCTGGAAGGATTTGGCACACTCTGATTGTCAAGGTAGAATTGACAGCATACAACGTAGGCACCCTGTAATATGCATGTATCAGTCTAAATGATGGTTTGACATGGTGGATCTCAAACCTGACAATGTGGTTGAATTTGAACACGACCAACAACCATTCCTCCACAAGACCCATGTGATTACTAATTAGAGATTCCCCCTTAAGAAATCTCATAAACCTCATGCTCAACTTGTTCATAAGATTGTGCTTGTGTATGATTACTGTTGGTTGAATGCATACCTTCTAGATGCTTCTAGCTAGGAAAAGGTCTCAAATTTCTTGCTAAAGAGACATTGGCCAATCATATAAATTTACAATATGTATTTCTAGATTGTAATATTGGATGTCCATGCCCATTTTTTCCCATACACCAAAGATGCAGTTAAAGAAATGAGCATAATTATGATAGTTCAAATAATTGTGGCTTGGCCCTTTTTTATCAATTCTCCTTTAACATCTTTTCCCACAACTTGTACGGGAGACTCAATTCCTCTATGCAAGAAAGAATATTACATGGAAGATATGGGTGGTAGTTTGTCAACCAACTAGACACCCTTGCTCGTGAACTATGAGGCATCTTCTATACAATTGGAGCAACAGGTAGTGAAATGCCTGAAATGAAAGACAAAACAAATTTTTCAAAAGGTACAACTGCATTCTCTAATTAGAAAGACACTCTCAATGCTGACCAAAAAGTACCTGCAAAGCTACATAACAGTATTGAAATGACATGCATGTGCAATATGTGCAGATAAAGTGACAATATGGGAAAGTTTGTTTTCCAACAATGCAAATAATGTGAGCATTTTTTTGTGCAATGGAAAAATGGTAATGCAGGAGTGCACCGGCATATACTACAAATCTTGAAATGAAAAAGGGACCTGCAATGAAAACACTAGAAAGAAGTGAGAAAAGTGGAATATATTGATAATGTTTTGACTGAAGAGATTCTACCTATTCTTTGAAACTTAAGGAAGGAACATGTTCAGTATATCCAATGGGAAAATGGCAATGCACGACTGGAGGAACAGGTTGTAAAATGCCTAAAATTAAAGAAAAAAAAAACTTATTCAGAAGATACAACTACATTCTATAATTAGAAAGACACTCTCAATGCTAACCAAAAAGTGGCTACAAAGCTACATAATAGTATTGAAATGTCGTGCATGTGCAATATGTGCAGATAAAGTGATAATATGGGACAGTTTGTTTTCCAACATTGCAAATAGTGTAAGCATTTTTTTTGTGCAATGGACAAATGGTAATGCAGGAGTGCACCAGCATGTACTACAAATCCTGAAATGAATAAAGGATCTACAATGAAAACACTAGAAAAGAAGCGAGCAAAGTGGAAGATATAGATAATGTTTTGATTGAAGAGATTCTACCTATTCTTCGGAACTTAAGGAAGCAACATGTGCAACATGTCCAATGGGAAAATGGAAATGCACGACTGGAGCAGCAAGTTGTAAAATACCTAAAATTAAAAAAAAACAACTTATTCAGAAGATACAACTACATTCTATAATTAGAAAGACACTCTCAATGCTGACCAAAAAGTGGTTATAAAGCTACATAACAGTATTGAAATGCCATGCATGTGCAATATGTGCAGATAAAGTGACAATATGGGATAGTGTGTTTCCAACAGTGCAAATAATGTGAGCAATTTTTTGATGAAATAAAGAACCAACCATCATTCACATACTCACAAAATCTTATGCAACATCAAACATGAGGAAAAAAATTGCAACGACATAATGAATCTTCTTTATTTAACTTGCAACATAGTTTCACAACTTCAACAAAATCTAATTACATGAGTTTGTGCAACCATATAGGCTGAATAAAATCACTAAAAATCTAATTACAATCTAATATACAATTGAAATATGACAACAAAAATTAGATTCAAATTGTTCTCCCTCAAAATTTCTTCTTGCACCAATTTCTAGCTCCTTCAACCTGCAAACTTCATCTGGAAACCTCTACTGCAATAAACCATGATTTACCAAATATTTTGCTGCTGCAAAAACATCCTAAAACCTGAAAAACACCTTCACTAACAATATCCACAACCCTCCCAAGAAAAGAACTATGGCTGCAACAACAACCTTCCCATTCTAGTCAAGAATGGCTACAAAAACACACCCTGAATTGCCTGTAATCTTCAAAAAAAATCTCCCAAAGCTTCTCCAGCTAAAATCCACAACTAAGTTGGGAAAAAACCTCCAAAAATAAATGTCAAAAACTTTCCATAATATAGAAAATGCTTTCATAAATCCACTCCCACCAAAATTGCCAAAATAGGAGTCAATTCCTAGATTTTAGGCAGTTTCCATTGTAACTCCTGCCAACTCACCTTGAGCACCCACTTTTGCATACATAGTTTTAGAAAAAAATTAAATGCATCATTAAAACTTATAACTCCCTCCAAAAGCACGCCCAAGTCCATTTTTTCTAATTTCAAAATTGACAAATTCCAAAAATTCCCTCCTAAATTATCTCCTCCCAAAATTTGCAATAATAAAGGGTAATAATTTAATACTTATTTTATTCTAACCTTTAAAATTACCATATTAAATAAATCACCCACCAAACCTTAGGAAAATATAAAAATTAAAATGCATTCTTTTGGTTGATGCAAGATTGCTCTCACAACCCAAGATGCTCCTGCATCAAACACCCGGGGTAGGTGAAATGTTTCATGAGTTGAAAACTCATGAAAATTTGAAGACCATATGTTTTCTTTGGATCCAATGTTCTTCCTTATTCTTCTAAAATTTCCTCTTTCTCTTCTTCCAACACTTAGTTGGAACAAACAACCTCCTTCTCTGACAACTTTGCACTTCATTCATCTTTCCTCTCATGGACTTGTATCCACCATGTACGACCCTCCTCCTAATACCATACATTCTCCTCTTTGCTTTTGTAGGATTCAACCCACCATAAACCAACCACCTCCACCAAGATTCACCTGCAACATCCTCTACAAATTCTACATCCAAATATGTATTATCCAAATAACAATCAAAATCCACTACATCCTTATACAAATTTGCAAGTACTACTCCATGGAAATTAGAAATTTACATCTGCATACTCTCTTCTTTCTTGAAATCCTCTTCTACACTCACCAAAGAAGGTACAGAATCATTAAAACTAAATTCAAAATAAAAATTTACCTCATTCTTGTTCGCTGCCCCAACATCTTTTTCCTCATTCTTCGCTGCAATATTCATCTTCTCACCTTCAATGACAAGTTTTGCAAACTCCTCTTCATGTTTTTCCATCAATTCCCCTTCAAACAACTTGTTAATTATTTCCATCTCTTCTTTCAACAATAAATTATCCTCATCTTCACCAACCTACTCATCAAACTTAGGACCATTTATGTTCACAATTTTTTAATTCAAACGTTCTTCATCCACTTGACATAATGCACTCCATTCACATGTTATCGTTGAAACTTGCACCTCATTATCTTCTCCATTTGTGTGGGATGCCCCCACATATTCTTCTTTACATTCAACCCCTACCAAAGGACTGCAACACTCTTTATTTTTTATCATCTCTTCGATGTCCTCTTTCACGAGAACATTTTTCTTCCCATGTCTCTCATCCCACGCTCTCATTTCCTTAACCATATTTTCCAATACATCTACTTCATCCTTGATTTTTTCAAATTTTTCATGATATTTCCTATTTTCCACTTCTTCCCAATATTTTTCCTAGAATAAAATTCTTATGGGCCTCCTCATGACTCATCCCATCCTCTCAAGTATAGACTACCTCACGTTCGGCGATCTGTCTACACGCAAATCACACACACACCACAAGTCTTAGTGCAAACTACCTCACATTCGGTGCTTTGCCTGCACACTCAAGAACTCCTACTCTAATACCACTGATGAAATAAAGAACCAGCCATCATTCACATACTCACAACATCTTATGCAACATCAAACATGAGGAAAAAAATTGCAACAACATAATGAATCTTCTTTATTTAACTTGCAACATAGTTTCACAACTTCAATAAAATCTGATTACATGAGTTTTTGCAACCATATAGGCTGAATAAAATCACTAAAAATATGATTACAATCTGATATAAAATTGAAATATGACAAAAAAAATCAGATTCAAATTGTTCTCCCTCAAAATTTCTTCTTGCACCAATTTCTAGCTCCTTCAACCTGCAAACTTCATCTGGAAACCTTTGCTGCAATAAACCATGATTTACCAAAAAAAAATTGCTGCAAAACCATCTTAAAACCTGCAATAAACCTTCACTAACAATATCCACAACCCTCCCACGAAAATAACTATCACTGCAACAACAACCTTTCTATTCTAGTCAAGAATGGCCACCAAAACATACCCCGAATTGCCTGTAATCTTCAAAAACAAACTCCTAAAGCTTCTCCAGTGAAAGGCCACGACCAAGTTGGGAAAAAACCTCCAAAAATCAATTCCAAAAACTTTCCATAATATATAAAATGCTTCCATAAATCCACTCCCACCAAAATTGCCAAAATAGGAGTCAATTCCTAGATTTTAGGCAGTTTCCATTGTAACTCTTGCCAACTCACCTTGAGCACCCACTTTTGCATACATAATTTTAGAAAAAAATTAAATACATCATTAAAACTTATAACTCCCTCCAAAAGCATGCCCAAGTCCATTTTTTCTAATTTCAAAATTGACAAATTCCAAAAATTCCCTCCTAAATTATCTCCTCCCAAAATTTGCAATAATAAAGGGTAATAATTTAATACTTATTTTATTCTAACCTTTCAAATTACCATATTAAATAAATCACCCACCAAACCTTAGGAAAATATAAAAATTAAAATGCATTATTTTGGTTGATGCAAGATTTCTCTCTATTGCTTCTTTAAGAAACCATAATGTTGCAACTTTTCCTTTTGCCTAGACAAAAAACACTTATGTACATACAAAAATTCATGAAAACATACATAGCAACATACATGGAAACATACATAACATGATGAGATGTTGTAGTGCAGGGCCTGCCAAATAGGGGATAAAAGTGACGAAATTAGAAAATGGGACCAAACGTTCGGGAAAGTTAGGTAGGAGTTAATGGTGTCATTCGGTCAGTTTTCCTGCCTCCTACCAGCCGATAAAACTGGGTCCCTTGGCGTGCCCATGAAGTTTCACTTTCAAAGCTTTTTTTCTAGCGCAGGAAAATTGGAGGTGGACTAATGTGTGCATTTTTGGTTTGGAGAAAGAAGGGTGAAAACACGATGATTTTCTAGTTTGCACGTTGAAAGATAAAGGTTGGAGTGCATGTGGAGGAGTTGGAGGAGAAAACTAACCAAATCGAGGTGTTTTTTTGTAGTTTTCATGTTGTAAGCTGAAGTTTGGAGTGCACATAGAGGAGTTGGAGGTGAAAATTGACCAAATCGAGGTGAGGGGTGCTAACTAATTCAATTGCAGAGGGTTTTACAACACCTTGTAATTTGGGAAACATAATGTGGGATTTCAGTTATTTGAATCTCCTTGTTTAAATGTATGAATGTGTTCAAAATCACACCTTCCATTGTTGTGTTTAAATTTTAGATGATTGAAAAAAAAAGTGCACAAAATAATTGTATTTTGGAAAACACAATGTGGGTCTTCAGTTATTTGAATCTCCTTGTTTAAATGTAAAGGGTCACCTCACAGTGGGTTGCTTGCTTCTTTAACACTTAGGGTTTTACAACATGGAGTTTTACAAAATATTATGAATGTCTTGAAAATCACACATTCCATTGTTGTGTTTAAATTTCACATGATTGAAAAAAAAAGTGCACAAAATAATTGTAATTTGGAAAACATAATGTTGGTTTTCAGTTATTTGAATCTCCTTGTTTAAATGTAAAGGGTTGTCTCATGGTGGGTTGCTTTCTTCTTAACACCTATAGTTTTGCAACATGGAATGTTACA
>VDFB02049217.1:90251815-90269724 GCA_007258455.2 Sequoia sempervirens | reverse complement strand
TAGTGAGTTCCTTGATAGATTAGGAGGGAAAAACGTCAATTAAATGATGCTAAAATGTTAGTAAATGTATCCATATACCTAAGAAAAACCATCACATTCATCAAATTCTATCATTCTAAGTTTGTTTGTGAATTTTGTAGATTTGTGGGTCTGGAGGTGCAGGTTTCTGCCTAGCGAAAGACGCCAGGGTGAATGCTTTTAGAAATGGCTATGGGAGGACGGAGTTGCAACAAGGAATTTCCAGAATGTTTGAACATCAAGCCAATTTAGTGTAAAACCATTAGGCCATGCGTAGATTCATGGTGTAGACACTTGGAGTTATTCCCCTTAGTTAAATTAGCTTTTTAGGCTCATGCAGAGAATCAAGATGTGAAAGTCATGAATGGGATTGTTGTTTGAGTCTCGTTGTAAGAAATGACCGAAGGAAGGCAGTGTTCCACAAGTGGAGTTCCGCATGGTGGAACTCGCAAGGTCTCATTGCTTGATCGATTTTGTTTAAAGCTCTTCTAGCACATGAAAGAAATCATGCTTGGTCACCACACTTGGAAATGTTATCATCTTGTGAGTTGCAAAGAGTGGGCATGCATTAGCTAAAAGGTGGAAGTTTGCTAGGAATTTTTCGTTAAGTAGCAGCTTGAGGTAGGCAGTGTTCCATGGGTGGAAACCCACTAGGGTGGACCCGCCAAGACATTTTGACTTGTGATTTTTACTAATTGTGCATTTGTCATATTGGCAACAGTGATGGGTGTGGGGTCCGCAAGACAAAGAGGCTATACAGGTTTTACCATTAGTCATGATTGTAGTGAAGCGAAGGTTCACATGTAGAGACCCGTAGGTATGGACCCACATAGACCCAGACTTAGTCATTTTTTTGATTGAAAGCTTGGTATTCTCATAGAAAAAATTAATAGCGGAATCTACAAGGTGGGAATCAGTTCAAGCTTTGTCGCTAATTAACTAACTATGATGGGCATCCCTCCATAGACAACTTGTTAGACTAGACTTGGAAAAGTCCTAGACTTAAAGGTTTTTGATGTGCCAGCTAATGCAATGAAAGTGAGAGGTGCATAGATCACAATGTGGGAAGCTATGCCCGATTGGATGAAGGAACAAAGCAAATGGAATAGAGTCCTGACCATGGCCACTCACAGAAAGGGAACCCATGATAGCCACAAACTTAACTATTTGCACATTTTGGATAGGAGCTCACGGTAGGTAGATAAGCAGACTCTGCTAAGTGGAAGGGTGCCAATGTTTCCTCATTAGGTAAAAGATTAAATGAGACAGACCTCTGCATGTAGGGTCTCACACAGAGGGTTTCCTAAAGTCTAAAAAAAAACTAGTTGTTTCTTCATTGATTCTTCAAGGTTCAGGGGGTCCAAGGGTGGGAGCAAAAGCAAAGAGCGTTTATGCCGCTCGAGAACATCAGTCTAAGGATGGGTTCCCCTAAGTGATGGCTCACACTAATGTAGTGTTCAAGGGTTTCAAAATTGCTGATTAAACCCTAATCTAAACATTTAACAACTCCAAGCCCTAACGTGTAACTCATAGAAAATATGACAACGCCAAGGTGATAAAGGATGGGTACTCAAATGCATACCTAACCCAAGCAAATGAAGGAGGTAGCTACAGTCACAGTCTTCAAACCTTTTGTGTGTGCAACTCTCCTTTTTATCTTCGAATTTGAAATTTTTGAGTGAAAATGACAAGTGGGTCGAGGGGTATATATAGAAAATGGGCATTAATGGCTGCATTTAATTGTAGGTACAAAATGAGGATGGTAGGTAGAAATGTGGAGACCCAACCCATGGAGGTCGTCAGATGGAAGCCCGTGCAGATAGGTTTAATGTGGAAGCCACGTGCGGAAAGTCTGCTATGGGTAGACATGGGAGGAAGGCCATTAAACCTTGATAGAGAAGACATGGATGTTTTTAGGAGGAAGCCTGCAGTGAGGGACCCACAAATGGCGAACGATAACATGGCCTCTGAAGGATGAAAAACTTGCAAGTCAATTTTTGAAAAAGATTGAAAATTCATGAAACTTGGGTGGATGACCTAGTCAAGATGGATTTGGAATTTTTTTAAGGCACATGACCATCTTGAGCTCAAAATAGGGGCACAAAAATGAGGAAGATGTGAATTGACCCAGCGAGGGAAAAAATGAATTTAGAGAGGGTCCCCGGTTAGAACGGGGTGTGTGTGGAGAAGGCACAATAGATCCTACATTGCAAGCACATGCCCTATATTTAAAGCAAGAACAACAGGCTTACCATCAAGCAGTCCAACAATAACAACAATATCAAGCAACTTTAGCAACACAACAACAACAAAAAGCACAATAGAAAGTAGCCTTGGCAACACAATAGAAAGCACAACAACAAGCAACCTTAGCAACAGAATAACACTAATAACATCAGGCGACCTTAGCAACACAAGAAGTAGCATTAATAGCTAAACAACAAAAACAAGCACAACAATAGCAACAAGCTCAACAATATTCCTGACAACAACAATTGCTCACAAAAAAAAAACAATAGGGTTTATACTATAACCCCCAACAAAACATCGTCAACCCAAACACATTAGGAACATATACGCCTACACCATCATCACCTTATCCTACACGACCATACACACCATACAATATCTCATCATATTAGAATACCAGGTACACTTCATCCACCATCCCACAATATGCAACATATGTTCCTCCACTAAGTCCACAAGATGATATGGCATCACAACTCGAGGTGTTAACATAAGAAATTCAGGATATCGAGATAGGAAAAATGAAGAAACCCCATACACATAACCTATTCCCATATCCATTTGATCGAAACATCATAATGGTTCTGTTCCC
This sequence comes from Sequoia sempervirens, assembly GCA_007258455.2. NCBI lineage: Eukaryota > Viridiplantae > Streptophyta > Pinopsida > Cupressales > Cupressaceae > Sequoia > Sequoia sempervirens. The sequence continues at coordinate 90,266,864 of VDFB02049217.1, read as the reverse complement.
TCCTATTTTTGAAATCCCCAAATTTGTCAAATACAAAGGGAGAGGAAGTCCTATGGACCATATCAAAGAATTCAATGTCATGTGTATGGAGGTCTCCTATAACAAGTCCTATTTGATGCACCTCTTTCCATGAATTTTAACAAGTCCTTGCATGGATTGGTTTTCTCAATTGCCTCCAGGTATTAAAAATTTCAAAGAAATCGTTGACAAATTCATAGAGGACTTCTCCTTCAATCTTGACATGGACATAAGCTTAGAAGAGTTATACACTCACAAAAAAAACAAGGGAGAATATTTTTCTAATTTCTTACAATGATGGAGGAAAAGAGCGAGTAAAAGCAAGTGGCCAATTCAAGATAAACAACAATTGGGCATTATCATAGCACATCTAGATCTAGATCTATCCTTCCACTTGAAGATGTAGTGCATCGCATCTTATGACGAGCTTGTCCCTAGAGCCCTTAACATCAAGAGAGCTCTAATATCATAGGGAAATACTCAAGCCTACAAAGACAACCGTCCATCAACCAGTTCAAATGACAAGCTTTGTGTCTGGGCTAAGAACAAGAACATGACAAATGATAGCGTGATAGATGCTAAGGTTGTCCTAAGCACTCCTAGGCCAAACCAAAATCAAATAGATAATGTTCAACCAACTGTGAAACAAAAAATACCACCATAAAATAATCAGGTCAACAACACTGAAACACAATAGAGACAAACACCTAACAAGAACAACTATCTCAAACAAAAGAATACATAGTTGTCTGAACCTATTGAGACTATCATGAAGAAATTGGTAGATTCAAACTTAATAACACTTCCAAATTTTGAAAACTACCAAGAACCACAAGATAAACCACCTTGGTACAACAAAAATGATCTTTGTGACTTTCAAAAAATCAAAGGACACAAGACAATGATCTGCATGCGACTCAAAAATATTATCTAAGATCTTATAGAGAGTGACACCATATCTATTGAGGTACTAGCTGGTAATCAGGATCTTAAGATATACAAGACCCCTATGTCAGATCATAGCAAAGGAAACAACACTGGGAAAGCTAAGGATTACACAAATGTGTAACATACCTATTCCAATGTGGTCACTTCCTGTGATAGCGTCATTACCATCATCACCATTAAAGGGCCTAGTGTGAAATGTGTAGTCACCACACAATGTGATAAAGTCACCATCCAAGGAGTCCCATCTCAATCTAGGGTATGCCATACTTAGCCAATAGAAATCACTAGCAAGTACAATCTCCTAGATCAACTTAAGAAGATCCATGCATATATTTCTATCTTAGAACTATTGAGGCTATCCCCCACGCATAGGGAAATCTTAGAGAAAGCTATGTTTACATCGTCCATCCCTAAGGATATAGATATAGAGAAATTTCAAGCTATGGTAGGGCATGCCACTAATCATATTCTCACCTTCTTGGAACAAGACCTACCATTGCATCCATCTCATAATTGTGCTTTACACCTTGATGTCATCATTTATAAGAACTATTGTCACGTGGGACCCTCAACCCTCATCGATACCCCTTAAACCTCTCTGATGTCGCTCTCACTGACACCTTAGGATTTTGGTGTAGTGGTAGTTGGTTTGTTTCAACAAAATTGGTAACTCCATTGGGGAGGGTTCGGCTCCCACTCTTGACACTCTTTCCATCTCACAGTTGACTGTGTCTATCGACTTCTCGACTGGGGGGGTAAAATGTTACCACATGAGACCCTCAACCCTCGTTGGTAACCCTTAAACCTCTCTGATGTTTCCCTGAATGAAAAATTAGGCTTTTGGTGTAGTGGTAGTTGGTTTGTGTTAACAAAATTGGTGACTCCGTTGGGGAGGGTTGGACTCCCACTCTTGACACTCTTTCCGTCTCGCATTTGAAAATGTTTGTCAACCTCTCGACTGGGGGGTAAACTGTTGTCACGTGGGACCATCAACCCTTATTATTACCCCTTAAACCTCTATGATGGTGCCCTCACTGACAACTTAGGATTTTGGTGTAGTGGCATTTGATCTGTGTTAACAAAATTGGCGACTCTGCTGGGGAGGGTTCGACTCCCACGCTTGACACTCTTTTTGTCTCGTAGTCGACTATATCTTTCAACCTCTTGACTGGGGGGGTAAACTATTGTCACGTAGGACCCTCAATCCTTGTCGATACCCCTTAAACCTCTCTAATGTTTCCCTCACTGACAAATTATACTTTTGGTGTAGTGGCAGCCGGTTTGTGTTAACAAAATTGGCAATTCTACTGGGGAGGGTTGGACTCCCACTCTTGACACTCTTTCTATCTCATAGTTGATTGTGTCTGTCAACCTCTCAACTGGGGGGGTAAACTGTTGTCACATGGGACCCTCAACCTTCGTTGGCACCCCTTAAACCTCTCCGATGTCACCCTCACTGACAACTTATACTTTTGGTGTAGTGGCAGTCAGTCTACGTTAACAGGTACATCATGGTATATGTGGAGCTCACTTTGCTAGTCCAACCTTAACTAAAAAGATTATAAGGATAGGATATTATTGGCCTACAATGGAGTGTGATGCCTATCACTATGTGAATAAATGTCACCAATGTTAGATTCATGGAGATCTTATACATGCACCAGTTCAAGAACTACATCTGTTGAATTCACCATGGCCATTTTCTCAATGGGGACTCGACCTCGTAGGAAAGATCCATCCCACCTCTACTAATGGACATAAGTTTATCCTTGTTTCTATTGAGTACTTTACAAAATGGATCGAATCCATCCCATTGACTTACATTATTGGAAAGCGGATGGCCAAGTTAATCCTGAATTACATCATTTGCCGCTATAGTATCCCACAGTCCATCATTAAAGATAATGATTTCCCTTTTAAGAACTAAGATGTTCATGAAATTTGTGAAAAATTCCATATCCAACACCATTTTTCTACTCCATATTACCCCCAAGGTAATGGCCAAGCCGAGGCATCTAATAAGACCATCCTAAAAATCTTAAAGAAGATTGTCAATGACGTGGACGTGACTGACACCTATGACTTAATCTTGCCTTATGGGCCTACCATACCAGTTTCTATACTCCTACAAGATCCACACCATATCCCCTTGTCTATGGATCTAAAGCCTTACTTCCTATAGAGGTCAAGTTACCATCCCTATGAGTCTCTATGCAAGGCTTGATTGATCAAGAAGAATATTGTGTATCCCGTCTACATGAGCTAGAGTTATTGGATGAAAAGAGAAAAAATGCTTTGACACATCTACGAGCATATTAGAATCGCCTTCGACACAGCTATAATAAGAAAGTATGACCTAGAAGCTTTGACATTGGTGACTTAGTTTTGAAAGCAAATCCAAAGAATTAAGTAGAATGGGAAAATTTCAAATTTTTTGAACCTAATTGGTTGGGCCCTTATATCATCACAACATCATATGGATCATGCGCTTATCATCTCTCTACTCCTGAAGAAGAACCATTGTTTGAACCTATTAATATCATGCACATTCACAGGTACTACACTTGATTCTTAGAGTATCCATTTTTATAAGAGTGAATTTTCACCCCTTATGCAAATTCCCCTTTTTGCCTTTACCCACCTTAGAAAACAAAGTTCGGAGGCTTAATTCCACCTAAGCCCATTGCTTGCATTCCATTTAGAACCTGTTTTGAGTGTTGGTGGAGGAATTTCTGTCACGGAAACTCGCGTCGTGTGCAGATGTCTGCGCGACGCACTTACGTCCCTGGTAGATTCCTGCTGCTGAACCTGCAGAGGCTTTACTCTTCTCATTGGAGGTGAAGTTGTAACGCCCCCTTCGGCTGACCGACCTGAATATGACCATTTTTCTCCTTCCTTCCTTCAAATTCATTCTTCCAATTTGCATTCTGACTCTTCACCACATCAAGCTTCCATTCTTGCACTCTCACATTCACTTTCAAGCACTCACTTTCACTCACTCCAAGCATTCAAGCATTCCATTGCAACAAAGCAACACTCCATCACTTGGGTAGAGCACATTTGGGACCATGCCATTGCAACAGAGGCTCGAGTACTCTCATTTCTCCCCAAATCAACCTTGAGTGCTCTTGGTGGAGGTGGTAAGCTTCCCTCTTCTCTCCTCTATCATTTGGTTGAGTAGCATAATACTGTTTTGTAGTGCTTATTTTCTCTTTACTATAATATTTCTTTATCTCATTTCTTTGGCTGTCCGTGGAGGTGGAAACACCTAAATGGGGGTTTGACTAAGGAAGGCCCCTATACAACCACCCAACATTTTCCCTCTTTCTATGTGTAGGTGGACGTGCTTTCGAAGAACCAACTGGCAAATGAGTTCCTTGGTGAGATTCTCCTTATTTTCATCACTCTTGCATATTTTCTTTATAACATTAGAGAATATTTAATTTATCTAGTCGTATCATTTTGGCCCTTTAGTTAGTCAGTTGGGCCATTAGTCATTTTAGCAGGTTTGACCTTGTCTCTTCTGTTTTCTGGCCATATAGATGCCAGTGCACTTTAGAGACGCCAGCGCGTCGTGCTGTCATCCAAAGACTGTGCTTCTGCTTTCGGGTAGAGAGCTCCTTGAGGAACAAAGTTGAACTTGAAAAATTGGCTCGCCTAGCGCTCCTCAAAACTTGGGTTTGCAGAGTGGTTGTAGGACTTCATAGTCCTCATCATTCTCATCCTCATACCCTAAACATAGGATTTGGCTGAGGTAAGTTAGGGCAGCCTCTCGCATCTTGACCCTTTGTGACCTGGGGTCTTGCACGCGGTGGTCCCCCTCTCTTACATTTTTGGTGAACTTGACGTGAACCATTTTGGTTCTGTCCTTGCGATACTGACATTTCCTTTCCTCATAATCTAGGAGTGTTGTAGGTGTGAGTGTTGTAAGGATGTCACCTTGCAACCCAACTTGCGACCCCTAGTTGGCATAGTTGGAAGCTTCCAAAGGTATTGCATGATGAAACCTTAATTGGGTCACCGTCTTATCTATCTACCTTTAGGGATTCTATGAAAGCCTTGTATAGCGTGCATAATGGCTTGCTTCTTGCACCAACCCATCCCCTCTGGACAACCTATTGATAGTGGTAATGTTATAACTTTCACTTCATAGGACCTTTCGATGGGCTTTAACAAGGAACCGTCTCCTCTTTACATTCCTGCAAGGATCAATGAAAACATCGTAGCTGGTGTTCTTGTTGAACCTACATCACAAGTGAACATAATAATAGAGGAGTTTATGCTAATAAAAATATTACACAAGGATGGGTATGATGCTTCTGTGAGCACCATCCGTACACATGATGGGCTTTATGTATCCCCTTTGAGTAGTATTGTCCTGTCAGTCTTAGTTGGACCCAAGTCTGTGAAACTCCTATTTGACATCATCCCTGGGTCTAAACTCTTTAGGGTGAAATTGGGTATCCCTTGGTTGGTGGCAATGAATGCGGTGCCCTCCGTCATGCATAAATGTCTAAAATTTATCCATGGAGGCTCCGTGCATGTAATCCACGACACCAGTTATAGACCACTGGTTGCACATGGTAGCTACTCCCTAGACCACTCTTGGCCTACACCTGTTGGTTCCCTTCTGCCTAGGATGAAACTTCTGCACCAAACATATTAGAACTATAGGAAGGGATGTTTAAGGCCAAAAGTGAGATACCCTCCCTTGCCTTATGCTATCTCACATAGGGGTTGCTTGAAGGCTGACAACGATGCCGCTAAGGCTCGAAAGAAGAAAGAAGAGAAGCGGTCTTGTGATCCTCCTTCTTCCTCTTCCTCTACCCAGTCTGACACTTCTTCTCACTTAGTTATGGTACCATCAAGTTCTTCTCCTTGTTTGTAGGAGAACCCTTTGGTGCCCACTTGGGAGAAGCTTAAGTGTCCTGCATTTGAGCTTCTTGTTCTGCTGACGAAGCCTAGACCCGTTCGGTATGATAGGAAGAAGGTATCTTAGGAGAGTCCTCTTTGTCTTGACCTCCATGACCTCCTACTGCTCTTGCTCCTAAGGAAGTGAGTGGAAAGAGGCCCATTTCTAAGGCTCTTGAGTCAAATCCTCCTATAACTCCTCAGAATGTTCCTTCTGCTCCCATGTAGGAACCTATCCCTCCACTAGAAATGACCATGGTGGACGTTCCTATGGTTGAGTAGGAACCCTCTACTCGCTTGCAACCTCTGGGATCTAACTCCAAGAGCCATAGAAACCACCTTGGGCGTGAACGCAAGCACTAGTGAAAGGCTCTCCTAGCCGAGCAGGCCGCTTCGCAAAGAAAGGAGGAAGAAATGCTCGCCTCTGCTTCAGGACCTCCTGCAGTGTCTTCTTCCTCCCTTCCTTCTGCTTCTCTTCAGGCTGTTCCTATGTCACTCCTAGATTTTGTTGCAAGCATGAGTGTGCCTAACCCTAAACAGGTATAGGTTTTCATCGCTACTTCAGTGGAACCACTTCTACTGATTTCCATTCCAAATATCCAACCTTTCTCAAAACCTGTGGACATGATTAATACCTCAGTTGTGTCCACTGTGGTTCTTTCTTCTTCTTCCTTTGCACCCCTAGCTTTGTTTGTTGGGAGTTCATCTCATCCAACATAGAAAGAGGTGGAGGGTGGTCCTTCTAGCAACAAAGGATGTAAGAGGATCCCACCTTCTTCACAAGATGGTCTTGTGTTGACTTGTTTTGTCTTAGTGACAAAACCAATCCTGACTTCCCCTGAGTTTGTCACCGCGCCCAAGTCACTTGATGAGCTTAGCAGTGAACCTCAGGCGTAACCCGTCCCGTCCGCTAAAGTAAGACATAGTGCTCCTGTTGGGTGCATGTTTAATTCCATGGATGAAGTTTCAGCCTTGTCGGCGATCTTCACGAAATTGCCGACTTTGACTCCACAAGAGATCGGTGGAGAGGACCTTGAGGGTCCCTCTTCCTTGGCCCTTGTTGTGGGAGGGCCAGACACTCCTCCTCTTAACATCCCACCATTACAGGCTCCTCCTCCTTCCCCTTATGAGGATTCAGATTGGGAAGCAGATGATCTCTTGTATGATCAATGTTAGGAGGAGGCCCCCTTTCTTGATCTTGTGTGTGTGTGTGTGTTTTGTGATGTGTTCCCCCGTGCTCATGCTATGTGTTCTTGGATGACCCTCATCACCCTTGTTGGTGCTTGGATACAGGCATGGTTTTTGTGTCATAAACCTTCTTCTATTTGTATCATCATTCTTCCATGTTTGTGCTTGATTTTCGATAAATTGGGGACGATGCAAAGTGTTTGAGGAATTTAGGCTTCCCTTCCATGTTGACCCAATTTTTATTTTTACTTTGTTTTCTGTGCATTATTCCTGATCTGGTTGGGGATTGATGATCTTTTTCCTTGCATTACGGTTACCTATTATTGTATGGGCTCAGACAGATCTGACATCGCTAAACCAGATCCCCCTGTGCTCTTTGTTTGTATTTTTCTTTTCTCTTTTTCTTTCTTTTTATCTTTCTCTCTTCTTTTTCTGAGTTGTCCCTTTCATGTGCGACAATGCCTTATCTTTAACATTTTGGATTTTTAGAAAATGTATTCATTGACAACAATTTTTTTATCCAAAATCTGTGCAACGCTTTCTTTGAAATCACATTCTCAACTTGGAACCCCAATAGAACATGATTCATTCATCATGTGTTCGCAAAGAAAGGACTTGAAGACCTTCCCCGCGCATGGGGGCATATTCTTCCTTTCAAATTCCTTGATGAAGTGAATATTTTTCAAAAGAATTCCTTGATGAAGGATTGATTCAAGAAGAAGAATATTTACTTTTAGACTGTGCGTCCCTTGAGTGGACCCTCTATTCTTGATGAGTCCCCAAAGGACCCCCTTTGAAAGTTTTCAGAACTGTCGACAATTCGCACAACTGTCCATTTACTCACCCACATGGGTGCTTCCTGACTCTGTAGAGTCCTCTTTCTCAGGCTTCCTCCATGCGAGAGATCTTGGGGGATACCTCCATACAAGATAAATAACTTGTAGGGTGATTTCCTTTGAGCTTCCTCCATCAAGAGATCTTGGGGGTGGCTCCCTTGCAGGACTGAGAGCCTGTAGGGTGCTTCTTGGGGCATTCTTCATGCTTGAGTTCATGAAGAATACGTTCCCTATAGGATTGAGGGCCTATAGGGCACTTCTTTCAGTATTCTTCATGCTTGAGTTCATGGAGAATACTTCCCCTGCAGGACTGAGAGCCTATAGGGTGCTTCTTTGGGTATTCTTCATGGTTGAGTTTGTGGAGAATACCTTCCCTATAGGACTAAGAGCCTGCAAGGTACTTATTTTGATATTCTTCACGATTGAGTTCATGAAGAATACCTTCCCTATGAGATTGAGAGCCTATAGGATGCTTCCTTTGGGTTTCCTTCATGCTAGAGTTTTTTGGGGATACCTTCCTTACAGGACCGAGAACCTATAAGGAACTTTTCTTCTTCAACTTCATGGTTCCGAGTAGCTATGAAGCCTCTCACTTTCCTTGACCTTCAAGTACACCAAACCGAGTACTGCTTACTCAACCATTCAGGTATACATTCCTAACCTTACACTCTTCTTAATCTACTTTATTGAGCACTCATCAATATTCATGCTCACTAAAGTGGGGGAAAAATGTATGAGCGAATTTTCACCCCTTATGAAAATTCCCCTTTTTGCTTTTACCCACCTTAAAAAGCCAAGTTCGGAGGCTTAATTCCACCTAAGGCCACTGCTTGCATCCCACTTGGCACCTATTTTTGAGTGTTAGTGGAGAAATTTCTATTAGGGATGCTCACGCGATGTGCAGATGTCCACATGACGTGCTTATGTCCCTGGTAGATTCCTACGGTTGAACCTGCAGATGCGCTACTCTTCTCATTGGAGGTGAAGTTGTAACACCCCCTTCGGTCGACCGACTTGAATATGGCCATTTTTCTCCATCCTTCCTTCAAATTAATTCTTCCAACTTGTTTTCCAACTCTTCACCACATCAAGCTTCCATTCTTGCACTCTCACATTCACTTTCAAGCACTCACTTTCACTCACTCCAAGCATTCAAGCATTCCATTGCAGCAAAGCAACACTCCATCACTTTGGTAGAGCACGTTTGGGACCACACCATTGCAGCAGAGGCTCGAGTACTCTCATTTCTCCCCCAAGCAGCCTTGAGTGCTCTTGGTGGAGGTGGTAAGCTTCCCTCTCCTCTCCTCTATCACTTGGTTGAGTAGCATAACACTGTTTTGTAGTGCTTATTTTCTCTTTACTATACTATTTCTTTATCTTGTTTCTTTGGCTGTTCATGGAGGTGGAAACACCTAAACGAGGGTATAACTGAGGTAGGCCCCTATACATCCACCCAACATTTTCCCTCTTTCAATATGTAGGTGGACGTGCTTTCAGAGAACCAACTGGCGAACGAGTTCCTTGGTGAGATTCTCTTTATTTTCATCACTCTTGCATATTTTCTTTATAACACTAGAGAATATTTAATTTATCTAGTTGTATCACTCTGGCCCTTTAGTTAGTTAGTTGGGCCGTTAGTTGTTTTAGCAGGTTTGACCTTGTATCTACTGTTGTCTAGTCGTATGGATGCCAATGCACGTTAGAGACGCTAACGTGCCATGTTGTCGTCCAAAGACCACACTTCCGTCTTCGGGCAAAGAGCTCCCTGAGGTGCAGAGTCAAACTTGAAAAATGGCTTGCTTATCCCTCCTTGAAACTCGAGATTGCAGAGTGGTTGTAAGAAATAATAGTCCTCATCATTCTCATCCTCGTACTCTAAACATCGCATTTGGCTGAGGTAAGTTAGGGCAGCCTCTCGCATCTTGACCTTCCATGACCTAGGGTCTTGCACACAGTGGTCCCCCTCTCTTACACCCTTAGAAGTCAAAAATACAAAAAATAAAAAATAAAAAAAATAAAAAAAATATTCACCCTAATGAAAACTTGGAAAACAGGCATCTTGGTGACAACAAAAAAACAAAAAAATGAAAAAAATAAAAAAAATAGTAAAGAGAAATAATTCGTCCAAAAGTGAAAACCACTTCAGTGGCACTTTGGATAAGTATCATGGTGAAAACTTGGAAAACAGGCACCATGTGTAGTCAATCTATGCTCCTCCATCTACTGTCACTCCATCTGGTTTACCATCCTTCCGCTCATCCATTCGTGCATGTCACTCGCTCATAATAAAGCTTCATCATCCTTTCCATGGCCTGAGAACCATCGACATTTAGCATCCTTTGCCTTCATGATCATCCTTTGCATTCACCACTTCTCCTCATGAATAATACATTGATCTTAAACCTGACTAGGGGAAATTCCTCAACCTACATCTTCATGGGAAAATAACACATGGTATTAGCCTTTCAAAACATCAAAATCCAAAAAAGTCAGAAAATCTTCAAAATCCAAAAACATCAAAAAACATCAAAATTCCAAAAATAGAGTCTAAGTCTGATTCTAAGTTAGTTTGTGTTAGTATGGTCAAACTATGTTGTCTCTGTGTATTTTCTACATAGGCAAGGATCATATCAAATGAATCCTCAAGACATTAGGTCAGTCTTTTCAGGTTGTCCAAATAAAATCATGACTCCGTCTTTTGTCAAATAAAACAAAGTCAAGTCATGTTGAACTATGAGGTCTCTGCGCGTATAATGTAGGAAAGGAAATCAATCGATGAGCCTCCTGAGGCCACCTAGGTTAGTCCTTTATGGTTTGTTGAGTCCGGTCTTGTTCTTGGTCTGCAAGAAATCATGATTCAAACCAAATCATGCATCAACAGGCAAACATAACCAACAAAATCTTTCATCTTCAATTAGTCAATCATCTTATTGCCAATCAATTGATCTGGTCATTGATCTTGTATCAGAATGGGGAATTATGTCATTTGTCTCATCCAGTCCTATCTTTTATCTTTTATCAAGATGTTTCCTTCCTGAAATCAAGCGTAATCATTATTAATCAACCTTGTCAACGTTATCAGTCAATCTTTATCAGATCAACCAATCTTGTCAATCTTGTCAACCTTGTCAATCAATCTTGCCTTATTCAAGATGTGTCCTTCCTAAAACTAGGAAAATCAATCGATTCAACTGGTCAATATTTGTCAATTTATCAATTAATCTTTGTCAAACAATCAATCAAACTTGTCATTTTGGTCAATTAATCTTTCCTTAATTAGGATGTGTCCTTCCTGAAATTAGGCGTAATCATTATTAATCAACCTTGTCAACCTTATCAATCAATCTTTATGAAATCAATTAATCTTGTCAATCTTGTCAACCTTGTCAATAAATCTTACCTTATTCAGGATGTGTTCTTCCTGAAACCAGGCACAATCAATCAATTCAGCTGGTCAATATTTGTAAATTTATCAATCAATCTTTGTCAACTTATCAATCAACTTTTGTCAACTTATCAATCAATCCTTGTCAACCTATCAATCAATTCAGTCATCTTGGTCAACCTAATCAATCATCTCAAACCATCTTATCATTATCATTGGAAAACACTATCTCTTTGGAAAACACTTTGTTGGTCTAGATTTGTCTTATCTTTTTTATTGGTTCTTGGTCATGTTACTAGTTACCTCAAGGATGTCCTATCAAAAGGGATTTAGAGGGACAATGATGGATCATGATCTCTTTTCTTTGCTTACTATTTGTGGTTGGTCTTGGAAAAAAGACTGGGATAATTGAGTCCTTAGTATGAGTTGAAGCATTCCTTGTCTTTTGAATTTGTCTTTTGACTATTTGTCTCCCACAAATGGTTTCCTTGCACACCTTGGTGTATTCCATACCATGGTGTTTGTGTTCCATTTGCGACAATTTTGATGCCTAATGATGATAAATAAAAAAGCATGAAACTTGGTTCCTTGTCATTTCTCGTCTAACTTTCAATCTTCATCTTCCTTTCCTTTTTCATGCTAACACTCATCTCTTTCACGCTAACATTTCCTCCTTCTGCATCTTGACAGAGTCCCGTGACACACAAAAAAATATTGTATACATAGTCATGTTAGAAAGCATCATAGAAGGAATTTTCATCATACATAGCATCATCATATTAAGCTACATATATTTGCATAAGAAAACACAAAAACATAGAGACCATCCATATAAAATTAACATTTTATCGTCATATTAGCATCATCATATTAGTATTTTATTGCATTGTACGTTGCATCATAGTTCATCCATCACATTGCATAACATTACATTCCATATCACATTACATTTTACATCATGATCCATTATATCACATTGCATTGTATTTCACATCACATTGCATTCCATACATATTACATCACATTAATAATAATGGCATATCATATTGCACATCAAATTTTATATTCATATTAAATATTTTCTATCATTACATTTTGCATTATCATAGAAGCATTACATTAAAATTCAATTGCATCTGCATATTACATCACATTCAAATTAGGTCATCCATAGTACATTTATCATCCATATATATCATAAAGAGCATAAACATTCATAACATAATCATAAAAGCATAATCATAAAGCATATTAAACCATCACATAACCATATAGAATGCATCAATTAACATCATAATCACAACATGAACATCCATATCATGTCATCATCATAATCATAACAGTATAATCATATAACAATGCATATCATCAACCGTTGCCAAAATCATATAGGTACAATGTCATGATGTATCATATCCAATAAAAATGGAACTCGTAGGCTCAATAATTAAAAAATTTAAGTGTCCATACAACATGATAAATAAAAGGGGCCCTAGCCTGAACTGCTATGATCCCTTGTCCCTGGGGTATCCCTGTCCTCCCTACATGTTGACTCTCTGGACCTGTGCTCTGTGGATGAAGGCTTGTCATATGATGTGGCCCATCTAGCATCTAAAGTATTACCCTTAGACCTGCTCTGTGTTTTCCTGCTATGTGTCCTATTGCATGATTTTCCCCATGATCCACTGCCAATCTCTAAAAAGGAGGGCTCCCTCCTCTCTGGTGGTACCACTTTCTCATACAAATATTTATAATACTGATTGGCCTTGCTCGCTCTAGCGTACTCCCGTGCAACCTCCATGATAGATCCACTTCATGTAGCTATAAATTCAATCATCCACTGGTCTATCTGTTGTTGGATAATCATAGTGAGGTCTCTCTCCACCTAAAAGGTATCCCTCTTGGCCTTAAGGCCATCTCTCTCAGTAGTCACAGTCCTCAACTTAGCCTTTAAAGCCTGTACATGCACCTATAGGGTGGCTATCCTCTATTCTACAGATCCATCCTCCCCTTTGACCCCCATGACCTCCTCTAGCACCCCATCCATACCCATGATAATCCTCTTGCAGAGGACCCTATCTATCTCATTCATCTCTGCCTCCTTCTCTCCTACTACATTGGGATCATCCTGTCCCACCTCTCTTCCTGCCTCGACCTCCATAGCCTCTGCCTCTAGTTGCCTTAAATACGATGTAGGAATCTCTATGTGCTGCTCCCCCTCTTGCATTACCACCTCTGTCACTACCCTCTCCTCCAAATGATCCTCCTCCATCTCCTCCTCCTCTCTGATAGGTGGTAGCTATCTAGCCACTAGTTGTTCTCCATCCCTCCCCCTCCGTTGATCTCCTCCTCACCCTCCCTGTCCATCTTCCCCATCATCTCCCCATCCTCCTCCATCCCCTCATCCACTGTCTCCTCTCCCTCCACCCCTCCAACCCTTGTCCCCTCTCTAGCCTCTAGGGCCTTTGCCTTTTCCTTTGCACTCTACCAATGCTAGCTGCTGTGGATTTTTCAAAGGTATTGGTCTATGCATCAACCACAAGGCATCCTAATTTGGTGTGGTACTTGCACTAGAATCCCTACCTACTCCCAGTCTAATGACTAAAGGGAATCAATCTCCTGCTTTGCTATAGTAACCAAAATTTGAGGTCCCCAAGGGTGCACCTCTTGGGAGGACCACACAAACTCTACTGTGCCAACTAGAACACCCTGTTTATCCCCAAACTATTTTTGAACCCTCTTTGAGAGATACATCTCAATGATATGTTGGGTCTGCATAGTGCACTCGATGAGATACCTAGGTTGACGACACCATGACATGTGATTGTCCTCGTCAATCCACAAATCACAAGTCCTGTATGGTCTCCAAATGAAACTAACTAGTGCATCTAAACCATGCCTCTAGTAACCAACATCCCCCACACGTGTTTGTGTTAGGGTCCCCTAGTACATATAAACGTATGGAGCACCTGCTCCCAATTGTCAAACCATCAGAGGTTGGAACATTGCTATGTGCTCGCAAGCCCAAATTGTCAGTAATGTCACCCCACAACTCAGACTCTATCCTCCCCTGTAGGCGATATCATGTATCTGAAAGTAAAGTATGGCCAAAAGACATAGCCCCCATGCATACACTATCCCAAATTGAACTATTGATATGAGAATCTCCCCCTAGCCTATTGGGAAACTGTGATCCTTGAGGTCAAGAATCATCACTCCTACTATCAAGGTGCACAAAACACAATCATACCTATCATATTACTCTACCAACATCTCCCATAGGATCTCGTAACCATGGATCCTGAGCTTCGTATTGTCATTGCAATCATAGTACTCATACAATGCCTTCAGTCCTTGAGCGGGGTCATAATGTACCCGCTCGCTATGAATAGGAAGCTGTAAGATCTTGTAAACATCCTCAAGGGTGGTTGTCACCTCCCCTATCATCAAGTGGAAGCTGCTCATCTCAGAGTGCCATCACTCTACCAATGTTGTAAGCATTCCCCTTCTTTCCCTAATCATGGGAATACATGTGACGTAGAATAAACCCAGGTCTAGCAATGCCTGTCTCTCCTCATCGCCTAACTAGTCCCACATTCAGAAAAAAATTGGTCTCAACTATCATCTATAAATAGGAGCTAGATGCTCCTAAAATCATCAAGCAAACCATTATATCAATCCAAGACCTTTAGTTGACCTATTGCACCTAAGTTGAAAAAGTCAACATTTCCTAATCTGGGGAAATTTTTTAACTAGGCAATTG
>VDFB02049217.1:90202878-90251715 GCA_007258455.2 Sequoia sempervirens | reverse complement strand
ATATTGCTTCATCTTCAAACACATGCTTTGGTGATGATTAGGGTTCATTAGATTTTACACCCTCCTTTATTGGAGAGTAAAAAATCTCACAATCTATTCCTAAACAGTCTTATATTTCATTCTCTCAATCTTCATCTACATAAAAAAATCCAAAAACATAACCACATGATGGTAATAGGGGATCTTTAGCTTTTTTCCCTCATGTGTTGGTGATGCCTAACTTAAAAAATAAATAAAAAGGATTTGCACTCTTTCAAAAGAATCATATCTTCTCACAAGTATTTTTTGATGGGTGTTTTTGCACCTCTCAACATAGGTAGAACATAAATGCTCTACCTCTCTTGAAAGGAAAAAATATGCAAACAAGTTCAAATTACTACCCCAAGGTCTTTCAAATGTCAGGTCATGACAATGCTTGGAATAGTTCAATTAGTTGATGTGATTTTCTAGTAATCACAGGGTGGCCTTTATGGTTTACAAAGCATGGGAAGTATGGTCTGCAAATGAATTTTCAAGGTGTTGGAAATGAATGAATAGTGGTTGTTCACTCAAAACAACAACTGAAACTCACCCTGTTCATCAGATTTAGCTTTGTTGTGATGCTTTGAATCCTACTCTAACAAAGGACTAAAAGAAATAGAAAAAGGAGAAAGGGTTGAGAGATTTTCTCTAAATCTAAGCTATGAATGAACAACAATAATGGAGGATGCTACAATAGACAGACTCCCATAAAACCAAGTTTTTCTTGACCAAGAGAACCTACAACTACATAAAACTAGTGCAATCTTTTAAGGTTTGTTGGTTTTCAAATTGTGCATTCACCTCATGAACATACAATTGAAGTTAGTTGCAGCAATGTTAAATAGATCAGACTAGCTTTGCAAAGTGATTCATCATCAATAAATCACAAAAATCATGAGCTTGGAAGTGCATCCAATACTATAACAATATTCACTATTAAAGAGATTCAAGGTTTACTAAAACTAACATTAACATGGAGGTTGAATCATGCATGCACAATGAGCAAGTTTAAAGAAAACAACCATAAAACAATGCGATGCTTCCTTCTATTGTTGCAAAATGCCTCTTACAACAATTCACCACACCTTACAAATGAGGAGAAAGCCCTTATTTATAGTTTTCCAAAAGGAGAATGAATGGCCAGGATTGATTTACATTGTGTGGCCCAGATTCAATACAAGCTAGGGTTTCACCTACACCCAATATTTCACAATTTAAATTACATTCTTGTCTTTTTCCCTATTTTTTCATCTAGTGACCTTGGCACTGTAGCAATTTTGTTTTTTAGTGACTGCCTTTTTTGCTGCAACTGAAAACAGTTAACATTTTCCCTCTCTCTAATATGTTTGCGACATCCTCCAAATGAATCTTCTTGCAGATTTGAATCATTGAAAAGAAGACATGCTGCTCCAAATCGTAGTGAACAGCTCCTAACAGATCATGATCATTTGATGAAAGGAAAAACAACTCCCTCTTGTCTCTGATATTGGTAGACAATATTCTGATCTCTCGACACTGACTTCCTTTGGGATGTAGTCATACGTTGGTCAATCCTCCCTTGGGAAAACTATCCATTTTGATTTTGAAGCATTTCCTTTTGGACATAGTTCGCGATACATTTTTCATGAAAGCACCTTCTTATTGTAGTTGCATCCTCTTGAAGAGTTTCTTTACTTTGAAATCTCCATCATTGATGCAATCCCTCATGTGGGTCTCTTTGTGGACACCTTCCCCTTTTACAAGCTTGGCGTGACACCAATCATGCATATGCTTTCATCATATTTTAAAGCTTTGATCCAATCTTCAATTCCATACCTGCAACACCCACAAATCCACGTTACTCAACGGAGAACAAGGTGCACATGAATACTCATTATCAATTCTAAAACACCCACAAATCCACATTGCTCAAAAGAGAACAAGGTGCAATCCCACTTTCAAGAGTCCTAAATTTTCAGCATCATTATGAATATGAATTTTAAAATATGGAGGGGTTGGATGCTGAGCAGGTCGGTGTTGAGAAGAATGAAAATGGGTGAATGGAGCCCTGCAAGATAATTTTTTTTATCAATCAGCCAAAAATCTCCTCCCTTCTTCATTTTCCATTTTTGATGCCCAAGTGTATTGCATTCCTTCCTTCGTGGCCCAATATTTTTTCTCTCTGCATCAATATTTACTTGATGGTTACATTTCCCGACCAATAAAATTTTCCATGACGTTACTTACTATCAAATCCTTTATTACCATCCATCTCCCATCATGTTAGTAATATAATGACATCGAACTCTTGGTTGGGATGAGATGCAGGTAGGTAGGGCGAGGAGGATGTGCGAAGACAAGGACACGGGAAGCTTGGATGAGGATGTCATTAAATAACAGCCTAGTAAGGGATGACTCCCATAAATAAACAACCCACAACACACACATTCAGGTGGCATCCCCCATATCTTCTCCTCATAGAGAACACTCAAACCAAGATGGCATTCATATTCATCATTCAATCTGGTCATCACTACGGTGTAATCGGGTGAGAGTCCCATCATTGTCGTCTGTTGCACCGCTTTGGAGGTCTTAAAGACATTACATATTCATAGCTGACTATAAGATTCCCAAGGATTTTGCAAACTATCAACATATCACCACCCACACTCTGAGTGACATCAAGGGTCACCAGGATTCGTCCCAACAATATCTTAATGTTATCACTTGATGGCTCATGATGGCCACCGTTCACCTAACCCTATGGAGATACCACTACCATTTCAAAGATCTTATACCTATGCCCTGATTGAGGTGCTTTAGTGGACAGTAAATCATTCTTCATTAACGCAAAGACCCATCCCACAAAAGTATGCCAACTAGTGCTCACTATGATATTTCTTTGGCTAGCGATGGTCTCAGCAAAATCATGATTCCAAGGAGAATTTCTTGATGTTGCAATAAGAGGTAATCGAAATGCATAGCTAGATGCCAATTCATCTTATCATCATAATCTTGACATTGGGTGAAACACTCAAAATTTGGAAGCCACACGGGAGAAGAGGACACGAGAGGTCGACACCATTATGCCACTGCAGGGAGACAATGTTGGGGCATAGTGCATGATGGTCATAAGAGAACGACAGGCCCAATAATGGCCTCCACAATACAATATCCCACATTAGAGAAAAGAATGTGGACACCTACCATAGAAGGTCCAGAAGGAATGACATATGATAGACAACCATCGTGAGAACCATGCTTGCAAGAGAAAAGTAAGTGAAGAGTTTTGGTGTGGGGAGCCGAGTTGAAAACTATAGACTAGTAACTTGCGAATATAAATTAATATCGTATCACATCCTGGCATCGAGGATTGATGCCAGAATGCAAAGTGCCCATGCCATATGGGAATGACAACCCTTTCCCAGTAAAGACCTGCAGGAATAGAGAGGCGAGGAATGATGCATAGAATTCCACCTATGGCCCGCGATAGTGTAGATATGCGCAACTCCCAAGTGTTCACTTATCTAGATAGATGGATTTGTTTAGGTCCCCTGTCCATTACCATCATCATTCATTCTTCAACATATATGGGTGATGATATGTTGTGCACTATTAATTTTCTCATGACAAAATGTTGATATGCTTCTAATAGCCAATATTTTTTCCCATACTCATGAGATTTCAAACTTGGTAACATTCGCTTGGTAGGATCAACACACACATTGGCACGATGGCCCATCATCTAATAAACAATGCACAAAGTTTAATGGCCAACTTCAAATTATTTGTTATGAATCAAGACTAAGGTCATACATGCTCCTCATGGCTATGATGGCCATGCCCCAATCCCACCATTGTCCAACATTCCCCAAGAGTTGAGGAAGAAAATGTGTAGAGCTTTATTGTTGAATGGTTGTAATGCGAATGTTCTTAAGAAGACAAACACCTGGGTTACAGCACCCACGGGTGAGAACTTCATCATTACGGGGAGGAGGAAATGCTACATTGAAATGAACAGAGCGGCACCCTCAAATGATGTTGCTTGCAAAGCTAACCTTCCCCCTAAGTCCATGTTATCCTTTGACAGCCCGAATAACTATGTTTAAAAGGGAATACTAAGAATTAACCACTTTAAGATCATGATAGTGTTGCCACCTACACTCAACTCTGACGATTCCCTTCTATGCATAAACTCGACCACATTGGCTAGTGCAAAGTGTTGTCACTTTTGAACGTGGGGAAGGGTGCCAAGCCAAGTCTCCCTAGCTTTGAATTTGGTTTTTTACAATTCCTACCATGCCGCTGCCTCCTTTGATATTCTTCTAGGGAATCTTGGATGTGGGACATAGAGTGCGGGAAGCCATTGTATGGATGGCATAAAAAAAATAGTGATGTAGGAGCGGAGACCTGCATAGAACCTTCTGCCAACAAGTGAAAGGGTCGTTACGATGCGAGACCCACCACCCAACTCTTTTGTCTAATGTTCATTAGATTCTATCAAATTTCCTCACTTGCTAATTTAAAGTGGCCCAAAATATCCCTCTTTCATTGTCATAAAATATGTGGGCTTGATGATACAAAGAAGCGCCATCCAACTGTCACTAAGAGTAGCCCTTTGATTAATCTTTTCTAGGTTTAAAATGTCTTCATCGTAAGATTGGCGCTCCTAAAGAATCCTTTATTAGAGATATAAATGATGCATTGTCATGTGAAAACATCATGCAGATAAGCTATGTCAAGGTTTTGTCAGGTGAGATAAGATGCAGACTGCGCATGATGCAAGTCTTCCAAAGTGAATGTGGATAATAGACTGTGGGGAGGCCATTGGAGACTATTGTGATTAACGGCCAAGGAAACAATGGCATTGTGAAGTATCACACCCGCAAGCGAGATGTCTAGTGAGTAGAATGCAGGCAAGGGAGTGTTGAATGTTGTGGTTTGTACACCATTAAGACAACATCATTATGCGAGCAGAAACCTGCATGATAGCTCCCACCAAGGTGACCTTTCTATGATGAATTTTATTGTAACCTTCTAATTGAAAGACCATTGAATATGAAAGTAAGTTTTTAGTTTAATGAGAATAACACAAGTTCATTATATGCATTGATACCATTGACCAAAATCACCGTGTTTATTATGATAAGATTGATTGCAGTGATGAATTTACCTTTTCACCTTATATTCTAAGAGACCTGTAATGAAATATTGCAACAGTTTAATTTCCTTTCAAATGCTCTCTCCATGACGAATTCCCTCGTAACCTTAAAATAAACCTCATCCTTTAGCATGCACACGATTTGGAATGGGATGTGGAAATTATGCATGAGAATGCTATTTACGAATGATTGAAGCTCTCGTAGATAAAGAGCCCATGGTGATAAGTATGTGTGGGACACTCAAAGGTAGGTGTCATTTCTAGGGAGTGTGGGGTTCGTGCGTCTGGGTGATGTGATAGCTTAGCCATTAAACAATGATGATCAGATAAAGGCAAGCTGCACGAAATGACCCGTGAACAATTTGGACTTGGGAAAAGCTTCAAAGTGAGAGGCTCAGCTCACTTACAGTGATGGTGAGGGAAAAGAAACCAAATACAGAGCCCACCATGCAGGAGAATGTCAAGGGTCGAGCGTTGTTCAACAGTGGAGTGCAAGAAAAAACTTGCATGAGGCAACTCATGTTTGCGGGTACGCGAGGCCTAAAGGACACTACAACAAAGGTTGATGCGGAGCCTGCCATGTAGGTAGATGTCTGCAATTGGCCATTAGCTGAACAACGAAGGGATAGTGGTGTTGCGCAAAGGGAAATCTGCAATTGTGGGGTTGTAGGGCTTGGAGGATGTCAGGGTGACAAATTTAAGGAAAAATAGCAAGGGCATTTCCACAAAAGAAAAATATAGCAAAATTTAGGTGTGTGAATTTGGTTCAAAGGTAATTTGATCGTTTTAATGCATATGACCAACTTGGGCTCAAGAACAGGGGCACACATAGCAAGGAGGAAGAAAAATGACCTATTAGGAGCAACAACAAACTGATGGGAGCAAAAAGAGGGGGTCCCTACCTTCAGTGGGGCATATGTGTGAAACATGCACAACAAATGGCGACTCGCTAGGGAAATACTCTAGAGAATTTTGATTACAAATTGGAATCATGAACCCTAAATCTCTAGTTCTGAACTTTGTTAGGACGAACAAACCAAATGCTTGACCAAAGGATCAAATCCACTAGTGAACCCAACCTTCAGTATACTGGAAATACAAGTGTGCGCAGATGTGTTCATTCCCATCGTTAAGCCATGATAGGAACCCAAGCTCCATAAAGTTAAGCTAAATAGTTTATTCTTACTCCAAAAGCATCCAGGACATTTCCTTTCATCCAGTCAAGTGTCCATAGCCCCAACGAGGTTGTTGCTATGATTCTCTCTGAACATTGCTCTATTGCTAGTTGGGCATCCATAGCCCCGATAGAGTTATTCGGATCCTCCTGGAAGTTAAATTTCTTTCTTTTAATTTTCAATGTCTTTATTTTTTCTTTCTTTTCTTTCTTTTCTTTTGATTTTTCTCTTTTCAATTATTTTCATTTCAACCCATAAGCAATGAAGCTCGCACTGAGGGTTGAGAATCATAGTGGCACTGAAGCAAAATTTTATATTTTTCACTTAACTAGACTTTAAAAAAGGACATACAATGACCTCCATATTCTTAAGACGTGTGAGAGATATAATATTTAAGAATACATTAGAATCGAATTAAGCCAATAACTCATCCTCTTTGAATCAAACATCTAGGTCATTTGACGCTAATAGAAGACCCTCACCATCCACTCTGGAGACTTGATTAAAATTTATCAAAGAAATAATTAGAATTACCCCTAGGCAATATAAAATAGGTTGTTTCACATGTAAACATACCTAAATAAAAGTAGAGGGACCCCGAGCAAAGAAGTAGTAAAGCGGAAGCAAACAGAAAGCAAGGGGAAAGTGAAAAGAAAGAAAACACCTACAATAACCAAAGCAGGAAAGCAAAAGCAAACAACAAGGAAACTACTCTAAATAAAACTAACCTAAGAAAAACCAACTAACCTAATGAAATCATGAAAGTGGATCTATGTACATGGAAGAGAGATATGTACATGAAACTTGTACTACTAAAAAATGAGCTATATACAAAGATATTTACAGTAAACTAGATTCAAATAAGGAAAACTAGCATTTATACCCGTTGGATTTTGTAATGCATGTACAAGAAGAAGGGAAATCATTATAGTTATAAGCCATGTATATTCATCCTTATATTTAGAAAAATGAAGTTCAATGTTGCAACATTCAAATTCAATAACAGATATAGGAAGAATCAATAGTTGAGGTTGTTCATTAAACCCATGGTCAATCCATAAACAAGTCTGTCTCACCTCATTCCCATAATAAAAATGATAAATGAAGCTGTGAGTATGCATAGGAGTAAGGAATGATAGAACCTATATGTCACCATTCGAAGGTGGAAATGTTTGACAGTCAAGAGCGAGCACGGTATTGTCAATTGTTGTGTTGGCAACCTCAGGTGGATGCAATGGATGGTGCAACATTCCTGATCTTAGGCTTGCATAAGGCTAGGAATGAGACAACAAAAACCTCTTCCAAGCTACTAGTGGGACCCGCGGCCTCTATCGACTGTTCTTCGAGGAGATACACTTCCTCTTGTTGATGCTCCACAGTCTCGATGTCTACTTGACTGCTGTCCTCAAAAGGTAGCATGTTGTCCCACCTCATTTCCCTGGTGTTGATCTCAATTTGTTTATGCTTCATGTTATAAAAGAATGACATGGATGAATCTGTCCCGTTGTAACTCTTAGATTGTGTAGGAGGATCAACAATGGACATGCAGGAAAACCTCCCAGTTGTAGCCTATAATTGGCAAGGTATATCATCTTTGTGGGTAGCCTCCAAGACATCCCCGCTTTGATCTTCCTTTCTTAGCAGTTCGTGTGGCTCATCTGGATGTTTACTTGTTTCCTCTTGTTCATCGTCACTGTAAATGGAAAAGGAGTCCCTTTCCCAATCTAGGATCTCTAATGTTCCACCATTCAAAGGTTTAGGTAATATATCTTCATCATTTCCATCTTCTAAAATGTACTCTTCCTCAGTATCGCTATACCTCTATGGCACAATTCAAAGTGGGAAGAAATCAACAAGGGACACCGGCCCATCAAGGGGATCAGAGTATGACATAGGATTTCCCTCTAAAATTCCTCCATAGAGCCTATCATCCATCATATATAAATGCTCTACAAGAGAGGAAGACTCATGATGATTGATGAGCAACCCTGCCATTTGGTATGCTTCATTGTTTGGAGGTTGAAGACTATGTCTTTATTCTTCCATTGTCCCAAAATTTTCTTGAGGGCTGCCTTTGGTTGAGTTGGCACTTGGTTCCAGGTCATGGACTTCTAGCTTAATCTTGGAAGCAACTACAGGGGAAAGTGCACTTGGTTGCTCCACTTGTTTTCTAGCTTGCTTGATGGCTTCTTGACATAACTCACATGCGAACTTTGAATGCACTAATTTGGTAGTAGTAACACCTCCAAATCTACTTGGTTTCTCAACTCCACCCTATCCCTTGTGAGTCTTGGAACAATTTCATTATATCTTTCCACCACCAGATCTTCATCATCGGTTGAGGAGGAGGTCTGGTAGTGAACAACCTCAGCTTGTAGTTGTTCCCACTCCTCTATATCTTCCTTTTCAAAGGTTTGATTTCCTTCACTTATTGAGAATGGGTCTTCGAATCCAATTTCACTTAAGCTTTCATCAATATTTTCTTCTGCCCCAAGGCTTTTAGCCTCATCCTTTTGACTTTCAGCAATTGTGTTGGTTTTCCTAGCATATACTATTGCAAATTTTTTTGATTCATCTTCTATGTATAGCCTCTCAACTGGTGACTACTTTTCTACTTGAGTGAAGGATTTCTCTTCACCTATGGAGAAAAGGTCCTCAAATCCATTTCTAGCTAAAATTTCGTCAGGACTCCCTACTGTCCCAAGGAATTCAGTTCCTTCCTCTTGATTCCCAATCTTTGCATAGGCACTACTATAGAATTTCTTGGTTCAACCTCAATGTGTTGTCCTCCAAATGTTGACTGCTCTCCTACCTCAGTGGATGAATCCCTTTCATTGAGAGTTGGTTGCTCTAACTTTTCCAAACAACTCCTAGCTTGGGAAATGATGTTTGCACATAAAGGGAAAATGAATTTTGAATGAGGTGCATTATGGAACCTGCACCACCTAGACATCAACACTTCTTCTAGTTTTAGAACATACTTGTTGTTCAACAGTTCTTGGATCAACTCCTTGAAGGGCTTGGCTACCATGTTAATCAATTTCTCTTCTAGGTCTAGTAGAGCTAAGGGTTGATACATTTCCCAAAAGGGGATTTCTCCTTGCAAAACCATTTCAATCCTGCCCAAGAATGTTAGACATTCTAATTTGTTGTGCCTACAAGTGCCATGGATTCTACATTTGTCTTCCAATGCAAAGTATTGCAATGGATTCCTCAATATCCTATTTAAATATTCTTGCAGTTGAGTGATGTTAACTTGTAGTTGCTGCTCCATTTCAGCTCAGCTCTTGTTTTCCTTTGAATTTATTGATTTTAAATTTCTAGCATATAATGAGATCTTTCTATCTCAGATTTTACTTGAAACTACATTCAACTTCTAGCTTTCTAGCCTCAAGCTGAGTCAGGCCCTCCTTCTAGTGCTAGTTTTGTTAATGGGTGTTTTTGCACCTCTCAACATAGGTAGAACATAAATTCTTTACCTCTCTTGAAAGACAACAATCTGCAAACAAGTTCCAGATTTCTACCCCAAGGTCTCTTGGGTATTAGGTCATGACAATGCTTGGAATAGTTCAATTGGTTGATGTGATTTCCTAGTAATCACAGGGTGGCCTTTATGGTTTACAAAGCATGGGAAGTTGGACTTGCAAATAGAGTTTCAAGGTGTTGGAAATGAATGAATAGTGGTTGTTCACTCAAAACAACACGCTGAAACTCACCCTGTTCATTAGATTTAGCTTTGTTGTGATGCTTTGAATCCTACTCTAACAAAGGACTAAAAGAAATAGCAAAAGGAGAAAGGGTTGAGATAGTTGTTCTAAATCTAATCTATGAATGAACAGTAATAATGGAGGATGACTCCCATAAAACCAAGTTTTATATGACCAAGGGAACCTACAGCTACACAAAACCAGTGCAATCTTCTAAGGTCTGCTAGTTTTCAAATTGTACATTCACCTCATGAACATACAATTGATGTTAGTTACAACAATGTTAAATAGCTCAGACTAGCTTTGCAAAGTGATTCATCATCAATAAATCACAAAAATCATGATCTTGGAAGTGCATCCAATACTATAACAACATTCACTATTAAAGATTGTAGACACTGAAAATTGACCTAGGTCTGCAAGATCTCTTTCTCACCGCTTTCATCCTAGCATAATTAAAATATTTAATTATGTTATTTGGTCCATTCTTCATCTATTAATTAAATAATTTGTAATTATTTAATTAATTCTGGTCTCTTTATTCTTCCTGATTATTTAAATAAATAAATTTTATTTATTTATTTAAATGTGTCGCTAATTATCTAATGTCTTCCTATAATTAAATAAACTTCTTAATTTATTTAATTATTTATGTCCACTAGTTCTTCTAGATTATTTAACTAAATAAATCTTGTTTATTTATTTAAATACGTCAATAATTTACATTTTCCTCTTCTAATTAAATAAATTCTTTAATTTATTTAATTATGGCCGCATGTCACTTTCCTCATTTTAAATAAAAAATCATTAGTTATTGAAAATGGTAAAAAAAATTTATTTTGGCTGAAGATGGGCATTTATTGCCTACAGTCATTTGATTCTCCATTTTCAAATTAAAATTATTTTTAATTCAAAAGATTCCTTTTTGCATGCAAAGGTCAAATGACTTTTATTAATTTGATTCCCCTGCCTTTTTTTAGCCATCCTGTCTCAACTTTCAATATGGTCTGTTTGTTTTCCTTTCGATCTCATCCGTCCATTCAAAATTGCCTTTTCTTATAAAATGGCAATTTTGAATTCATTTTCTCTCTCTCAAGCATTCACGTGAATTTTCGGGCTCTCATTCTGCTGTCATTTTCTCTCATACTTTGCATATTTTAGAGTCATTTTTCATAGTAAAATCCTTCAACACTTGTGTAGGACATGACATGGTCTTAGGTTGCTCACATAAATATGAGGGAAAATCGTTATTCGCAACAAGCTAGAAGGTGTAATGGAGATCAACCATGGAGATTGAAGATTTGGGGTAACTGTGTTTCGTTTTATTTTTCATGTTTTCTCCTTTGCACTTTACTACTTCTTTGGAGTTTTGGATTTATTGCTTCTAATCTAATCCACCATAAAATTTCCAGAGGTACATTTGGTGAACCCGACGTCTTTCACTGCATTTTTTTCATTTTCATATGATTTTCTATTTCTATTTTGCAGCTATAGGTTACTAAACGACGCATTTGAACCATAGTGCGATGCATTCGTTGTGTCGCGACGCACTAGACAAAAAAAACAACACATTTGAACCATCAGACCGCATTCGTTACCACAAGCGATGCATCCGACAGAGATGTGACGCATTTGACAGATATTCCAATGTATTTGAATTATTTTGACGCATTTGACTGTAGAACAACACATTCGGCTGGTAAAATTTGACATAAAATTTTGTGACGCATCTGCTCTATTGTAACGCATTTGTCTACTCACTTTCTATATTCAGATTTTCTTTTCAAATTGCTGCATTTTTATTATTTTAGTTATTTCTATTTTTCTTTGCATCCTTTGGAATATGATTTTCTGGTGGCTAATGTTTAGTTGTAGCGTGTGGCATTAGGATTCTCATGGGTCAAAGACATTTGTTGAAACTACTAAGGTGTGGGTTTGCAATGCTCATGAGTCAAAGACAATCATCCAAACTACTAACGCATGTTTTGCAGCTACGTTTGTTGAAGACAAATATTTAAAACCATTTTTCTGTGATTTTTAGTTTAGGAACACTTTCTTTTGTGCACTAAAATGAACTTTTGTTTGCAAGTGTTTGACTATGCTTGAAAGTGGTAGGTGACTATGCTCCCACCTTGTGAAAAATTGGTGATAAAAAAGCCAGACCCACTTTATTTTTGTAACCTTTAAAGACTTAATAATCGAAGTATCCTCTCCCCTTGCACTTTTGGGAAATCTTGGGTTTAAGAGAAACGGTTATTATTTCTAGAAATGGGTCTGCCTGAAGGGAAAAATTACTCACCTTAAGGGATGACCCGACTGGTAACAGGCTAAAGCCAAGCCACTTCCAATTGAAATACAAAATGGGTTCTTGAGGAAAGTTCAAGTACCATGAGTGTAGATGTGTCACATAGATGGAGTAGTACTCCCATAAACCCTGTTGAGCGTATCCTCTTCAGGATGGAGTGCCACCTAATTGGTGATTAATCTCTCACCCCATGTGTGTCCACTCGAACGGATGCCATAACTAGACACCTATTGTTTTAGAAGCCAGTCATTTTCAAACATTGTTTGGTATAGTGTAGGGTACAGTATCATGCCCGAAGACACTCACTACTAACTCCCTTGAGTAGAGATAGAAATTCTTGGGAAGTGACTACCCAAGGATTCAAAATTGGTGAGCCTGTAGAAGTGCGTGCAAAGAAGGGAGCCTGTGCCACCAATATTCTAAGCTATCCGCTCTCGAGAAGGAGAGGTGTTCAACACCAATCTAGGGTATATTGGTGGGCTATACCAAGTATACAAACCCTTGGCCTATTAGGATCGTGCTCGTCTCATGTGTTTTTTCTTACACTAAACTTTGTGCTTGTCAAGTGCTTCTTGGATTGTCAAACAACATTCAACACATTCAAAAACCTGAACAAAACATTTGACCTTTCATAAATCAGATTTTATCTCAATACATCAGAAAACTCAATTTTTACAACCTGTGACACAATTATTGAAACACATTTGCTGTCCTGAAACACATTTGAAAATCCCTGAGGCACAATCGCTCTGTTAAACCGCATTTGCTTCCATAAACACCACATTTGATTATGTCACGACACATCTGAATCTCATAGAACCGCATCTGCCAAACTTTGTCGCATTTGTCAATTTTAGAGCCGCATTCACTTAAACCAAAACGTATTTGAAATACTGTGACACATCTGAGGTCTTAAACGATGCATATGCCTGATAGAAACAAAAACTTGATACAAAGCCGAATCTGAGTCTAAACACTGTTAGCCTATTGTCAAACACTTTTTCCAAGAGGACTTTATCAGAAACCAACTTTGAAATTGCTCAAAATCTTTATCATTCAACCATTAGTTTTTATTCTTGACCATAGGATTAATCTTTCAAATTTTAGTTACATGCATTAGGCTTCATAATCATAATTTCTAGCATTAGCTTGACCCTAGGTTTTCATCTTTTCATACTTTGGATTAGGTTATGTGTGGTCGATTGTGTGTGTATTAAATATGCAAAAACAAATGAATCAAACACACCAATAAGACATTATATCAAAAAAAAATATCAAAATAATAAAGATTGCAAACTCAGTATCCTGTTATTGATGTCGTCCTATCATCCTCTATCTCCAGTATTTTCATTGATTCCAGCTGGCTCTCATATTGTATGCTAGGCTCAATGAATAGTCCTCCTAAAGAATGAGATTGATTATGAAATGCATGTAATGCTAAGGCATGATTGCTCTAATGCTAAACATGATTGCCGAAAATGAAAGACTATTGATGATGCTATGAATAATAAAACTATAGTGCTATAGTGCTAGAATGCAATTAATCTCTAATTACTTTGATGTGTGTTGTGTAACCCTTGCTTGGATTGGCTATGCTATTTATAGAGTTTTTCAAAAGCTTTTGATGGGTTGATATGATCAACGATTGTGAAAATTTCTGGCAGATCGAACGGTTGAAGATGGATAAGACTGAAGAAAAACAGAAGAAAACAGAAAGCAAGATTTGTTTTCTTTTCTATAAAAGAGGTAAGATAAGATGATAAAGATGAATTGTAAAAATCATCTTTTTGTGAGATTATGGAAAGATTTTGAAGAAGATAAATAATGAATTATTAAATTCAATTATTTATTTATGGGTGACATAGAGATTCTTCTTAAAATAGAATATTTACCCTAGATTTGAAGAATAATAGAAGATTTCATAATTAAATAGAATATTTAATTATGATTCTGAAAAGATATGGAAGATATTCAATTAAACCTTTAAGAAATGGTATGTAAATTAAATTAATTAAATAAGATATTTAATTAACCAAAAGAAGAAATTGAAAAGAAATATTTAAATTTAATTAAATAAAAAAGACTTAATTAAATTCAAAAAGTGATAATTAAAATAAATAAAATGTATTTATTTAATTAATCAAGTGGACATATGAATGTGAAATAATTAAATAAAAATCAATTTATTTAATCATGATAGAAGAATACTTTGAATGAACAATATAATTAAATTAATTAAATTTAATCATATGTAGGAAACTTTAGAGAAATTAATTAAATAATAAATATTTAATTAAATGCCAGGATTAATCAGATATGACCAATTTTATGCATCTACATTTTTCCCCTCTTTGAAGTAATGTGTGAAACGCATTGCTTCAAAGAAAATATTCCCGCTTTCAAAATTTGTTGTTTTTGACTTTGCCCCTTTTATGAAAAATATGCCCCTGACCTAATTCTAATATGTTTCCGATCGAAAAATGTTGTTGGTGTTAATGATGCCCCCTTGGGAGGTAAATCACTGATGATTATGATTTTTTGATAATTTTGAGTTGATGATGAGATTTTGATGTTGATGTGAATTCGGTGATTTAACTCACGAAAAATGATGTATAAGGATGCCCCAGTGTGAAAATAAAGTCCAAGCTAGATAAAAAGATAAAAATGTCACAAAACTCACCTTGAGTTGACCTTTAAGAGGTAAAAAAGGAGAAAAGGACAAATCATTTTCACTTTTTGACTTTGAGAATCCTGTAGCTTTGATAGTGACCTGGCGAAATGGAGATTTTGTATCACCGTCATAGATTTGAGTGGCCCCACCGATACCAGAGACCAACTGCGTATGGACCACCGGTGAGTCAACCCAACCTCTTTTGTTGTCAAATTTTTTCGTTTGGAGTAAAATTTTTCTATTTTTTGCGGATTTTAGGTTTTAAAAATTTGTTTTAGTGCTTTTAGAAAAGTTTTAGCGCTTTCGATAGCTGTTTGAGCGCTTTCGATAAAAAGAGTAGCACATATAGGATAGATTTAGCATGTTTAGCATAGAAATTAGTTTAGCACATTCGATAAAAAGAGTAGCGCTTCTAGGATGCCATAAGAAAATTAGGGTTGTAGCGCATTTAGGAAAAACAATAGCGCATTTAGGGCTGTCGCGCATCCGGGGAATATAGTGGCGCTTTGGTTTAGGGTTTTAGCGCTTTTAGGGAAATAACACATATAGGAAATGATTGAGCGCTTTCAGGGAAAAGAACAACGCATCTGAGTTGTAGCGCATCTAGGATACAAAATGGCGCATATGAATTTTAGCGCATAGAGGCCGCAGATTAGTGCATCTGGTAAAAAGAGACAAAATGTGTGATTTGATGAAAGTGATGTAAAAATGATGTTGGATATTGCTTCCTTGGTCAATAGATAGAGAAATTGTCTTATCATCATGTTGATATGGATAGAAAATATAATAAAGAATTGATAACTTTGTTTCAAAAATAGAAATCAAAGAGTAGATAACTGATAACTTTGTTTCCCTTGTATGAAAAACAAAGAGTAGATGATTGATAGGACTGCTAATAAATTTTCTCTCTGCGATAGAAAACAAATAGTAGATTATTGATTGAAAACATTTTTGCATTCGTGACTGAAATACCAATAAGATGATGTTTTGCTTGTTGATAAATTTGCATTCTTGAAAAAGAAAACAAATAGTAATTGATGATAGAGTAGATTGATATGAGATTCAGATAGATAGATTATGCATTGATATGGGTCACTTGATATGAGTTTGATGAGTACGTGTCACTGATATGGGTCATAGATAGATATGAGTTAGATTGATTTAGCTTGATTGAGATTGAATCATTGATATGATGTTGATTGAGTGTCTTGTGTTACCCGAAAATAGGAGGTTTTCAAAAACCTCCAAATTAGGGAGCGTCACTCGGCAGGGTGGGATAGGATACCCGAGTTGACACCAGCTGATGTAGCATTGATAGGGGCCTATGGACTAAGATATTTGTTGGCCATGCCTCTGATTCAGGTCAACATGGGACTGTTGACCGCATTGGTAGAGAGGTGGCATTCAGAGCACAACACCTTTTATTTTCTGACTGGTGAGGTGACTGTGACTCTAGAGGATGTGTACAGGATATTGGGTATCCCAGTGGTTGGCACCCTTGTGTTCTATGATCACAAGGAGCTAGGTGGGATGGATGCTTTGAGGAGATTATATGGTGATGCTCATATAGCAAGGTACTGGGTGCTATGGGCTTACTTCAGAGGATATCCATCCTTGCCTGCAGTATTAGGTGCATTCATTAGAGGTCTCCTTTGTCCAGATTTCCGGTCAAAGGGACTATTAGTGGGATGGGGGAGGATCCGGAGCAGATGTTGTTACACCACGAGATATGCCTGGGGGAGCTATATGTTGGCTCACCTATATCATGATTTACATCAAGTGGTATATAGGGGTGCATCCAGCTTTTCATGCGGTGACACTACTTCAGATTTGGGCATGGGAGCATCTTGCTATGATGAGACCAGCTTGTCTCAGAGTGAGGCCACTAGGCAGACCCTACGTGTATGCATATGTTCCTTGTCCAGCCTAAGTTGGGCAAGGCGGATTACTGGAGATGATGCCTGGATGATATTGATACAGTGATATGGCGGCCATACCTAGATTGCGAGCCATGGGATACATACCACCTTGAGATGCCATTCATAGGTATTCCTTGATTTTTGATAGGCCATACTCCCTTCATTTTAGAGAGGTTCTTGGCATTGCGGGTGCAACGACAGTTTAGTTTCACCCAGGGGATGCCGCAGGGGGTTGCTCACTATGCACGGAGCAGGGATGAGGTAGGATGGGGGCTGTGTATTTCATATCAAATAGCATATACAGAGTATATGGCTTTAGCGCCCGAGGCATGGGATGATAGACGAGATATTGTTGATGCTGGTATGTCCAACGAGTACTCAGTTTATTATCATACACATCCCTTTCCATGGTTTACCTGTCCTGATGAGCCAACACCCATTTTGGTGGTACCGCAACCAGGGGTAGGGAGACAGGAGGATGTGGCTGATGGTGAGCAGGCAGCGGTTGGGGGAGATGATGAGGAGAGTGGAGAGGAGGAGAGC
Organism: Sequoia sempervirens; assembly: GCA_007258455.2. Taxonomy (NCBI): domain Eukaryota; kingdom Viridiplantae; phylum Streptophyta; class Pinopsida; order Cupressales; family Cupressaceae; genus Sequoia; species Sequoia sempervirens. The sequence continues at coordinate 90,234,234 of VDFB02049217.1, read as the reverse complement.
TCAGATGGGGATGATGGGGATGACGACAGAGATGAGGGGTTAGTGCCAGTGAGACTGAAGCTAGATATTTTGAGTGGTATCTAGATCATGTGGAGACCGAGGATAGGGATTGGGTGGAGGACAGTGATCAGAGTTGGTTCCTCATCACAATAGGGACAAATAGATACTCTGCAGGCTCAGGTGTAGACATTACAGGGATAGCAGGTGCAGTTGCAGGGCCAGTTGGTGTAGGTACAGGGATTGGTCGTACAACTACAGGAATATTTGGCACAATCACAGGCATAGGCACAGGAATAGGCACATCCTCCTACCCTAGATGCACAGTTAGACCAGTTGATTACAAAGAGAGATGCATTGAGACGGAGGGGAGTGGAGGAAGAGGGTGTTGCTCAGAGGCTTATGGGCACCGTTGAGAGCACATCATTGCGAGAGGCTATTGCAGAGGGCTTCGAGATGGACAGAGAGGTTGAGTATTACCGAGTCAGATACGAGGAGTTATGTCCTCCTGAGCACATAGAGCCTTTCCCACGGTCCCATACTAGGACTAGGAGCAGGACATGAACAGCTACTTAGAGCATGGGGGTTACTGGGCCTCGATGGGATCCAGATGTAGGGACCAGTGGGAGGCCACCATCCTCGAGACCAGCTCCATTAGGGGGTTCTACTAGCCAGCCATGATTGATGTATGCAGGATTTTATGTGATGTATCTCATATTCTTTGGACCATGTACATTAATTTTTGATCATATCACATGTATCTTTTTAGACTTTCAGTGTCATTGGACTATTGGACATTTGTATGTATTTTGGATGAGCGATGATATGAAGTGGCGATGAGTTTTGATGATGTGTTGCATTTGTTATCATAATATGAGATGAATATGCATTTATTTCCTTGTTGATGTGAAATGGATATTGATAGATGATCTACTGACTATCATGATTTGCAGGATGATGTGATATGATTATGATATGATGATGTGTGATATGATGTGTATTAATGATCTCATGCAGGTGGATGATGATGGTAAAAATGCAACGTGTTGAGATGATATGATATATGATTAATGATGTGGAAATGTAATGTTTATATGAAATTCTTGTGTTTTTGAATTTTTCAAATGCTAGAAATGATGATGATGTGATGGATGTTATGTTTATGAAATGTATCATGGATTTGTAATATGATATGTAATATGAATAAAATTTTGTATGAAAAATGATAAATAAAATGGTATTGAAAATGAGAAAAGATATGAATGTTAAATGATGTGAAAGGATTAATAATGATGAAATGTATGCTATGAAATGTAATGAATACGAAAAAGATTGATGAGATGATAAAATGAGATGAAATGATAGAATGAAATGAAATGTAATGATATGAAATGATGAGATGAAATTAAATGATATGAAAAATGTAATGTAATGGAATGAAATGATAAAATGATAAAATTGAAATGATGTGGAACGATAAAATGAGATGATAAAATGAAATGAGATGAAATGATATGAAGAATGTAATGTAATGATATGAAATAAAATGTAATGAAAGGAGATGATAAAATGTAAGTAAATGTAATGGTAAAATAAAATGAATTATGAAGTGACCTGAGATGATAAAATGATATGAGTTGTTGAGATGATAAATGATAAATGATAATTATATGAATAATAAGGATATGATAATGATGAGAAAATGATGTGATGAATATGAAAAATGATTAAATAATGAAATGAGATATAATGTAATGAGATGGAATGATAAAAGTGAAATGATATGAAATGAAATGGAATAGAAAAAGAAATGAAATGGAATGAAATGATAAAAGGATAAAATGGAAATGTTATGGAAAATGTAATGATAAAACGAGAAAATTGAAATGATATGGAATGGTAAAAAATGAAATGTAATGTAATAAAATGAGTTGATATGAAATGGAATGAAATAATAAAATGTAATGAAATGTAATGATGGATGGGATAATAATGAAAAATGGTTAAATGTATGAATGGATGATACGAAATGATATGAAATCAAGATGATAAAAAAAATGAGAATGTCTCATGATATGCAATGAAATGATAATGTATCATGAAGGATAAATAAATGGGAAAGGATCCAAATGATGAATGTGTAAACTATATGATATGCACAAGACCAAGATGAAATGATAATGAAATGAGGATGAAACAAATGTCCAAATGTCCTCCACATATAGTCCAAAGAGACATGACAACCGTTGATTTATCTGTTCAGCTTTGTTTGAAACTCTAATGCGAATCCAGTATGCAAAATATATACATTGATCTAAATGAAATGCAACTAAATAAAACCAACTGTTCATTGAGCCTTTGGGTAGCTTTTGTGAATCATCATAGAGATTTATAAAATGTTGGAAGTATGTACAAGCATCAGAGGGGAGATTAGAACTAATGATGACCTGAGTACAACTTTCATGATTTTTGATATAGCAAGCAAACACAAGCATCGAGGTATAATTAAACCAAGATGACTTGAGCATTTCTTGCATAAACAGACATAGACTAACCACCTTCGGATGCAAATGTGGAACTGTCATCAATTATATGCTTTGGAAATCATGTTTCATGACCTATTTGCATCAAATCGATAGTTAATCTCAAGACAACAGACAAAGAAAAATCATCCTCCTTCCTTGCCACTCTAGTTCAGTACATCATTGAGTGCGCTCCAGAGAGATGATGTCGAAAAATCAAACAACCATTGTGCAAAATGTAAAACTGATATTCCAATCATTATTCAGATTTTAGATCATCTAGATATGAGTCATGATATGGTATTTTGTTGAAAAACCATTGTGATATGGATCAATGGTTGGATAGCTATTCATGTGTTTTGATTGTTTGTTCACATGACTAAGTTTTATATCTTTGTCAAGCTGTTTTGGTATAACCTAAAAGTTGGTTGCCCCTGAGTATGTCCATGTTTTCCCCCAGTATTGGACACAACCTGCTGAAAAGGATATGTACAACGATCAAGCCATGGTAAGACGTTATCGCTCTAGGAAAATGATGGCAACTTGATGCTGGCATGACCCTAAGATGATGGAAAGATGCATGAAATGAAGGCTGAGAAGTAAAATGCAAAACATGAACTAATAGATGGAGAGCTACAAATAGCATCTGTTTGCCAGATTTTCACTATTTGTTTTTGTTGCATTTTTTTGATAATTTATTTATTTATTTATTTTCTACTGAGATGCCTATTTTCCAAGTTTTCACCAGGGTAACCATTTTTTCAGGACTTTTTCTGTTGTTTTTGTATTTCTTCAAGATTTTTTCTGATGTTTTTGTATTTCTTCAGGACTTTTTCTAATGTTTTTGGATTTCCTTAGGACTTTTTCTGATGTTTTTGGATTTCTTCAGGACTTTTTCTGATGTTTTTGGATTTCTTCATGAATTTTATGGATGATGATAACTGTTTTAGACATAATACTTTTCCAGGTGCATGTTGTTGATAGGTTCATCAAACAGGTCCCCTTCTGGCGTGGACAACTTGTATGCTCCTGAACTGTATACAACTATGACCACATACGAACCCAGCCAATTAGGTTCAAACTTTTCTTTCTTCTCTCTATCCTACTAATTGCGTGGGTTCTCTTTTAGAACCAGATCACCAACCTAAAAGGTACGCGGTTTGAATCTGTGATTATAGTTGTGAGACATCATTTGTTGATATGCTTTCAAATGATCAGCTGATCGTTGTCTCTTTCCATGAAGAAGTTCTAGTTCTTGTAGTCGGGAAACTCTGTATTCATCATCTGTTATGAGGCCTTTCAGTGATACTCTAAGTGATGGGATCTCAAATTCTAGGGGGAAAATGGCTTCTGCTCCATAGAAAGAGCAAATGGTGTTGCTCCTGTTGGCGTTCAGATACTATTTCAATAAGCCCACAATGTGGGATTGAGTTGAACGTGCCAATCTTTCCCTACATCATTCATAGTCTTCTTCAAAATTTTCAAAATTGTTTTATTTGAGGCCTCTGCTTGGCCATTCCCTTGTGGATAATAAGGTGTTGAATATCTGTGATCAATATGGAATCTCTCACAAAGTTCATCAACATCCTAATTCTTGAATGGCTGTCCATTATCTGTGATGATGGAGTTGGGAATGCCATACTGACAAATGAGATAGTTAAGTATGAATGACGAGATTTGTTTGCCGATGACCTTAGTGAGAGGTATTGCCTGAATCCACTTGGTAAAATACTCTGTCACTGTGATGATGAACTTGTTCCCATTCGAGGATGAAGGATGAATCTTACCAACTAAATCCAACCCCCATTGAGAGAATGGCCAGGTTGGTATGAAGAGTTGTAGTTCCTATTCTGGTGCATGAATGAGATTTATGTGGATCTGACATTTAGAGCACTTTGTTACAAAAATGAATGATTCCCTCTCCATTGTAGGCCAGTAGTAACCCATTCTAATAAATTTCTTGGATAAAGTTAGTCCACTCAAATGAGTACCACAAATTCCACCGTGAACTTCTTGTAAAGCTTTATCGAATTCGTCACATTCAAGACATCGAAGTAAAGTACCATCAAGACCGCGGCGATAGAGAGTGTCAGCGATAAGAGTATAGTGAGAAGATTGGCGGATAAAGTTGTGTTTTTGGTTGCAGGATAAGTCAAGTGGTAAGATGTCTTTTAGGTAGGTATAAATCTTTCCATACCAAGGTGAATCAGATCCAACTAAGTGGCAAATGATTTGGCTTTCAGGGGTGTCATAGGCAGGTGAAAATGATTGTTCCACTAGAAATTCGTAGCGAGCCCGAGTTTTTGGGAGTTGTAACAATGAAGCGATTGTGGTCATAGCATCAGCTGCCTTGTTATCAAGCCTTGGAATTTGAATGAACTTGATGTCTAAAAAGTATTTCTTGAAATCATCAACCATTTTTTTATATGGTAACAATTTGTCATCTTTGGTCTGATAGTCATCATTGATTTGGTTAATGACTAACTGTGAGTCACCATAGACTTGCAATTCTGTGATTCTCCATTCCAATGCTATTTTGAGTCCAGTGATTAAAGCTTCATATTCAACTATGTTATTAGTGCATGGAAACATTAGCCGATATGATCGAGGAATGGTATTTCCTTGAGGGGTTGCAAAGAGTATGCCCGCCCTTGATCCATGTTGAGTAAATGAGCCATCAAAATATAATGACCAAGGTTGCTTTGATTCTGTCGTGAAAACATCAGCATCTGGAAATTCAATGTGCATGGGATGCTCTATTTGTAGGGGTGCTTCAGCCAGCTAATCAATGATAAATTGTCCTTTGATTGCTTTACGATCAATATAATGGATATCAAACTCGCTTAATATCATGACCCATTTTGCTAATCTTCTTGTTAATGTGGCATTGCTTAACAAATATTTGAGTGGATCAATCTTTGCAATAAGATTGATTGTATGAGTTAACATGTAGTGGCGAAAATTCTGTGAGGAAAAGACTACAGCTAGGCAAGCCTTCTCGATGAAAGTGTAGTTGAGTTCATGACCTGTTAATGTTCGGCTGATATAATAGATTGCATGTTCTTTTCCTGTAGAGTCTTCTTGTGCTAACAATGCCCCCAAGGACATCTCTATGGCAACAATGTATAAGATGAGTGGTTTGTCTGGATTCAGTGGTATCAGAACTGGTGGGTTCATTAAGTACTGCTTGATTTGTTGAAAGGCTATTTCACACTTATCCTCCCATTTGAAAGGAACATTCTTATGTAGTAGATGTGTGAAAGGTAGACATTTATTTGCTAGTTATGCAATGAATCTTCATATAGATTGGAGTCGTCCCTGTAGTGATCTCAACTGACTGATATTCTTTGGTGGAGGCATTTCCATGATTGCTTGTACCTTGGCGGGATCTACTTCGATTCCTTTTGCTAAAACAATGTATCCCAAGAGCTTTCCAGAGGTGACTCCGAAAACACATTTCTTAGGGTTGAGGCAAACTTTGAACTTTTCCAACCTTGCAAATATTTTGGATAATATCTCGAGATGTCCTTCTCTTGTATATGATTTTTCCAATATGTCATTGACATAATCTTCCATGAATGTGTGCATCGTGTCATGAAAATTTGTAGTCATAGCTCTTGGATATGTAGCCCCAACATTCTTTAAACCGAAAGGCATGACGTTCCAACAGTAAGTTCCCCAGGGACATGTGAAATCTGTTTTGTCCTAGTCTTCAGGTGTAATCTTGATTTGGTTATAACCAGAAAAACTATCCATTAGTGAATACATGGAATGGCCAGCCATTAGATCAACTATAGTATCAATGCTTGGAAGAGGAAAATCATCCTTAGGACATGCCTTATTAAGATCTCTAAAATCTGTGCACACTCTAACACTTTTGTCAGGTTTGGATATAGGAACAATGTTGGAAATCCACTCTACATATCGATTGATCTTATAAATCCCACATCAAGGAGTTTCTTAAGTTCTTCTTTAACTAGTAGTACCACATGAGGATGCATCTTTCTAAGTTTTTGTTTCACAGGTTTTACTCCTGGTTTGATGGACAAGTGATGCATTATAAGATTAGGATCAAGACTTGGAATGTCTGCATAAGACCAGGCAAAGTTGACTTGATTTTCTCTAAGAACTTCCATGAACTTAGGTACTTCTTTATCTGTCATTGATGTTGCTAACTATAGAATCCTCAGTTTCTCTGTATTTTCAAGATTAATTTCTTTTGTAGGCTCAATCAAGATAGGTGATCGCTCATGATAGTGCTCTAGGAGAGTGTCAAGCATCCCATCGTCTGGTGCCTTAAAAATGTTTTCACCGTTTGATATGCTCTTTGTTTTATCTTTTGTTTGATCTAATATTGCCATATTTTGGTTTTCACCATTAGATCTTTCTTTTTTATTTTTATTTTTGCAGCTAGGAAACTTGACACTCTCCTGACTAAGGATCTCATGTCGAGAATCACCAGTGGAACAATCATTTACATCATCTGTGAAAATAAAGTTTACAATAGATTCGTCGGTTGGAAACATAGGTATATCCAAAGGTTTAGATAGATCCCAGTCAATGAGATCGGGATGTATTAGCGGTAGCAGGTCATTCGGTTGCATAAAATTGGCTATGGTTATGGTCATAATGGAGGTGTCTATAGGATCTGAGGTATGAGGTAGATCAATGATGGTATTGTCCTCATGGTAGTCTTGTTTGATTAAATCCGACTTGGTATCACTAGAATCATAGTTGCGTTGTAGTTCAGATTCCTGTGGTTGGGTCCCTGAACCTTCTTTTTTGATTAGAGTAGGTGTATACTTATGTATCACATCAACTTGTTTATCCCTCTAGAATTCATCATTATGGATGGTATCCCATTCGTATTCTCCAAAGTCTGTGTCAGAGTTATTATCGATGAAATTATGAATTGTTGTCAAGCATGCTTTCGTTGGATCAGAAATTTCTTGCAATGTGAGCACATTATCATTCAATTGTTTGGATGTTGTTTCCTTCAAGCTAGTATCATAGCCTAGTCCTATTTTATCTTTTGTAGCAAGTCCTAGAGGATCAATAGGCTCAACTACTCCTTTTCTTTTTTCGATAGGACCATTACCCTCATAGCCCATCTTTTGCATGATTGAATATCTCTTACCATATTTATCAGTTGGTAACTTGACATTTATAACTATATCATCTTCATCTTCATCTTTATAGAGCCATTTTAGAATTTTTCTATCCTCGGGATCTTCCATTGGGAATTTCTCTTTTATAAATTTTCCATTGAACTTTGTGATTGGTTCTATCGCTGATTGTGTTGATGTTGATGCTACAGATATCTAATGGTGCATGATAGAAGGTTGTCCATGTGACCGAGGTGACGTAGGAAGATTAGCCAGACAGAGAGAATATTCTCCTACTCCATTATCCTTGAACCTTAATTACTTGTCAAAGGTTTTGGTTAGTTTATTGATTTGTGTATCAACTTTTGGAGAAGCGCTAATAGTCACTTCTCAATTGCTAGGAACCAAAGTGTCTTGACTAGCTTTGATGGTAGCACAAGTTTGTCTATGAGAATTATCAGCTGATATCGTGATCTCCTGATCATCATAAGGAAATTTAAGACACTGATGATATGTAGATGGTACAACTTGCATATCGTGGATCCAAGGACGACCCAACAAGATTTTGTATGCGAGATCACGGTCTAATACTTGAAAGAAAGTATTTTTGATAACAGGTCCCACTCTGATGGGTAGCATGATTAAACCCTTGGATGTTCTTTCCTCATCATCATAGGCTTTAATGGTAATCTTTCTTCTAGGATCAATGGAATCCTCAAAAAATCCTAAAGCCTGAATTAATTTCATGGTACATATGTTCAAACCAGCACCTCCATCTATTAGAACTCATCTGACACGAAACTTGTGGACCATGACTTCTAAGTATAATGATGAATTATGGGGATGTGTCATGGAAACATCATATTTTTTGGAGAATGAAAGGCATGTGGGTGAGGACAAATGTCCCACCATGGCTTGAAATTGATCTACATTTAGATCATTGGATATAGTTGTTTCAATGACAGCTTTGTCTAGAATTTCTTTATGCATTGGGAAAATCTTTAGAAGTTCCAAGATAGAGATCTGGGCAGAAGTTTTTCCAACTTGATTGATTAAATCATATTGATGTGGAGGTGGAGGTATAATGGATTTTGAAGGAGCCCCTTTTAGAACAACTTTAGCTTGTGCTCTTGTTGTTACGTTAACTTCTCGATAATCTACTTTCTCTTTGACTTTTATAACATTAACCCGCTCGTCATCAATGTAGATATGATTGATTATATGCTCGTCAATATGATTCACATTCTTTCTCGAAGACTCACCCTTTTGATAGTTGGGCAAAGGATTTCAAAATGCTTGGTGGTCTTCATTTGATTGTTGGTTTCCTTCTATTGTGACAATGTCTTTGTCGATTAAATCTTGAATAGCATTCTTTAAGGCTTGAAAATTATTCGTACAATAGCCTTTACATCTATGATATTCACAATACGTTCAAATTTATGTTGAGGTGGTAGGGGAATAACGTTCTTTGCCAACAAGTCTTTAAGGGTGGATTCAAGAGATTGTCCTAATGGAGTAAAATTTCTTCTATTGGAGAAAAATGAAGATGTTGTGGATTCATTTTTGATGTATTTCCTAAGGTGTTACTGTTGTTGTTTCCATGATACCCTTGGTTGTTGGTATTACTTTTATTTGGAACAAAAGTTGGATTTTGGTTATTCCTCAAAGGAGGAGGATTGTTTTCCTAATTCGTAACCAAGTTGACATTGTTGTAGTTGTTGTTGCGAGGAACACTAAGAACAATTGGCTTAGGTGAGACATGATGTGCATCTACAACACCATCATTCACCACATTCTTGTTGCGAGTCCAAAATCTAGATTTTTCATTGTGGTGATTTGAGGAGCTAGGATTGTCTTTATCAAGTTTGATTATCCCTTTCTGAACTAATGCATTTTCAATTTTAATTGCATTTTCAATCATTTTCTGAAAAGAGGGAGGACAATGAAGATTTAGACGATAACTCATCTCTTGATCCAAGCTATTTATGAATGTAGTGATCTTTTCCTTTTCAGGAACATGATGTGGATATCTAGCGAACAATCTTCTCCATCTCTGAAGAAATGTGATGAACGGTTCACTAGGTTTTTGCTTAGCCTTGCATAGATCAAACACTGTGATTTGGTGTTGTATGTTATAGGAATATTGAGAGATGAACTCGTTGATCAATTCCTCAAATGTTTTGATAGGTGGTGTAATTTTTGATAACCATTCCATAGATTGGCCTCCAAGACTTCGTGGGAACAAACCATTAGGTATGTATCCTCATGAGAAAATTCTAAAGTCATCTTTCGAAAGTCTCTAATATGGTCAATGGGATCCAATTTTCTGTTATAACGATCAAACTTTGGAATTTCACAATGCTTAGGAAACAGAATCATGTTGAGACGTCGATCAAAAGGATATGGACAGATATCATCAAGAGCGTATGTCTTTGTTGTGGCTCCCCCTTGTAGATCTTTAATTTGTCCTTCTAATGTTTTAACATATTGAGTCAAGGAACTAAGACCAAATAAGGGTGTTTCATCAAGATTACTCTTTATGTTCTCATTGTTAAAGTCATGAGAAAGTTTAGCTCCTTTGTTGGCCAAAAATAGGAAATATTTTTGTTTGTCTCATTCTACGATCCTTTCTACTTCTCTTATAAATTTAGGATCTTGTTCAGCTTCTTTAAGGTGGTGTTCTTCTTGTTCATCCTCACTATCCTCAAAGGTTTTCCTCATATCTTTGTTGGAAGTAAGTGGATTCTTTTCTCCTTCGGTCATGTTGTCTTCAAAAAGGGGATCACTATTTTCTCCTTCTTCTTGAGTTGTTGATGTATGATCTTCTTGTTGAATATCTTCCTCTAGTTTATTGTATTGTGATCATGTAAAAATAGGCATATGATTTCAAGATGTTCTCCTAAACTTAGATCATAGTTTGATGAGTGCAATCAAAGATGATATTTTAATCTGATAAGATGAAAATCTTATGATATGATCAAAACTATGTTTTCCTAATTCGTGGTTGTGGCTTCCGATGATGAAGGATGTCAGAATCCTGTTGGGAGAAGTTGAACCAAGAATTTGGAAGTTTGTGATGGAAAGTGCAATTGTAAGATTTGATCTTTGTTTTTGAAGAATGATCAATATATCAAATAGCCTATTTCAACTCACTGAAGTATTTGACTAGGATGTGTCAAATATTCAATAGAAGGTTGTGGTATATAGTTGAAATCAAGAGCCTAATTGTGATTGTGTCGTTGAGAGAGGGCTCTCCTTTGAAAATAGGCTTGTGAATCTAGGGGGTCTACAGCGTATTTGTCAGTAAATCCTCTGACAAAATCTTGGTATCTATGGAGAAATTTGCAACAATGGAGCAAGACATTTCGAATCTTGTATATAAACTTCCTTCATTGTAAGATTTTCTTGTAGCCTAGAGGTTTCTTGGGTTTCTTGATCCTATTGGTAATTGAATTCTTGAAAAACTTGGTATATTTCCACTCCCTAAGCATTAGAGAAAATGTTGATATGCTACTAGACCAGGAATGCTATAAACTCAGATCTGTCATAAACAATGATTTGGGAAAAATAACAGTTGCGCTTTTCTGTTGCCTAGATGTGCTTTAGAAATAGGGATATGTGCCAGAGAAAAGGTCAGATGAGCTTCAATATGTCCTAGATGCACGACTCTACATCCCATATGCACTGCAAAAAATGTTTTGGACAGTGACTAAAAAGTTTTGTTTAAGTTTTGTTTTCAGAATAGCCAGCGTATGCGCTAAAAGACTCAATGCACTAAAACAGACCCTAAAAGCGTTGATTTAACCAGTGAATGCGCTAGAACAGACCTTATATGTACCAGAATATACCCTAGATGCACTAAAACAGGTTTTCCAAGGTAACTTTTTTGAATAGTTTATGAGCAATTTCATCTAAAATTTGACATGTTCATTTTGGATGATCTTTTATTTGAATTAGTGTGATTGAAAACACAACAAACACTCTGAAAATAGTTGTTTTCAAGTCCTATACTAAACATCAAGTGTAAGTTTCAAAAATGTTTTTCAAAAATTGTTTTCATGGGTTTTTACACATGATAGACAATTCAGACAGACTCACTCTTAGTACTCAAGTAGGTCATCATAATAATCAACAACCCACATCTTAGAACTGCGTCGACTCACATAGCCATGTCACCCTCGAAGGGGCGCCTGTGTTTTTGTCTTTTCCAGCTGCGTATTCAAAGTGACAGAAGTGGATACCAGATCCCTTGAGCAAACGGTCCTTGGCAGTTATATGGTGAGTATCTTGGGGGTAGATTCTCCCCTCCCTTGCATTGCGATTATTATGATGTTCAAAAACTGACTTTGGCTGGATACTACACTAGGTTTGTAGTAAGGGTTTCCGTTCGGTGTGGAAATAATAAACTCCCTCAGGAGACCTCCCAACCTTTAGAACAAAGGCTTTGGGGATGGTTATCTTGCACACTACCAGAAAAAGAGGATTTCTCCTGATTTGCTTTAAATTTTATAGTGGGGCGGAATAGCCTCGCTTTGGCTTGAACCCACTTGAGTCATTCCTCTTGGGTGAGTACTTTTTCCCACAAGAGCAGGCCCTCTACAAGATGTAATAAAGAAGTAAAATTGCATGAATGTAAAAGGAAAGTCTAGTATTCTAGTCACCCAGTTAAGGGGAGAGCATAGACCTATTACCACAAACACAATAGACACTGTTCTTTTTAAAAGCCCAAATCACAATGATCTAAACTATGCGAAGATGTTGCTTCAAAAAAAGCATGGGATTCATTTTAACTGCAAAATCAGTGTGTGGTGACTATCCTAGATTTCTTTGTTTTAAATCCACGTCTATCCTAGGGTTGCTTCCTTTTAAAACCAGTTGTGACTATCCTAAATTGGTTCTTTTTAAGCCAAAAAAGTTGTCTACGGAAGGCATCAGACTCATAAACCTGTTTAGTTACAACCTGTATGTGCCAAAAGATCACCTGTATGCACAACAAAAACAAGTTAATGTGCCAAAATAGATCATAAATGTACTACAGAAAGTCCCAAATGCACTACAAAAACTCCTAAATGCGCTAAAACATAATGCAGCTAATTTTTTTATTTTTTATTTTTCAAAAAAATTTAACAACTGAGTCAGGTATATGCGCCATTCTATCCAGTAGATGCGCCGAAACAGTTCCTGGATGCGTTGAAGTACTTGCAAAGGCACTGAAAGAAACCATGGATGCACTTTAAAAACTTGCGGATGTGCTTGGGAAATCCTCGGATGTGCTAAAACGGAAAATTTTGTCGAAAATCCGAATTCCAAAACGTGAAATCCTATCAGAAAACCTGTAGATAAATGTTTAAAATGGGGAAAGGCCCCACGGTGGGCGCCAATAATGTGTGGTCGATTTTGTGAGCATTAAATATGCAAAAACAATGAATAAAACACACCAATAAGACATTATATCAAAAATAGAATATTAAAATAATAAAGATTGCAAACTTAGTATCATGTTATCGATGTCGTCCTATCATCCTCTATCTCCAGTATTTTCATTGATTCCAGCTAGCTCTCAGATTGTATGCTAGGCTCAATGAACAGTCCTCCTAAAGAATGAGATTGATTATGAAATGCATGTAATGCTAAGGCATGATTACTCTAATGCTAAACATGATTGCCAAAAATGAAAGACTATTGATGATGCTATGAATAATAAAACTATAGTGCTATAGTGCTAGAATGCAATTAATCTCTAATTACTCTGATGTGTGTTGTGTAACCCTTGCTTGGATTGGTTGTTCTATTTATAGAGTTTTTCAAAAGCTTTTGATTGGTTGATATGATCAACGATTGTGAAAATTCCTAGCAGATCGAACGGTTGAAGATGGATAAGACTGAAGAAAAATAGAAGAAAACAGAAAGCAAGATTTTTTTTCTTTTCTATAAAAGAGGTAAGATAAGATGATAAAGATGAATTGTAAAAATCATCTTTTTGTGAGATTATGGAAATATTTTGAAGAAGATAAATAATGAATTATTAAATTCAATTATTTATTTATGGGTGACACAGAGATTCTTCTTAAAATAGAATATTTACCCTAGATTTGAAGAATAATGGAAGATTTCATAATTAAATAGAATATTTAATTATGACTCTAAAAAGATATGGAGGATTTCATAATTAAATTCTGAAAAGATATGGAAGATATTCCATTAAATAAAGATATTTAATTAAACCTTTAAGAAATGGTATGTAAATGAAATTAATTAAATAAGATACTTAATTGACCAGAAGAAGAAATTGAAAAGAAATATTTAAATTTAATTAAATAAAAAAGACTTAATTAAATTCAAAAAGTGATAATTAATTAAAATAAATAAAATGTATTTATTTAATTAATCAAGTAGACATATGAATGTGAAATAATTATATAAAAAATAATTTATTTAATCATGATAGAAGAATACTTTGAATGAACAATATAATTAAATTAATTAAATTTAATCATATGTAGGAGACTTTAGAGAAATTAATTAAATAATAAATATTTAATTAAATGCCAGGATTAATCAGATATGACCAATTTTATGCATCTACACGTTAACCTCATCACAATTTGCAAAATATTGCTTTCGAAACTAGGTTATCTTGGACTTAATCATCATTCTTTTTTTCAGTCATTGTCCCTTTTGTGAGAATTTCTAACTCAACAGTCTAGTTAGGAAAACTTAGTAGTCATCTTGACCTTGTCACTTTGTCATTTTCAACAAGTCCTTTGGTAACCAAAATCGAAAGCAAAGACTAAGCTTAGAGTGTTTAGGTATCCTTTTCTCCAAATTGCATTCTAGTTTATACCTTGCATACTTTATTCCCAAAAATACAAAAATATTATTCATCCTAGTCATCATTTTGAACCTAGACTTGGCATTAGTTTCCTCTTTAGTCAACATAATCATCTTAGTCCCTATTTTGCACCTCGTCATCATCATCATCCTAGTCATAATTGCCACTTTAGCTTTTCGGCATTACACATCTCCTTAGGAAAACATTATCATCTCGTTGCATCATCAACCTTTATTGCACAAAAAGACAAAAAACATAGATTAGTGTCATACTCGCATGGTCATTATCTTCATTTGAGAAATTTCTTTTGATGGTAGAAACAAGACTTCAACGAAAGAAAAAACAAATGGTAGACTTTAGACAAGACTTTGACAACAAAACCAACATCAACACCAATTCCAATGACTAGATTTTTGACGAACCGTTTGGAAATTTGAATGCACAATCTTCCATGAACATGTCAACTTCCTTTCAAAATCCACTTTTTGAACAATTCATACAAAGAGACCAAAATGGACAATTCTACGCTGAAAACTTAGAGGCAGCAACCCAAAATACCGAAGTCACTTCATTTGTGGAAGACTTGGTCTTGAACGATCCTGAACGATACCTCGCTATGCTCTTAGACCAAGGTGCAAGATTAGCAAAAGGCTTTGACATTAATACCATACGACCTGTCTCTCCTAGTAATACAACACAAAACACAACATCCCAACATGACAAGAACAATACCTTGACCAATAACATTTTCGTTACTACACAAGTTGTCACTACCACTATTAATGTGACATCTAGCGGCACCATAAATCAAAACACCTCCTCTTCAACCAACACGGCATATACAGGACGAACATCTACTATGACTGTGCCTACAATGTCCACATCATCTTCACAAACAATAGGAGCTACATTTTCACAATCCATGCCTACAATGTCCACAAATAATAGGAGCCACCTTTGTGTCCACATCAGTAGGCACCACCTCCTTAAATCCTATGTTCGACTCTTTATCGATGAAAATGGGGGCATATTCATCACATCCTTACGGTGGAACCCCATTTAATCCCTTTGGACGAAACTCACAACGCGTTTTCATTCAAGGCCCTCAACAAAACAATAACACATCATCGCAAATGAACATCCCACATGGACAAGGGCACAATACACATATACCACATGGGCACTTTCAAGGACCGAACACTACCATGCCACATGGACAATTCTTTCAACATGCACAAGGCACTCAAATGATGCAACAAATGCGTACCTTTGGACATCAAACAAATCAAGGAACTCAAATACAGACAAACATGGCAGGGTCACATATTCCCACATACTCATCCCAAAATCATACTCAACAGCAAATTCCCACTCACAACTGGCAATATCAACAAACATCTAATCAGAACACACCATACTTTCAGACAACCAATGATCCCATTGTACACGCCTTCTTGGAAAAAGTGGACGACCTTCAAAAGAAAATGGAAAATATGAGAACCTCTGACAAGAAGATGCAAATTCCATACGACTTATGTTCATATCCTTTTGATACAACTTTGTACATGCCACCATTTCCACATGGCTATGTGGCTCCAAACTTCAACAAATACAAGGGTAAAACAAATCCACTTGACCACATCAAAGAGTTCCTAACAAGTTGTGTGGATATTTCTTGTGAGCACACATATCTAATGCAATTGTTTCCTAAAGGCCTCACAGGTTGGCCCTAGAATGGTTCTATACACTGCAACCGGAATACAGTCATGGAAAAAACTTGTTGAAAAATTCATGAAAAATTACACATACAACATTGACATAGACACCTCCATTACCAACTTATGCCAGCTCACACAAGAAGATTCAGGTGAAACCTTTTTACCATTCTTTAAAAAATGGAGGGGCCTAGCGAGTCGCTGTCATATAGACATACATGAAAAGGAAAAAGTTGACATGTTTGTACAAACGTTATTAGGCCCACTGAAAAATGGCTTGCGTGTTCATTGTTGCACAACTTTTGCAAACCTGGTTGAACGAGGTGTCCAAGTGGAGCAAGCCCTCATAGCTGAAGGAAGACTAAAATATGGTCCCAAAAACACAAACGCAAACCCTCCTCCTACTAACAAAAATAAACTCTGGGTTAAGAACAAACATGTCACCAACGATGGTGTAGTTGATGCTAAGGCTATCAACGCTATGGGTCCTATGATTACCCTAAAAGGGACACAACCAAAAAACACACAGATGATGATGCAAACCTATGCTGCTAATGCTATCCAGACAAATTAGAATAACCAAGGTAATCAAAACAATCAAAATCAAAGGCAGCCTAGACAACCAAGACAATTCCCTAGCGGCCGCACATACACCCCCTTGGGTGATCCTATTGAACAAGTTCTCAATAAATTCCTTTAAAATGGTTTCATCACACTTGAGGACCCAAAACCATATGACCCTGGATAGTTTAAACCATCTTGGTGGGATGATAACGCATTTTGTGACTATCACCAAAGAAAAGGACACAAAACCTCTTCCTGTAAACAGTTGAAAAAGTTGGTACAAGACCTTATTGAAAAGCATATCATTGAAGTTGGTGGACCACAATTTTCTTCTAATGCAGATCACACAATACACAAAAACCCACTGCAGGATCATGGTTTTGGAAACCCTTCTACGTCAAATATGAAAAACAATAGTCAAGCCAACCATGTTCGTATTGGATATGACTATTCCAGAGGACCTATCATACATCACATTAGAACAACTAATGAACATGTCTGCACAGTCACCATCAGAAAGGCCCCTGAATGCAATGTCACCACCCATGGCAGAAAGGTCACCATAGCCGACCCTCCTCCCCCTAGACAACCAAAGGTAACAATATTTGACTCATCCACTTCATAGTCGCAACCATGTCCACAAAAAAAGTAGTCTCAACCTAAAGGAAACTTTAATCTTATTGATCAGCTTGGAAAAACACTAGTACAAATCTCTATCCTTGAGTTGTTACACATCTCACCTACCCATAAGGCCATTTTGAATAAAACATTGCAAGAATCCTCTGTTCCCCAAGATATTGATGTCAACCAATTTGAAGCCATGGTAGGATATCTCATGACTCCCCACCATATCACCTTTTCTGACCAAGACTATTCATCATCCAAATCCAACCATAATGATGCCCTTCATATCAAAGTTCTTGTTCATAAACATAAGGTCAGATGAGTCTTAGTAGATGGCGGAGCGGGACTGAATATATGTTCCTTAAAATTGGTCAAGGCACTAGGATTTTCTGATGCTTGTGTAGACGCCACAAGAAGCATTATTATCAAGGAATATGATGATGAAGAACGTTCCTTTCGGGGCGTAATTACACTCCCAATTCAGATTGGGCTAGTCATTGTCGACACCACTTGTCAAGTTCTAGATTTGGACCTCCCATACAACATTTTACTCGGTTGACCTTGGATCCATGCATTGAAAGTTGTCCCCTCCACGTATCACCAATGTTTGAAGTTTCAATTTGAGGGTACTAAGATTACTATATATGGAGACCCTGATCCATTCCAATATTGTACCAACTTACATGGTGTATCAGAATGTCAAGTTCCTATCAATGAAGCTCCGACATCCTTGTCTTCCAAATTCATTGACCCCTTAGCACTCGTGAAGTCTTCCAATTCTTCATCCACCGCATCCACTTCTACTTCTTTGACCACCATGACCGCTTCCATAACACCTACCACTTCATTTATCACCCCAAGCGTCATCCCAAACTTCCAAATTTAGGACCAAGGATGTGGAGAATACAAGCTAAATATGGCCTATTGCATAACCAAGATGCCCAAGTCTCCCCGGGTCTATGGAAAACCTTGCTTTAGAATACATGAAAAAGAAATCTTCAGGGTTCCTCCAAATACAGTTTTCATTAAGTGGGGTGAAATGAGTCAAGAGGAAACAGATGATATACTATCCTGAATTTATAAAGAACCACAAGATTTGACTCCCTTGCTAGTAGCAATATATGGAAAAGGATACAACATGATAAAAGCAAAAGCCTATGATGGAAAAAGCGGTCTTGGAAAGGATAAGAATGGAAGGAATGATCCATTATCAGTTTCAGAAAGACTAAAACATCTTGGGTTAGGGTTAGGTCCATGAGAATCTGGTAATCCAAGTACTAGTGTGCTTCCATGTGAGTTAGCGTATGCTTTAGACTGTGTTGAGACAACTGAGGACACCTCTAAAACTTACTCTCACGAATGGGAATTTGACTCCCTATGATCCTTAAGTGACTGTTTCCTTGACGAATTATTCCTTGAACCTGGCGATTCTACATTTGAAGAAAGATTCTGGAAAATGTTCGAGATTGATACAACACCAAATGATGCCAAGTCCAAATCACATCCTATTCCCATTCGTCCTGGCCTCGATGCACCTGTCTGTCACCTCAAATAGATGACCATCATGTAGAATCACTTGAACCATTACTTGCCACTATTGACCCTGAACCTGATGCTAGTCCCTTTGTCCCTTACTTTGCTAGTGAGTATGAAACAAGAAAAGGAGAATACTGGATAGAATCTGACATAGAACCAGATGATGACAACTTCATTTTCAATGTCTTGGTGTCCATTTACATTCTCTTTGCATCATCTCCTCAATTTTCAAATGTTGATGATGGAATATCCTTAGTTTACCTGACCTAATTGACTGGAACTGGCAAGGCCCACCAGTAATGGACACTTTTCAAAATGATGAGGCTCTAGCAGAATTTCTAGGGCTACGTGAGGGCATTCCAAATGGGGATCACAAAGCTAGATTTACCATTGACTTGGATTGTGCTGCTTATTTTGGGGAGACTGCACCATCCTCTAGTCACAAAATTAAAAGGAAAAATAAAACAAAAAATGATACGTCTTTAGGTGAAAACCGAAAGGCACCTTCTAATGACAAAATAGTTAAAATAAAGGATGTACCTGAGGTGAAAACCTCCTTGAGGCACCCAAGGGTGGAGGATTGGAATTTCTCCCCATCGACAGAGAAAAATCAGCAATTCTTGTCGAGGATACCATATCCGTTAATATAGCTACTGTGGAGGACCCCAAAATGGTTCTCTTTGCAACATCATTGACAGAAGTTGAACAGCCATAATTTCAAAAAAAATTCTCAGAACACAAGATAAACTTTGCATGGTCTTATGCTGACATGTCGGGATTAGATCCTGAGTTAGTATTACATCACTTTCCATTATTGCTAGATGCTAAGCCAGTAAAACAAAAGTTGAGAAAAATGCACCAGCAAGTTGCATTGGTGGTTAAAGCTGAACTCAAAAAATTGTTGGATGTAGGTTTTATAAGGTCAATTGACTATACAGAATGGATATCCAACATCGTCCCTGTCACCAAGTATATTGGATAGATTCGCGTATGCACAGACTTCCAAGACCTCAATAAAGCAATTCCTAAAGATGATTTTCCTTTTCCAAACATTGACATCATTGTGGACCTTACAGCTGGATATGAGATGTTATCCCTTCTGGATGGTTTCTCTGGTTATAATCAAACCCGTATTGCCCCTGAAGACCAACACAAAACTGCTTTTACATGCCCTTGGGGTACATACTATTGGACTGTAATGTCATTTGGTCTTAAAAATGTAGGCGCTACATATCAAAGGGCAATGTCAACAATATTCCACGACATGATACATACATTAATGGAGGACTATGTGGATGATCTTTTGGAAAATTCATTGACAAGAAAATACCATATTTCAATATTAGACAAAGTTTTCAGGAGGCTAGAAGAATATAAAGTCTGGTTGAACCCGAAAAAGTGTGTTTTTGGTGTAACATTAGGCAAGTTATTGGGATACATAGTCTCCCGTAGAGGCATTGAAGTTGATCCCACTAAAGTCAGAGCTATATTGGATATGCCTCCTCCTAAGGGAATCAGTGACCTAAGAACACTACAAGATAGGCTTCAATCTATCAGATGGTTCATTGCTCAACTCATAGACAGGTGCCAACCATTCCAGTATCTCCTACACAAAGGGATCTCCTTTGTGTGGATAGATAAATGCTAGGAGGCATTTGACCAGATCAAATAGTACTTATTGTCACCCCCATTTATCATGCCTCCTATCCAAGGAAAACCATTAATTTTGTACATCTCTGCAACTACTTTGGCACTAGGGGCATTACTATCACATAATGATTATGAATAAAAAGAAAGAGCCATATATTATATCAGTAGAACACTGGTGGGGTATGTGCTAAATTACAGACCCATTGAACGTGCTTGTTTGGCAGATGTATTCGCAGCCCAAAAATTAAGGCATTACATGTTAAACCATAAGACATACTTGGTAGCCAAGATTGGTCCCTTGAAGTACCTCTTGAGTCGAGCAACATTGATAGGATGTTTACCAAAATGGGTCACGATCCTTAGTGAATATGATATTCAATATGCCAAGAGAAAATCCATCAAAGGACAAGTAATAGCAGACTAGCTCGTAGATGCACGAATACCAGATAATCATCCTCTTACAACAGATTTTCTAGATGAGCCTGTATTTCATGTGGAATCCCAATAGCCTTGGCAATTATACTTTGATGGATCTCATACTAATCATGGATCAGGAGCTGGAATATTATTCATTACTCCACAAGGAGACTCCATCCCAAGGTCATTTTGCATTGCATTTTCATGCACTAATAACATGGCAGAGTATGAAGCACTAATTACAGGACTCTGAATGGCTATCAAGTGGAAAATCAGGAATCTACAGGTCCTCGACGATTCTCAGTTAATTATAAACCAAGTCAATAATGAATATGAAACCAAAGATGAGAAGCTAATGCCTTATAAATGGATGGTTGATAGTTTTCTAACATATTTTCATAGGCTATCCTTTGAATTGATTCCAAGAACATAGAACAAGGCTGCTGACGCTATGGTAACAATTGGATATTTGCTTGATATTCCCACAATTTGAGTTTTTGGTTGAGTAGTTATTGGTTCCTTCTTATGATGTCCCCGAATCAGAAATGGTCTGTGAGCTTGTTGGTTCTAGTTCCCCCTAGTATAAGGAAATTTTTTACTACCTTCATTCACAGATCCTTCCTCAAAACCTTTCCAATAACCAAAGAAAGTCCTTTATCCGCAAAGTTGCATGTTATACCATCATCAACGACACCCTTTACCGTTGTAGCTTCGACAATACCCTTCTTCGTTGTCTCAACACTAATGAAGAAAAAGAGACCTTACAAGAAGTACATGAGGGTATATGTGGGTCCCATTCAAGTGGCCTGACCTTAGCTAAAAATATTATGATACTTGGGTACTATTGGCTGACACTAGAGAAGGATGCACTGGAATTTGTAAGAACATGTCACCAATTTCAGATTCATAGTGATTTGATTCACGCTCCAACACAAGAGTTGAGGCCAATCACTTCTCCTTGGCCTTTCACACAATGGGGACTTGATCTCGTGGGAAATATTCACCCTACATCCTCCAATGGACACAAATTCATTATCATCGCCACTAAGTATTTTACTAAGTGGATTGAAGCCATTCCACTCACTTACATTACCGGAAAACAAATCTCCAAATTCATCCTCAATTATATCATTTGTCGGTACAGAATTCCACAATCCATCATCACGGATAATGGTCATCCCTTCAAAAACCATGAGGTCCGTGAATTATGTCAACGCTTCCATATTAGCCACCAATTTTCCATGCCATATTACCCACAGGGAAATGGTCAAGCTGAGGCATCTAATAAAACCATTATCAAACTTCTTAAAAAGACTATCAATGACGTTGGCCATGACTAGCACATCCAACTCAACCCAGCTTTGTGGGCATACTGTATGAGCATCCGTACCCCCACCAGTGCCACTCCCTTTTCCCTTGTCTTTGGAGCCAAAGCCATCTTGCCCATAGAGGTTGAAATTCCATCTTTGCAAGTCTCCATGAAAGGCCTCATCATTGATGAAGAATATAGATAGTCATGACTGCATGAGTTAGAAATGCTAGATGAACAAAGACACAATGCATTGAATCATTTACAAGCATACCAAAATTTCCTTTGCAAAAGTTATAACAAAAAGGTGATGACTAGGAAGTTTGACATTGGCGACCTAGTTCTCATGCAGAATCCCAAGAATCAATCAGATAGGGAGACGCCAAGAAAATTTGAGCCCAATTGGTTGGGCCCTTACATCATCGTAGCATCATTTGGTTCTAGAGCATATCAGTTAGCTACTCCTGAAGGTGAACAATTGACGGAGCCAATCAATAGTTTACATTTGGGAAAATTATATGCATAGCATTAGAAAGCCTACCTGAAAACTAGTTAAAAAATACAAAAAAAAATAAAAATAGAAAAATAGAAAAAATCATCACCTTGATGAAAACCTGGCAAACAGGCATCCTGGTGGCACCAAAAAAAAATGATGAATAAAATGACAAAAATAAAGAGAAATAATTCATCCAATAGTGAAAACCTGGTAAACAGGCGCTTTGGATAAGTACCATGGTGAAAACCTGGCAAACAGGCACCATGTGTAGTCAGTCATTGATGTGCCATCTACTGTCACTCTATCTACCTTTGTCCCTAATAAACATACTCTTTTCCAACATTCACTATAACACTTCACCCTGAAATCATGACATTTCCATCCATGGCTGACAATGGTTGAAATCAAGTCTTGTATATTGTCCATTGTCCATGCTAGTTATGCCTTTCCTTTACATTCCATTTTTCCTGGCTCATTCTCAACTTGACTAGGGGGAAAATTTTATCATGAGACTGCAGTGGGTACCACACATGATCCTAAAAATCAAAAAATGTCCTAAAAAAGACCTAAAATTTGAAAATGCCCTGAAAAGAAGACCTAAAAATCAAAAAATGTCTTGAAAAAAGACCTAAAAATCAAAAAATGTCCTAAAAAAAGACCTAAAAATAAAAAAAGGTCCTTAAAAAAGACCTAAAAGTTGACAAACTTCCTAAAGAAAACACAAAAATTCCATAAAATGGAGTCATGTCAGTCAACATATTCAAGTCAATTCAAGTCTTGATTAGTCTTTGTCATTGTCAAACTACGTTGTCTCTGTGCACTTGCTATGTAGGCAAGGCTCATCTTCGAGCCCCCGAGACATTAGTTCAGTCCTATTAGGTTTGTCAAAATAAATCATGACTCAATCTTTGGTCGACAAGACAAAGTCATTGGTCGTTTCGAACTACGAGGTCTTTGAGTGTATGACGTAGGCAAGGCCATCTGTTGATGAGCCCCCGAGGCCACACTAGGTCAGTCTATTAGGGTTTATTGCACAATTTTCTCACACACATGAAATGGTCTTTAAATTTATCATGATCTTTGTCCAAGCGAACTTCGACAATCTGCCAATTGAGCACAACAAACATCTTGGCATATCAAAATTGGTAAAACTCGGTCAAACTTAGTCAAATCGGTCAAATTTTGCTTACTCTTCAGATGTGTCCTAAAGGGCAGCCCTGTCACTTATTATTTTCCTAGGATGTGTCCTCCTAGGCATCATCACACTCATCTGGCATTTTGAGGACTCTCACAACATTTGAGGTATGTTCCTCTTAACATCGACTTTATTCAGGATGTGTCCTTCCTGAATCCGACATCCTGACATCAACATCATTTGGGATGCATCCTTCTCGAATCTTGACATCAAATTGACATTTTGGCATCGATGTTATTTAGGATGTGTCCTTCCTGAATTTGACGTCATTACATCAGCATTGTTCAGGATGTGTCCTTCCTGAACTTGACATCAATTCGGCATCTTGACATCGACCTCGTTCGGGATGTGTCCTTCCCGAATCTGGTATCCCTCTAGCATCAACATCATTCAGAATGTGTCCTTTCTAAATCCAACATCTCGACATCATTTAGGATGTGTCCTTCCTAAACTTGACACCAATTTGGAATCTTCATATCGTCAACCCTGGCACTTTGACACCAAGACATTCAACATTTTTGACAAACTTGACATCTTGGCATCCAGACAATTGGCATTTAATTTTATGATGTTTTTTTGTCTTTTGGAAATCATGAGGCTAGTTCCTTTAGGATGTCCTAACAGCAGGATTTAGAGGAGCAATGAAGTTTCATGATTTGTCTTTCTTGTCTTTACTGTTTGTGGTTAATTATGACAAAGCAATTGGGGAAAATATGCTTTTAGTATGAGTCATGATCATCCTTGTCTATGACTCTTTATGTCAAGTGATGGTATGACCTTGCACACCACGATTTACATCATATCATGGTGTTTGTTGGCCATCATGATAATCCTCCCAATGATGATTAAGAGCAACAATTGGTAGTCCTATGGAAATGTGTTGAAGGATTTTTCATCTAACTAACATCCATCTCCTTCTCTCTGGTTGCCTCATATTTTTTTTGTCTCTTGATAATATCCTGTGACATACAAAAATTCATTTGCATACATAATCATATAGACATTGCACTACACTAGACATTTGCATTAGATTAGATCCAAATCATAAAATAGCTTAATTACATACATAGGTTTTCATAGCACATCATGGCATATCATCATGCAAATCACATGTCATATAATCCATATACAATATTTTCATCCATTAGTGCATCCATAATCAGGGGCAGGAAATGAGAACAAATAAAAAACATAAATATTATCATCATCATATCATCCATGGCATCATCATAGCATATAATCATAAATAAGACATAGCATTTCATCATAAGTGCATCCATGGCATAGACATACATATAACATCGTCATAGGAATCATAAAATGCATCAAATAAACATCACATAGGTATTATAGCTGCATAATCACATGTCATCTAAATCATCATCATCATCACATAACACATTATAACATAAAACAAATACGCTGAATCAAAATTGCATCGCATATATATATAATCTCAAAAATATTAGTGTCATAGGATAAAGTCAAAGAGATATCCCAAAAATGGAGCTCACAGGCTCAATAGTCAATAATGTCATAATGCATGAAAAGTCAGTATCTCAGGAGGTACTCTCCTCATCTCCTCGAGGAGAAGATCTGGTGGATCGGTGCTCTATCAAGGGAACTGAGGCCATCATGGTCACTGTCACCTGTCCCTGTGTGGCTGGGGCATCTATCACTGTAACCTCTTTCAGGGTTGTCTAAGCAGTATCTGTAACCTAAGCTACTGAGGTATCTGTCACTGGTGGCTGCCTCTGTAATGACCTCTGCCCTAAACCGGTGGACCCATGACTGTGGCTTGAATGATGACTCGAGGAATTCCTGTGTGAGTGGTGGGACCTATTCCTTGATGTGTTCCCTAAGGAGGTAGACCCTCTTGGACTAGTGTGGCTCCTGCTGCTGCTCCCACTCCCTAATCTGTGGCTGCTTCCTGTCCTCATTTGTGAGTACAACAGTGTATGATTTCGTCACTTAGGAGAAATTGCCTGCTCATATAGGGTCATGTACTAGTCGTACTGAGTGCTCACCTTGGAAAAATCATGGTCCATATCCCCTAAAGGTCCTGCACATAGCGCTACAAAATCCACACACCACTATGTTGCCTCCTACCTCTAGATCTCAGCCTGATCCCGCTTGACCCTTTCCAGCTCAAGCTTAGCCTATAAAGCCCTGACCTGTGCAGTGCTCTCGTCAAGTCTCCTTTGAAGGTTAGAAACATGTTGGTCTATAGTGGCATCTACTGGCAGTACTGGCCTTGTCGGCATCCCATCATCTCCATCCACCATACTCCATTGCAGTAGGTGCTCTGCCTCATCAACGGCCTCACCCTCATCATCATCATCATCCCCTATGTCCTCCTCTCCCCCAATATCCACCTCTACATGCTCTGCCTACCTCCCCTCCATCACTCTCTCCTCTCCTCCAATCTCCACCTCTGCATGCTTTGCCTCCCTCTCCTCCATCACTCTCTCCTCTCCTCCAATCTCCACCTCTACATGCTCTACCTCCCTCTCCTCCATCACCCTCTCCTCTCCTCCAATCTCCACCTCTCCATGCTCCACCTCCCTCTCCTCCATCACCCTCTCCTCTCCTCCAAATGCTCCCCTCCCCTCTCTCCCTCCTCCTCAGCTACCTCATAGGGTCCAATGGTGCTCCCACTCGCCCTCACCCACCTCTAGTGTCTCCCTCCATCCCCTCCTCTCCTCCATCTCCCATCGGCTCCCCATCATCACCATCATCCCCATCTCTCCCTCTGCCCCTGCCTCCAACCCTATTCCCATCTCTCCCTCGGCCTCTGCCTCTCCCTCTGTCACCAACTCCACCCCCTCATCTAGCTCGTGACACATGTGGAATAATGGATCTCCGATCCACTAGCATAGGTCCATCTAGATTTGTGAGGGGAATGGGCCTATGTGTTTGCCACCATAAATCAAAATTTGTAGTGGTCCTCGGATCTATAGCACCTCCTCTCCATCCCCACTGTTGTGCCACCAGTCCATCTATCTACTGAGTAGAAAATGCCACAGATATGGGTGGTCCCCATGCTGACTCCTGAGACAACCTCACATACTCAGTTGTCTCAAGCGGAATACCTTGCTGCTCACCAAACTATTTGAGAACACGTTGTGGCAAGTACATCTCCACAATCAACTTCATCTACACTATCCGGCCAATCAGATATCGATACTGTTGGTAGAAATTGAGATGATCTGCCTCACCCTCCCACTATCTGCAATCCCTTTATGGTCTCTAGATAAATGCAATCATGGTGTCAATCCTATGTCTCCACCAACCTGTCTCACCATAGTGGCTCTATTGTAGCACATCGACATAGTAATAGACATACGACATCCCATCTGCCAACTGTGGCCTATCAATCGGTGGGCGAAAAATGGCAACATGCTCCCATGCCCAGATCATTAGAAGGCTCATCTCACAAGAAATGCTTTGTGCCCTCCTGTATGCAACCTCATGTAGCTGATGATATAGCATACCTAATAAACAAGGTCCCCAAGCATAAACCGTTTGGTCTCACCTCATGCCAACAAGTACATCCCCCTTGCCAATCGAAAACCCGTGCCCCCGATGATCTAAAATAACCACACCAGCAATCAATGTCACCAATAAAGCATCAAATCATCTGTAGTGCTCTGCCATAAACTCCCATCAGATCTCATATCCCTCAATACCTAATCTGGCACCCTGATCATGATAGTAGGTAATAAACATCTGATGTCCATGTCATGGGTCATAAACAATCCTCTCCCCCCAGATCAATAGGCGTAGAATCCGGTAAACATCCTCAAGGGTAATTGTAGCCTCCCCGGTTGGCAAGTGGAAAGAGCAAGTCTCCGAATGCCACCTCTCACATAGCATGATAAGGAGTCCCCTATTTTCCTATACAACGGGCATATAGGTGACATAGTAGAGACCCAATCACATCAAACGCTGTCGCTCTCTCCCTGTCAAGCTATCTCTAAATGCATAGGTTGATGGTCTACTCTCTCATGTGTAAATAGGCACTAACTATCTCTGCACGTACCAACACACGCATCAACATCTTTTTGAAGCTTGTCATTATCACTTAATCTAAGTCAAGGAAAGTTAAAAGTTGAAACAACATTTAATTAACATCTGTCAAAGACAAAAAAAATGCATCACAATGGCTTCAATTGTGTCATAATTAGCCGATTGCATCATTTTGTACAACATTTGCATCACTATACAACGATTACGTCATTTTGCTTTGGGATTGCATCTCACAATTATACTTGCATTGTGATTTTGCACACATGCATCATCGGATTCAAATGCGTCGCTCATACCAACAAATGCGTCTTGATATTTTGAATGTGGCTTTCCAACCATTGAATGTGGCTTAAAATGGCGATTGCGTCACAACTTCATGCAAATGCGGTGCGAATTTTGACCATTTCTTAATGGAATTTTGCGTTTGCATCATGATGCATTGAATGTGTCGAATGCGAAGTCGATTGCGGCTTATGTGAACACAAATGCATCACGATGCATTTGCTCCTAGTCCTACAAACCATAAAAAAAGCACAAAAAATGATAAATTGACAAAGCTATGCAACATACCACGGCCCGCGCCCTCTGGTCACCTTGGGTCCTAACAATGTATCGGTGCTCTGTGATCGGGATCACCATCTTTTCTGCTATCCTCACTCCGGCTCTCTAAATTACTATAACAAATTTGAAAATGAAATGAGTTTTACCTCCAATTTCAACTATTTATAGGTAAAAGTGGGGTTTTTCACAATTGTTATTACTGGGGCTCCTTTCGCCACCTTTGATTGCTCTTTTGGGTACCTTAAACATGTCCAAACTCAAAACCATCTCACCATTACTTTTCTGGTCTTTAAATTAACTTGTCGGGACACTTTCCAAAATTTTCTGTCGCCAGACCAAAATTTGAAAAATTTCCCGA
Source organism: Sequoia sempervirens (assembly GCA_007258455.2). Lineage (NCBI taxonomy): Eukaryota > Viridiplantae > Streptophyta > Pinopsida > Cupressales > Cupressaceae > Sequoia > Sequoia sempervirens. Next base: position 90,205,324 of record VDFB02049217.1, on the reverse strand, counting down.
GGGGGCATTGATATTTTGTACCTTCGTCGGGGCATGACTTTGACTTATTTTTCTGTCACAATGCGATAGGATGCATTATGACAAAGAGGGGAAATGTAGACACTCCAGAATTTAGGCCTGCAAGCTCTATTTCTCGCCGCTTACTCCTAGCATAATTAAAATATTTAATTATGTTATTCGGTCCATTCTTCATCTATTAATTAAATAATTTTTAATTATTTAATTAATTCTGGTCTCTTTATTCTTCTTGATTATTTAAATAAATAAATTTTATTTATTTATTTAAATGTGTCGCTAATTATCTAATGTCTCCCTATAATTAAATAAACTTCTTAATTTATTTAATTATTTATGTCCACTAGTTCTTCTAAATTATTTAAATAAATAAATCTTGTTTATTTATTTAAATACGTCCATAATTTACATTTTCCTCTTCTAATTAAATACATTCTTTAATTTATTTAATTATGGCCACATGTCACTTTCCTCGTTTTAAATAAAATATCATTACTTATTTAAAATGGCCAAAACTTCTTATTTTTGCTGAAGATGGGCATTTATTGCTTGTTGTCATTTGATTCTCCATTTTTGAATTAAAATGATTTTTAATTCAAAAGATGCCTTTTTGCATGCAAAGGTCAAATGACTTTTATTAATTTGATTCCCCTGCCTTTTTTTAGCCATCCTATCTCAATTTTCAATCTGGTCCGTCCATTTGCCTTTCGATCTCATCTGTCCATTCGAAATTGCCTTTTCTTATAAAATGGCAATTTCAAATTCATTTTCTCTCTCTCAAGCATTCACACGAATTTTCGGGCTCTCATTCTGCTGTCATTTTCTCTCATACTTTGCATATTTTAGAGTCATTTTTCATAGTAAAATCCTCCAACACTTGTGTAGGACATGGCATGGTCTTAGGTTGCTCACATAAATCTGAGGGAAAATCGTTATTCACAGCAAGCTAGAAGGTGTAATGGAGATCAGCCATGGAGATTGAAGATTTGGGGTAACTATGTTTCGTTTTATTTTCATGTTTTCTCCTTTGCACTCTATTACTTCTTTGGATTTTTGGATTTATTGCTTCTAATCTAATCGACTATAAAATTTCTAGAGGTACACTCATGAAAACTAAATTGGGTCAATTCTTTACTTGCAAAATTGTCCCAAGGCAATAAATGGATAAAGAAAAGAGTTAAGGTCAATTCCTTGGGATGTGTGAAGATGGAACTTGATAAGTGGGAAAAGTGGGATCTAGATCCAACAAGTAGATTAACTAGGATCAAATCATTTTCTTTCCATACATTAGAACACAAACCAACTAGGGTTTGATGATTTTCTATCTACCTCAAAGGAGATCCAATCTGCTAGGGTTTGGTTCTTTTAAGTTGCAAAGAGGATATTGATGTGTGTTTTAACAAGCCTATTTGACATAAACGCTAGATTTAAAAATATAATTTATCACACAAACAAAAATGAAAATTGATGAAACAATTACAGATCTAGAAGAGGTAGATAGAGGGGTACATGCACATAAAATTGGAGCTTGACTCTGAGGGACAAGGCAGGGTGCCCTTGTTCAGAATTGAGGATTTTGAATTCTGAAATGTAAGTTTTGAAGTTACATCTGCTCTACACTTTTCTACAAGTTGTTGTTGACGAAGTTTTGAATCTGACCTACACACATGAAAAGAGGGGGGAAGGTTGTGTTGTATAGGATTTTTCCTTAGTCAAAGCCTAGTCTTGGTGTTTCCACCTCCACATTAGAAAAATGATGATGGTAAAGAGTGTTTATCCTATAAGTTGCAGGAGGAAAATAAAATAATAAATGAATGTAATAAACAAAATGACAATTCGATAATGTTACCTGAAGTATGAAACCCTTGTCAAAGTGATGTCACCCACCCTTGTCAAAGTGATGTCACCCAATAATTTTCCACAAAAAAATGATTGATGGATGATTGGATTGCCTTGATTACCTATAATATTTTAGTCAATAAAACATGATAGATTGGTGTAGTTATGATGTAGATAAGAGATCACATACATCTTCTTAATGAGAGCATAATAGTGTATGATTGATCATAATAGTCCCTAGTTATTCAAATGAGAGGGAAAACTTGTTTATATATGTATCCCAATTTATCTTTTTAGATATAGGCCAACCCGGAGTCATTTTATAATACTCAAATTTGACATTCAAAATGATAATTATCAAAATAGGACACCTTTAGAACTAGGGTGCCCTTGCCCTTGTCACGGTGTTTTTGGCCTAAATTTCTCAAGATGTTAGGGATTTTAATGTATTTTCTCAATATAGCCCCAAAATGAATAAATTATCAATATGATTAATTCTATAGGAAAAATATGGTGTCAATATATAGTATGAAAATGTCAAGGGCACGAAAATATACAACACTACATTTAGCCCCAACTTTAGTGAGAATAT